>SJYA01000864.1:4531-41405 GCA_006410615.1 Neotragus moschatus
TGTCAAAAGGGCTCTCCACAAAAGTCTACAAATAACAAATGTGGTGAAGCATGAGAAGAAAAGGAAACCCTAATACACTGTTGGTGGGAATATAAATTGGTACAGTCACTGTGGAAAAAGAATATGGAAATTCCTCAAAAAACTAAAAATAGGAGTACTGTATGATTCAGCAATTCCAGTCCTTTGTATATATCCAAAAAAATGAAAACACTAACTAGAAAAGATATACATCCCCTAATATTCATTTCAGTTTCAATTCAGTCGCTCAGTCGCGTCCTACTCTGTGATCGCATGGACTGCAACAAGCCAGGCTTCCCCATCCATCACCAACTCTGGGAGCTTGCTCAAACTCAAGTTCGTCGAGTCACTGATGCCATCCAACCATCTCATCCTCTGTTGTCCCCTTCTCCTCCTGCCTTCAATCTTTCCCAGCATCAGGGTCTTTTCAAATGAGTCAGTTCTTCACATCAAGTGGCCAACATACTGGAGCTTCAGCTTCAGCATCAGTTCTTCCAATGAATATTCAGGATTGATTTCCTTTAGGACTGACTGGTTTGATCTCCTTGCAGGCCAGGGGACTTTCGAGAGTCTTCTCTAACAAAACAGTTCAGAAGCATCAGTTCTTTGGCTGTCAGCCTTCTTTATGGTCCAAATCTCACATCCATAGCAGCAGTATATACAATAACTAAGATATTAGAAGCAACCTATGTGTTCATCCTGTGGTGTTGGAGAAGACTCTTGAGAGTCCCTTGGACTGCAAGGAGATCCAACCAGTCCATTCTGAAGGAGATCAGCCCTGGGATTTCTTTGGAAGGAGTGATGCTAAAGCTGAAGTTCCAGTACTTTGGCCACTTCATACGAAGAGTTGACTCATTGGAAAAGACTCTGATGCTGGGAAGGATTGAGGGCAGGAGGAGAAGAGGACGACAGAGGATGAGATGGCTGGATGGCATCACTGACTCGATGGACGTGAGTCTGAGTGAACTCTGGGAGTTGGTGATGGACAAGGAGGCCTGGCGTGCTGCGGTTCATGGGGTCGCAAAGAGTCAGACACGACTGAGCAACTGAACTGAACTGAACTGAACTGATGTGTTCATCAATAGATGAATAGATAAAGAAGATGTGGTATAGATATGATGGAATATTTCTCAACCATGAAAAAGAAATTCTGATATTTTTAGCAATATAAAGACTATTATGCTTAAATAATAAGCATATATTAAAAAATCTGAGAAAGACAAATAAGTATGTTATCACTTATATGTGTGGGATCTAAAAAATAAATGAACATAACAAGACAGAAATAGACTCACATATATAGAGATATATGTGTCCCAGTGGGATGAGAGGAACAGTGAGGGGGGGGTGACAAGATATGGGTAGGGAACTAAGGCACACATGCTACTATGTATAACGTAAATAAGCTGCAAGGGTTTATCATACAGCACAGGTAATATAGCCAATATTTTCTAATAACTTTAAATGGAATATAATTTATAAAAATATTGAATCACTATGCTGTATACCTGAAACTAACATAATATTGTAAATCAAGTATATGGCAATACAAAAAAAAAAGAAAATCTCACAAATTTTTCTTATTTTATTTTCTCCATTATCATATTTCAATGACTGTGATTCCCAATACTGTTTAGTATTTCTAAAGCCTAAGTAAAATCCTTCTTGCTGTATAAACCTTCAGACCAGTTGTTGATGTAAACGACTTTCTGATTACAAGATATTTTGAAACAGATATTGAAATGTGAATGTCACCAAATTATTGATAATTTGCCATACAAAATCATTAGAAGTACAACTCTTATCCCATCAAGTGTTTGGTGGAGTATAGGGTTTAGATGACCAACCGAAAGGTCATTCAGCTTATAGAATTATATAAAAGAGCATTCTCTAGACAGATCCTTTAGAGAAACTCTTTGGTATAGTGAAAAGTTAACAAGGCTGGGAGTTACCGACTTCCCCTGCAGACTCCAGGTTTGCTGCTTGCATCTCAATGCTTTAACCTGACAATGATCACAATCTGCACTAATCATAGGATCACTGTGAGACTCAAAACAATCTATGGGAATGTGCTTTGTAAACTCTAAATACTTTAAAAAATGATTTGAAGGTAACATGATTTTGGTATTGAATATATTATGAAAGCAAGCATATTGAAACAAACTTCTGCTGACAACAGTGACTGAGAACATTTTTGACAGATGCCTTCTTTCTCTATATCACCCTAACAATAGACATAGAAGAGTCAGGTTCTTGCTGACTCCAGTTCTTGCTGGAGGAATAACTCCTTCCAAGGTAATCTGGAAATCTGAGATAGAGTAAACTAGATTGTTCCAAATGTAGCTCTTGCTTAATTGCAGACAGACACACACACACCTTAGTTTGGCAAACAGAAATGTTAATTATTTAGACTTGAGGAGTTGGTTTTGCGCTTGATTTTAAAGATTAGCATGATAACTTAAACTAAACAATTCATATTACTTTGGTTTGACCTTCACGTAGAAAGCAATATCCTAAATAAAAGTCTAATTTTCTTTATCTTATCACTAAGATACAGAAAATTTGACTTACAGTTTTATCCATCTTAATTCGTTTATGTTAGCCTTAAAGTATTTCCTCATATGATATCATTATAATAATCTTGGCGAGGACATTCCATAGCAAGGGAAACTTAGAAGTCATCTCTCTTTCCGAACTGCATCTGAGGCATATGTGAAAAACTATTAGAACATGCCCCATAAGCCAGATACTCCATATCACCACATATATTGAAATCTATACATAATTGGATATTAAAAGAGATATCAAGATTTAATGATATTGTGCTTTGTACAGTATCCTTCTTTTATTACTTTAAGTATAATCTCAATACAAATTAGCAGTTACTATGAAGATAACTTGTGAATAAATGCTTCAAGTTGTAGTTATTTTTAGCCTCTTGGAGAAGAAAGGACTTATGTTGAGGCATCGGTTTTTCAAATTATAAGAGAGATAGGAAATCAAATGAATGACAAAAAATTAGTGATAAAAATAACTTTAAGACTTATAGCTATATATAACTGCCTTATTGCTGCATTATGGCTTTATCCCTGGTTAATATCTATTAACCTTCCTACATCTCTCCCAGGATCTCACTCATGTCCTACCGCAGATTGTTGTGACTCCATAATGTTAAATTTGAAATATACATGTTGCTTTCATCTTCTTAGTTTGCCTTTCTTTTTCTGGGATAGAAGAAGGCACAATTCCATTCATATTTTCACTAGTTATATGATAGAAAAATTCTATATCTGAGATTCAGTGATTGAGTCTAATTATAGGAGAAACTGGAGGCTATTCACTCAAGTAATCTACCAGTAAGTAGAATACCAAATTAATTTTCTTTGCATTTGATGAGTCTCTGCTCTGTGTTTTTGTGTGCATCGTTTTATATATTAGGTAGAGTCCAGGGGGAAGTACAGAACCAAGTTTATGGTAACAGCCGTTTCTTTAAAGCATATCAGCAAAGATGAATTGGCAGATTCTGGGTTCACCATCTTTTATACAATATTGCCCTCTATGGGAACCTAAAATATTGAAGATTTTAGTAGAGTAGTAAGTATTTTTTTTTATCCACTTTCATTCTCATCACATGCTTTTTGGCCCCCTCTAAATTTAATCACTGCTCCCTTCCTTACCTTCTAACAGACATATATAGCTGCACTGGCAAATAAATTTATCATTCCTTCATTATGTATTGTGTTTATTGTACCCTTTTACTTTATTCATTGCAGAATTCATTTTATTTATTTTATAGTGGATTCAATTATTTCTTTTGTCTTCTTTTGGCAAAATATCTTTGTCGTCACAGTACTGTATTTCCATTTAATTTATAATCATTTCATGTATGATACCTTCTATTCAGAAAGAGAGACATCACTTAGCGCACTAAAATATAATACAAAAGAAAAATCATATTATGATGGAGCATCTAGAAATTACAGTGTCGTTCCTTTGTTCTATAAGTACAAATCAATACAAACTTGATTCTATAAATACCAATGCAAATTTAAAGAAGAAATGAAGACTCTAATCTTACTAAAATCTTTTTATTTATGAGTAATATTGGGAAGATTTAAATGACATGGGCTCTAAAATGGAAAACTAACCTGAGTTTTCTTATCCATGGGGAAAATTGCTCTGTAACACATCTATGTGCCTTCAATTTGAAATGAGTTGTTACTTCTATGTGTAGAATACAGAACTGGTGCCATGATTACATTGAAAATATATTGTATGTAAATATTAGTGCACCCCTTTCCCCATTTCCTAGTTCTAACTTGCCACCATTCATTCATTCATTCATAATTAAATTTTTAAAGAAAAATTGGATATATATACTCTATGCTATGATACTGCTCCAACTATTGAATATAACAAAAAAAAAAAAAAAGAGAGAGAGAGAGAGAGGTCATTTCTGTCCTCAAAAAGCAAAAACTCCATTGCTTGGATTATGAATGGGATTCAAAATTAGTGTGTGTCTCTAAGATAGGTAATGGTAGCAATATAGTGCTGTGGTATAGTGCAATGGTAGCAATATATATCCAATCACTAGCTGGTTACAGAAGGGAACACTGGGCTTACAGGTGGAGTACAGTCTGACCCTGGTCCTGTATCTCGTATGTTTATCTGTATCACCTCTCAGCCTAAAGGAGGTTTTCAGCCATCACTGGCTAACTTTCAAACATCATATTCTTATACCATTGCTCACAATTCACCCTATCAACTGCCTCCAACACACACATATCACTCACTATACTGAAAGCGAACAAGCAAAAGAGTGACGTCAGCAGGTGAATTGTCTCAGAGTGAGAGGAATGTAGAGTAAGACGCTGGAGCTGACAGGACAGAAACTGATTCAGGAAGCCTTGGTGAAACATCAAGATTTCCCACGCTGATCAGAACATTAGCAGGAGTAGCTCCTAAATGAGATTATTTCCCCAAAGGACTGGAACAGACAGAAAACAAATTATATTGGAATACCTAAATAAAAAGGAATTTGCTAACAGATGAAACAAAATGCCCTTTAGGACAGAGAGTTTTTACAAATTTATCACCATGATGCTAGGATTCTGGTCTGCGAGAAGGTTTCTCATTTTGAGCACTTTGGACTTTAAATTAAAGGCTATAAAACGACTTGACTTGTAATGCCTAAGTCAAAAGGAAATTGCAACTAAACCATAATGAAATTTTGGCAAACACATTACAAAGAAAAGAAAGAGAAAGGAAGAAGCAAAATGAAACTCCCTATGGTAGATATCCCATTCATACTGAGGCATTTAACAGTATTTAAAGATTCTCCTCTTATAAGAGACTCCCAATGGACTAGTAACCTAATTAATGTACCTTATGAATTCTAACCACTTTTATTTAGCCTCAGAAAGTGAAATTCATTGAAAATTCTCATAACAGGGACATGATCATGGAATAATCATAAATTCAACTTCTACTGTCCTCCCCTCCTCCCCCTACTCCTCCCCGCCGCCACCCACGCCCTTATCAGGGATCTCACTCGTGTGCTACACAACAAAGATTTCTGCGATTCAATAATGCTTTGGCTAACATCTAATATTTATTAAAAATCGTGTTCCTTTAGGCTGTTGTCGGTCAAACTAGAATTGGACTGTTTAGTCTGTTTGTTCCCTCACTTGGCCTTTCAAGCTTTGCATCTTCAAAGGATTTATTTGATGCATTAATATGATTTGCCTCTTGCTAAAACAACACCCTACAGTGTTACAGGCAAGAAGATTCTTCTTCCAACTTGTGGTTCCCGATTTTTCCTCTCTCAGTAACTTGCTAACTAGAGATCTAGATGTATAATAAGATATCATTTAAGTCTGTGGCTAGAATGCTTATTATATAATTAACGCTACATAGCATTAATTTTTTCTCACCGTGTATATGATTCCAATGGAGTAAACTCACTTTATGCTCTTTCTTTCTCACATGATTTCTTATCTAAGTAATTACTAACAGTTTTTTTCCTTTTAAAAAAGTTCTTGTATTAGTCACCCACAGCCCAATTAGAAGCTTTTCCCCCAAAGGCATAAACTTTGAACAGCAGTTTCTTTCTATTCATGCTTTTTCCTTTAAAAAAGAATTAGAAGAGCTATTTTTGGTGTTAGTTGGGGCAACTGCAAAGCTGCTCATAAAACAAACAAACAAAAAAAATTAAAAGGAAAGGACACAAAAAGTAGTACCAAGGTATAGAAGCCCAGTGTAAATTGTAAAATAAATTAGAATTTGAATGGAAGTTATTAAAAATAGTCACCTTGCAGTAGAATTAAATAATAGAAATGATACTTGGGAAAAATAAAAATGTATATTAAAGCTATACTATCTTCTATTTATGACCTGTGCATGCATGTGAAGGGTTTTTAAAACACAGAAATTACAAAGTATTTGTAAATAATTCTTTGACATTTTCTTTGCAAATTTCTATGCATTTTAGATGCATGGATTTAAAACTTACCCTGGTGACTCAGGCAGTAAAGAATTTGTCTGCAATGTGGAAGACCCAGGTTCAATCACTGGGTCAGGAAGATCCCCTGGAGGAGGGCATGGCAACCCACTCCAGTATTCTTGGCTGGAGAATTCCATGGACAGAGGAGCCTATTCTGAACTCTTCTATCATTTCTATTAGTGGATATACTTACCTTCTTTCACTGTAAAAAATGAATTGACATGTAAACCAGTGAGTTTGTTTCTTTAATAAATGTGTTTGGTTTGGTTTCTGTTTCTTCTACTGAATATATAGGCACCAATATATTCTTTACATGCTTTATATACATTTAAAATATGTATTGTGGAATATTTTCTAAGTTTTTTAAATTTTACAGTTTGGAAGCAATGCATATATTTTTGAACTTTTAAGATAATTCAGTTAAAAAGAAGTTTTGATAGCAATTGAGTAAAAATATGTGAAGCTCCAATAATTTATTAGTTCAACAAATTCAATTAAGTTTAATAAAGATCCATTGAGGACTTAGTGTGTATCTGGATCTGGTGTGTGTGCTCAGTTGCTCAGTCATGTTCTACTCTTTGTGACCCTATGGGCTGTAGCCCGCCAAGGCTTCTCTGTCCATGGAATTTTCCAGGCAAGAATATCGGAGTGGGTTCCATTCCCTACTCCAGGGTATTTTCCAGACTCAGGGATCAAATCCATGTCTCTTTCATTGGCAGGTGGATTCTTCACCTCTGTAACACCTGGGAAGCCCTGTCTGGACCTGACTTTCTATCTCAATAGATAAAGAAAAAAATTATATTGCACTTCATAGGCCATCAAATGGAAAATAATAGAATTCAGCTATGAGGAGGTGGGCAAATGCTTTGCATTATATGTGTTATTACAAACAAACTAGTTAGATGCCATAGCTGACAAATGCAAGGCCTTTCAGTGGTGGAACACAGGCGGAGTGATTAAAAAACTCTTTAAGAAAATAACTCCTCCCTATCTTCCATTGCATATCACATTTCTTCTTTGCAACATTCAAGGTCATTCTTTTCACTTTCGCATCATGGCAGATGAGAACATGATAAAAATTAAAATTTTCACTGTTTTTTTTTTTTTAATGACTGGAAAATATAACACAGAAAAGAAATTATCAGAAAACTACTCAAGCTTTTGAGGTTATTTTATCTTTAATTTAAATATGGCCGCTATGAATTTCTCCAACTTTCTCCAGGAGTAGCCAAAATAAAAGGGTTTTTGTTTGGCTTGCATCATTTATACACGGTGTATCTGTGGGACCCTCTTTCCCCAAGACTTTATTTCTGAATAAACAACAAGAAAAGTATAGCAAAATCGCCATTTTTCCTTTTCTTACTAAGAAGTATAACTCAGAATTTGGAATTTTTTTATTTTAAAGTTAGCATTTAACAATATTTTAAGGTACTTTGTATTACTATATCTCCCATTAATATTGTTTATAACACTTTTATATTGTCAAAGGGTTTTTGCTCTCTTATTCATTTCACTCTGAATAATAATGCTGTTGCTTTAGCTTCAAGGATTGCTTATAGACTAATTGGATAAAAAAATTATCAACAACTTTTACTTGTAATCAATTCATACCAACTACGCTTGTCACCAGAGCTAAGGATATAAATCCTCCTCCATGTTTTAATGTCATGGCTTTGTGGTCAAAATCACTCTATTTCATACAGCTTCAATAACTGAAATTACTCTGATAAAGTAGAATTCTTTATTGACTTGTGAAATAGAAATATATCAATGGGATAAAATACTTGAGTAATTTTAAAATATTATTTTCATTTCTGTATATGTCAGACATATTTTCATTTTTATGTCTAAACTTGGATAAATAAAAAGATATTATTAGTATGAGAAACTCCATGAAATGGAAAAAACTTCAATCAACTTTTAAAATTTTACTTTGTTTCTCAGTAGTGTTTAGCTTGCTGTTTAATAATAATTACTTTATTAAGATGTTATTGAACTGTTTAGCTGCAATGTATTCATGCTTTTTGCATTTTGATGTAAATCACTATGGAAATTCTTGAATTGATCTTCTAATGAATCTTTGCCTTCCAAAAATTCTTAAAGGGTAGTAAGTAGTTACTTGAGTCTTTGAGGATTTTCAAAATACAAATTTTTCTTTAGCATACATTTAGCCTGTGCACCTGAAAAAATAACTGACACACAATCCATAATCTAGTAATGATAGTATTGTTAGGTTAGGAAATAACAGGTACATAGTCTTTGTAATTTACCAGAGTTATTTCCTATCCTCTACTTAGCATATGCCTAGAGTGTGCTGACCATCTAAACCTTTTGCAGCATAATAACATTAGTAACACTGAATCCATTAAAATTATTCACCCAAAGACCATATCACCAATAAAAGTGTGTTTTGAGGGCCACTCCCCTCACCACTTGCAGCATAATGGAAGGGTCACTGCTACTGCCCCAGCAATTCTAGCAGAATTCTTTCTCACCAAAACACAAATATCCCAGGACAGAACTTTGAACCTGAGAAGAGCCTGAAATTCTGTACTCTAGCCTATAAGGGGTCTTGGGCCAAACTGTCATCCACACATTTTATTCCATTAAATTAAATGGTGGAGACTAAATAAAATAGAAACAATAAGAGCCTGAAGAATTAGATAGCCTGGAATGAAGAAATACACTTGAAAGTACTCTATCTTTATCTTGTATGTATTTGGATAAAGAAGTTCAAGAACTTTACATAAAGTAAATAAATACAATTTATATTTTATGAGTTAATATGAGTCAGTAGAGAACAAAAAGCAGGTAATCCTCATCCTATATTGCCAAATAGAAGATGAGACAAGGGGACAACTTTTGTCCATGCTGGGAACAGAACTTCTCCATAATAATTCAGTAATTTACCTCAATGAAACCATTTATACACTAAACACACACACATATGCCTATTCATTTTTTTCTTCTACCATTTGTTATGATCTAAAACATTATCATTAATTTCAGGAATACATAGGTCACTAGGATTTCAAGTTTCCTCCTGCTCATGGTTGGCTTGTGTTGAGTTCATAACTCATGCTTGACTGGCACACACTTACTGCAGAAAACCATGTCATGAACTTTTCTTTTTTCACCCAATAGAATCTTTTGGTACAGTGTCCTAGCTGCAAAGTGGAATTTTACTCTCGAATTTCATAGGCAATAGTCCAACTGTACAATGAAAGATTATGCAAATCCGCCAGGAGCACCTAATCAATCACCCTGGTGTGAGAGGAATGCAGCTGATCGCTGAATTAGCTTCTGTTGGAATGTATTCATGTGTAACATCCCCCTGACTGGATGACATCACAACAGCTCCAGGTCCTTGAAAGTCTTGAGGTTGATTAGCTGAAGGAATTGGCTGTTTCTGCCAATCATAAACCGGCTGCCTTTCTAGTTCTGGAGATGTGAGAGAAAGAGGGAGGGAGGGAAAGACCGACTCCAGCTAAACAAGAAGCAGAGCAGCAGTAGCAAGAGTGGAGCGGAGCAGCTGGTATTCTGGTGATTAAATAGTTCTCATAGCCTTTTTGCTGTACTCGGTCCGCTCCCTGGTGTAATTCTCGTGTCCAAGGAGGAAGCTGCATTTTAACGGTGTGCTGAACAGAGGTTTGAATCATTCCAGCTGGCTGGTTGTTTTGAAAAGGACAATGTGTGTATAAATAAAAAGAGACTCTGCTGGAACAGTTCAGATACTAGGACTGGAGCTAAAGAGTGCTCTCGGAATATTAAAGCAGATTGTACGAACTGAAAGCTCCTTCTAATTAACCTGGAGCCCAAGGAACCTGAAATACTGGATATCTCATTTTCTAACTCGGGATAAATTCAAGTTAGGAAAAGAGGAAAAAAAAAAATGAAATGCTTCTCTAGGTAAGTTATTGCTTAATTTGTTGAAATGGAGGTGTGTGCATTAAATGAATATATGTTGCTTAGCTATGTAAACAAGTTGACCACAATAAAGTTTTATTTGTGAAAGATTTATGTAGATTTATGTAGTTTTAAACCAAATGCAGTTTCCCTTTTCAACATGTGTGCTCTTACCTGTTATTATAAAGTTATATTTGCACTGTAAAGGTAAAATACAGTCCTGCCTAAAAAAAGACAGAACTTGAAATATTGTAAACTATTGCCAGAATATTTGCATAATAAAGACCCCACTTGATAACAGTTTTAGCCTTTTCAGATTGAAATGCAAATATTCCAAACTCAGCAGCTGAACGGTGGAGTTATAAATGTTTTCCTGAGAAGTATTACTGATAACATGGCATTCAAATTACTCAAGACGGAACTCCTCTCTTTGGGACCTGAGATTTATGGTCACGTTCTGTCCTAATGGTCTGCTTTAGAGAAACAGCTGTCACAGACATTTGAAATTGTATGATGCAGCCATAAATTGCTTTTAAAGAAATAGATGCTTTTCTACTAGGTCCTATTAGGAAAGAAAAATAAATTCTTAGAACAATATATGCCATATGCCATAAGCGTGGATTCCCAGGAGGATAAAAACAGCTTTATGTGATACCTGTAAATACCTTCAAATTCCTCATGCACAGAATAAATTGAAATATAAGACATATTACTTAAAGTTCATCTCTTCATTCATCTCTTCCAAAATCTTTGATTAGAGGAAGCTAAATATAAATAGAAACTTAAACTTGTATTTTCCTTATAATTTATCCTCATTTATAAGATGCTGTATTTTTCAGAGTTACTGTCAAGAGTATTTTCAAGTGATATTATATTTTGTTATGATAGGTTGTACTGTGAGTTCTAATGTAAGTCTAGAAAAGTTTCAATAGTTTATACTTTATTATGTGTTTTTCAAACTCACCTTTTCTTGCTTTCATAGCTTAGTTTATCAGAATATTTTTCATCAACTTAAGATCATAAATGTTTTAAAGTAAATTGCATACAAAGTCGTTGATATGTTGCCTTAATTATTTTAGTTATTCAGTTTCTCACCAACTTTATGGTTCAAATTCTTTGAGTTTCTTTACACAAATGGAAATACATGAAGACAAAAGTTGTTTTAATTCTCTGGATCTTTCCAAAACTAGAAGCCAGTTGTTTTCCCATAGGGGTTTAAAAAGTCTTTTTTATGTCAGAAAAATAATTTAAATTTCTTTTATTAAAATATTAATATTCCTGCTAGCTATAGCCAGATGCCAAGTAGACGCTCTGTTGGTCATGGCTTTTTCATGAAACAGATGTATGTAGAGAATGTGAAGTCCACTGACTAGAAGAGTCTAAGTCTTCAACTGGAATTCATAAAAAATGAGTGATTAGTAAGCAAAATGTATTTGTCATGTACCTTTATCTCTATGCAAAAATGAGAGTTTAACATACTTCAATGCCTACTATGATTATTGAGATTATTATAATAAGGAATCTTGTGAATATGTATCTTATGCTGATCAATATTACATAGCACCTACATTGATAGAAGTCTCATGATAAGCTAATGGAATTTTTGAAAATTGCACACTAAGCAGAATCATCAATTTTTATCCCATCTTAGTGGCAGTTGGTCAGCGCTAAGATTGATCCTTAGAATATATTTTGAAAAAATTATGTATATGAATTATTAACTATAACTTGAAACTCACCCTTTAGAGGGAAAATATTAATGCAATTTAGAAACTCAGGTGTCATTCTTAAATACAGAAGGTAAAACTTCATAAGGATTTTAATATTTGTTTTCCTTTCCATAAACTTGAAAATGTGTGTAAGTTGCATTTTGTTTTCTCCATCTGAAGTTATTGTCTAAGTAATGTGTCCATTTAGATAATTTTCCTTAAATACCAAAAAAATAGTAAATGGAGACTATTTATATATAAATACATAAAATTGTTATTTGTAATTTCATGTTTATATGTGTATGCAAATCAAAGGACAGTCTTTTGTCTCTGAATATTCAAACTATTATACCTATTCTTTTCTCCCCCCTCAAAAAAAAATAATAATCATTCTTTAAAAATGTAGTCTTTTAGTTCAAATCTAAGTGCTAACCTTACTCCTTAAAAATGCTAGATAAATGCTTTTAAGTCAGTAAAATATTTGTACCCAGTAAGTCTTAGGTTTATATGATTGTCTAGCAGATTCTATTTGAGTGGGAAAGGTTTATTTTAAGAATAAAATCCAAAAATCAAACTTTCTGTGTTTCATATAGTAGAATCTACTCAGGGAGAAGAACAGACAAACATTTAGCATGCTTTGATCAAACTAGAAGATTCTAGCTGGTGCAATCTCCCCAGCTTTGGATAGCAGCTGGGGAAACTTATAAAATAAAGCTAGAATACCAGTCCTGGCTGGAAGCCAAGGCAGAGAAGCTGTGCACCCAGAAGGTTAATTCTTTCTGGGCTGAAATTCATTGATAATGCATTATGCTTAAAATCTAGCCTGAAGTGTTACTTTTTTTCTCTAGTAAAAACTTTGGGATATTTAGAGAACAAATATATTTTCTGAGTAGAATAAAATTTTCAAGTAACAAAGTTGTCTTCTTTATTAAAGTTTGCGCTCATGAAAAATGTAAACAGTCTAGCTGAAACTCCTGTAAAACATAGTTGATACTCAGGAGCAGGAAGAGAAATAAAGATGAAATGCATTGTCTCACCATTGTCTTGGGGATGACAGAGTGGTCAGAAATATCACATATGGATACATGTCAAAAGCGTGTGAGATTTTCTGAAAGTAACTGGCCTAGTAAGATTTACAGTAGAAGTAAACTTACTAAAACCGTGGTAACATACATCTTGTGAAGCTAGACAGCAGAGAGAAAGTTAACTGTCATCCATTATGTATTCCAAATCACTAGGAAAAAGGGAAACCATGTTGTCTGTTGATTTATTTTAAGTTTATGAAGTGAGAAAAAATGGGTCAGGTGGCAGACATAACGCTGCTGCCTTCAGCCATCAGGGAATAACATTTAGTCGACCTTTTCTTTAACACTTCAGGAAACTTTCAGGTATACTGTTACAGAGTGTCAAAGGCACTCTTTTTAAAAGTTATTTTCAGCAGTCTTCAGAACTTGGAGGTGTCAATTGCAATGTAGAGCTTTCATAAATACAGTCTTATTTCCAAGTTTCTTTATCTCAGTTTTCTAAGGAATGCTATCACATTCTACAGTTGACAAATCTAAAATTTATTTTGGAATAATATTGAATTGATAACAGGTTTCCCTCAATCTAAAACAGTCTGATAATGAAACCCAAACATACCAATGACTTCTAGTATTTCAAGACAAGTAGATTTTTTTTTTAAAAAAAGGTAAATAGTAACTTATTCTACATTCCTACTGGTGAACAGGTTTGCTGATATAAATTGATGTATTTATTTCATATGTCTTTTTATAATTTGTCTATGTCCGTTTATAATCCATATAATTCAGGTCATGACATAGATTATAACAAAATAGCATGTATATAACAAACTAAATATTGGCTTTTAAAGTCACTTATTGAGGAAATTTTCATATTTAGATGACCTTAAAGATATTACCTCAAGAGGTATATTTGACACTCTATGAATTCTAAATGATAATCATGATTAATTAATTGGAATAAAAGAAATGAGAAAAAAAATCAAAGAGTTAAAAAGTACTGAATGCTTGGGAACTTAATTTGGTGATATACTCAAAGGATCTGAGAAAACAAAACTAATGACTCTAAAAGTTCTAGAACAGAAACTTCTGTGCCAAACTCAATTTTTAGACCTCTTAGAAATAAGTGAAATACTTGTAGCTTTCAGTAAGAAGGCAACTTTTAGTAAGCTAACACAGGTGTGCAGGCACACAACAAAGAGTTCTTTTTTTTCCCCAGATTAAAAGAATTTCCTCCATTTTGGAACATGCACTGTCAGATAAGGTTGAGTTGTGCTTTATTTCAAGCAGTTAACCTCCTCATTAAAAGTCTTTAATAGAATTTGTTTTCCACCATATTCTTATGGAAGTTGAAAGCTGGGCAGGTTCAGTATATTCAAACAAAAAGTAAACGTAGAAATGCTTCCTTAATCTCTTCTCACTCCCTTGTTCTTTTCTTTCTTTCCCTTTCTGACCCTCTTTCTCTGTTCCTTTCTCCCTGTTCTTTCTTTCCCCCCACACTCTCTCCATCACTTCTTGCCTTTCTTCTCGTCCCCATTCCCTCCTTTCTTTTGTCTTTGCTTTGGCCACTTCAGCTTAAAGGCTCTCTTGCCAACTTGAGGAGCACACCACTCATGTTTAATACAACAGCTCTTGTTTATCTAATGGCCAAGTCTGAACACAGGAATGGGTAGAAAAATGCACAGAAAAGGGGGGTAAAGAACATTAAACCATAAAAGGTGAGATAGTATGAGAAATTCATGTCAGAGAAGTAGTTATGTCAACTTTAAAATATTGACTACCTTCTTACCTATGAATTGCCACTTAGCTGGCTAAGTTCTTTAAGTAGAATCCTTTGCTCCTTTTCTATATACTTCCCCTTCATTGTCAGTGGAATTTTTTTTTATGCAGCAAATGCAGCTTAGTGGCAAAACTAAAATAATAATAAATGCAAATAATCCTTATACTGGTATTTTAAACCCCCATAAATCATTTTTATATTTAATAGTTTAAGCATAGTAACATTCATATTCCGCCTAAAGGCCGACTGCCATACTAATGGAAGAAAAAGAGAGAAGGGAAAGCTATTTTGCACATTAAGATGCTTTGGCTTGACTCCATTCCTGAATCGAAAACTCACTTGTAGACTGCTGTTCCACAGAATTTGTCATATTTCATCAGACATCTCAAAAGAGTTCTTCCTGATGTACTGAATAGTCTTTCACGCCTACATAAAAATAATTTAAACCTCAGATATAAATATAGCAACACTAAAGATTAATACAAGAAAGGAAACAGATGCCCAGATGCATATGCTCCTGTGAATGCATATAAAAGTCCCAATTCTCTTCATTACTCTAAAGTGCAAATGGATAATTAGAATCAGAATCGAATTTCATTTGTTTCACCACCAGTCCTTCACTAATAGTTATGTCAATGCACTTGAGATGTCACATACTGTAATATGTAAAATTAGACACAGGCAATCATTTAAAAATTACACTTCTTAATCCATTTCAAGTGTGATGGCTCCTGATACCTGTGTGTGAAGCCACTTTCCTTGGAATAAGGCACTTTTTGAATACACACAAAAAAAGATCTCCAAATCAGTCAAACAAAGTAGAGCTCAATTCAGTACTTAGATTGTTCTGTTTCTCCATCTAGACATATTTTTCACTTTAAACAGAAAAAATAGCACATCATTTTTATTCAATGATGTTCGTAGTGATAACCGTAATAAATGTTCTCTCTTACTTTCAATATGTGCCGGATATCATTCAAGATACTAGGGTGAAGAAAACAACTCTTAGAAGGCTTGTATTCTGGTGGNTCCTGATACCTGTGTGTGAAGCCACTTTCCTTGGAATAAGGCACTTTTTGAATACACACAAAAAAAGATCGCCAAATCAGTCAAACAAAGTGGAGCTCAATTCAGTACTTAGATTGTTCTATTTCTCCATCTAGACATATTTTTCACTTTAGACAGAAAAAATAGCACATCATTTTTATTCAGTGGTGTTCGTAGTGGTAACCGTAATAAATATTCTCTCTTACTTTCAATATGTGCCGGATATCATTCAAGATACTAGGGTGAAGAAAACAACTCTTAGAAGGCTTGTATTCTGGTGGGAGAAAGCAGGCATTAAACACATAAGATGCTATGGGCTATTAAGTACTATAAAGATGAATACATCCAGGTGGTGGTTTAAAGACTATAGGTGAAAGCTATAGAACTGGTCAGGAAATACCTTTCTGATGAATTGATACTCAGAAAGCCTATTGAAAAGTTACATGCCAAACTGAGAATATGACTCCATCCTGTAGAAAAATACAATGAGGAGTAACAACTTTNCAGGCATTAAACACATAAGATGCTATGGGCTATTAAGTACTATAAAGATGAATACATCCAGGTGGTGGTTTAAAGACTATAGGTGAAAGCTATAGAACTGGTCAGGAAATACCTTTCTGATGAATTGATACTCAGAAAGCCTATTGAAAAGTTACATGCCAAACTGAGAATATGACTCCATCTTGTAGAAAAATACAATGAGGAGTAACAACTTTTGTAATATGCAGGCTGCCACGCTGAATTTTGACTCTACCTGATGATTATTATTCTTGGTTCTGTGAAATTGTCTGGTAAAGCTTCGGACACAGCATACTATTTAGTGTTATTTTCTTTGGAAAATAGACCAATCAATTTTAGAAAATGTAATTCTCAACTTTACTTCTTCTCTTTACACTTTCAAAGAATTTAAAAGTAGTATGTGAGTAAAAGATCTCAAATTATTGCGTATTTTCCTATAGACTGAAAGTGAGTTCTATTATTGAAATGTTAGCAGCAACAGAACTGATTCCCTATCTTANATTCTGGTGGGAGAAAGCAGGCATTAAACACATAAGATGCTATGGGCTATTAAGTACTATAAAGATGAATACATCCAGGTGGTGGTTTAAAGACTATAGGTGAAAGCTATAGAACTGGTCAGGAAATACCTTTCTGATGAATTGATACTCAGAAAGCCTATTGAAAAGTTACATGCCAAACTGAGAATATGACTCCATCCTGTAGAAAAATACAATGAGGAGTAACAACTTCTTGTAATATGCAGGCTGCCACGCTGAATTTTGACTCTACCTGATGATTATTATCCTTGGTTCTGTGAAATTGTCTGGTAAAGCTTCGGACACAGCATACTATTTAGTGTTATTTCCTTTGGAAAATAGACCAATCAATTTTAGAAAATGTAATTCTCAACTTTACTTCTCTTTACACTTCCAAAGAATTTAAAAGTAGTATGTGCGTAAAAGATCTCAAATTATTGTGTTTTTTCCTATAGACTGAAAGTGAGTTCTATTATTGAAATGTTAGCAGCAACAGAACTGATTCCCTATCTTATTCTCACAAATCGGTGGGTGTAAGAACCAATATTCTGAATCATTACTCACTTGACTGGAACAATGGACTTAACATAATGAAATTACAGAGGNTTTTCCTATAGACTGAAAGTGAGTTCTATTATTGAAATGTTAGCAGCAACAGAACTGATTCCCTATCTTATTCTCACAAATCGGTGGGTGTAAGAACCAATATTCTGAATCATTACTCACTTGACTGGAACAATGGACTTAACATAATGAAATTACAGAGGGGTAAATGTAATTATTGAATTTTTTAAAACATTTCATCAGTTACAAATGTACTTCAAATAAGAACCCAAAGTATAATAAGGTTAATACAATGCTAATGCAAACTTAAAATGAATTAGCAGAATCACAGCATCAGGAGCAAGGAAACAGTGACCCTGGTTAGCACAGGTCTGACATCATTTACCTATTCGCCAGTCTCTGGTTCCTCTGAGCTTCCTTTTCCCCAGGGTAAGACCATTGACTCTACTTCACTCTCACAGTTAGATCACAATACCTCTATCTTGTGGTGTAATTACTGTGTGTTTATCAGTGCCCGTCCTGTAACCAATAAGTTTAATAGCAGGAATGCTAAGAGAGTGCTTGACCTGTAGGAGATAGCAAGGGTTTGATAAATGTAAAAGGTGAGGTGGCATCTGGGAAGCATGTCTTATGAACAATAGTTGAAGAAACAATGATATTTAAGGGGAAAGGACTATGGGGAAACACTGCAGTTATCTTTAAATATTGCAGGGTATTTTCCTTAATGGAAAGGGGATTTGCTTTATATTATGTGACATCAGCGGAAAGATATTGGGAGGTGGTTTCTGTGCAATGTCAGAAAAAACTGTACATTCTGGAAATCTGTGAAATTTGGAATCAATCAAAGCAATCAACGCAGGCTGGAGCACCACTTATCCAGAAGACTTCCATGAAAGGAATGTCTGCCGAGAGAGGAGATAAATGGTAGCTACCGAGGTGTCTCGTGTTTTACATTGTGTAACTATAAGAAGTGTGGATAAAGGGTTTCATGAACACGCTACCCACCTAAAACTCCACTCTAGCACTTGGTTAGAAGACTGGTCAACAGCATTCAAATAAATAATGATTGCTTATAATTACATAGAAGAAATATATGTATTAATCAGAAATATGCCCTAAAGCATAAGACCAACTTTTTATAAAAAGTTCATTTTATAAAGTGTGTAAGCCCTCTAAGAAAACATGATAAATTTCTCAATTAAGCAAAAAATTGAGTTTTAAAAATTTAAATATATTGGTTTTACTCCTCTGTTGAGCCAGTACAAGAAAGAAAATATTTAAAGATTAGATGCATGAGTAAGAAAGATATTTCTGGCTTCTGTGAACTTCTACATGATAAGGAATATAGAGATTATTTGACTTGACTGTGAAGTGTAAGCCTTTCTAGAGAAGAGCTGCAGTCATATAAACAAAGATGAATTGATTTAAAGATGAGATGGCATCATAGCATAGTAGAAGCCAGGAGGTAATGTTAAATTCCACCAAAGCTAAATTAGAATCTTGTAATATAACCTTGAAAAAGCAAATTAACCCTTCTGTGCCTCAGATTCATGATCTGAAAACGGCAATAGTAATTATACTTCATAGAATTGCTGGAACAAGGCAGGTGTTATATTAATAGAGTTAAATATTAGTTACAAGCGTCAATAATCTGACTTTGGCCTGCAATATAACATTCTGTACTGATGTAAAGAGACTCCTGAGTGATAAGTATTGACTGATTCCAGTTTTCTTCATTTGGAGGTAATGATCTAAATCACATTTTGCACTGTCTCTACTGTATTTTTATCACATATGTGAACATTAATAACATTAAATCTGACTTTCACTAACATTTTAATCTGACTCATCACAGTTTTGAAAATTAATTCACATTCAAATATCTTAAGGAAACCAGACCATAAGCAGAAGAAGAAACTGTCAGTAAAAGATGCCAAATAGTTTATCTTAATTCTCAATTTTCTGGCATGCTGAAGTAAGGAAAAACATGAGGTTGGAAGAACACAAGAAGGCAAAGGTTCAGAAACTGAAACTGGATAGGACTAAAACAAATACAAATGTTACTTCATTTGCAATTTTCTCTAGCAAAACACTAAAAAATATTTCATGTGGGCTATACTGACAAATTGTCTAGAATTATCACAAAGGTTATTTATAAATGGTTTTAAAAGATGCTAGGCACTGAACCAAAATAATTTACTCTGGAAGCCTATTTGGCAAAAAAAAAAATATTGGGAGATTATAAAATGTAAGACATTTTATTCATCATCAGAATACATTTGGGGGGGGAAGGAATGGGAAAATGAAACTTGTTTTACATGTGTAAATGTGGGAAAATTATGCTGTTATGTAATTTTATCCATGCGTTTCCTTGTTATTTATTGAATAGTTTAACCAACTGCAAAGCAGCCTTTGAGGTGGGCAGAGGTTTATTCTCAACACCCCTGGAGCTCCACAGTGAGAAACACGAGAGTGCTTGGTATCTACCATCATGTTCCTACTCATGGCAGAAATTCTTTCCAAAGAATCCTTTGAATAGTGGAGTGAGGTACTCTATATTACTAATGTTGACCCAGACTGAGAATAAAAAGATATAAATTATATTTTAACTTTTACCACAAATGTGCTAGTATCTTACATTGTCTTATGGTTTTCACATTTAGAGCAAGACCATTTTACTCCTCCTATTCCTTTCTCCCAAGATATTTTGAAGATCAGCAAAATATTTGACATTTTATAATCTACTAGCATTTTTTTAACCAAATAGGTTTCCTAAATGAGTTATTTTGGAATAGTGTCTACCATCCTTTTAAAGCATTCATAAGTATCATTCGTTATAATTCTAGATTCCACTCATCAAGTATTAAAATAGGAGCATCTCAAAAAATGTTGCCTCTGACAAGTAGCAAAATGCTTGACATCATTCCAAAGCTCTTCTCATGAGTTTTTCTCATGCTTTTTTCTAAACTTTGAGAATTGTGTATCCTGAATCCGTTTAGGGTGAGAGTATGAAATTTTATATGGGGTATATTTATATGTGACCAGTCATGTTGTTTCTGCTGATGGCCATGCTGGTGTTTTATTCTGCAGTATCTAAAAGTTAAAATTACATAAGCTATAAAGCAACTAAATAAAAAATAGGCACAAATCACTAGTGAAACTGAATGAAGCATGTCTTCCTTTGGCAAAGTACTATCCAGTGGTTTCATGCTGTGTAAGATTAACAATGCTCGGAAGTAAGAGATCTAAGTAAAAGGTAGATAGAAATCCACAGTTCAGTTCAGTTCAGTTCAGTTGCTCAGTCCTGTCCGACTCTTTGCGACCCCATGAATCACAGCACACCAGGCCTCCTTGTCCATCACCAAATCCCGGAATTCATTCAAACTCATGTCCGAGTCAGTGATGCCATCCAGCCATCTCATCCTCTGTCTTCCCCTTCTCGTCTTGCCCCCAGTCATTCCCAGCATCAGGGTCTTTTCCAATGAGTCAACTCTTCACGTGAGGTGGTCAAAGTACTGGAGTTACAGCTTTAGCATCATTCCTTCCAAAGAAATCCCAGGGCTGATCTTTAGAATGGACTGGTTGGATCTCCTTGCAGTCCAAGGGACTCTCAAGAGTCTTCTCCAACACCACAGTTCAAAAGCATCAAATTTTCAGCACTCAGCTTTCTTCACAGTCCAACTCTCACATCCATACATGATCACTGGGAAAACCATAGCCTTGACTAGATGGACCTTTGTTGGCAAAGTAATATCTCTGCTTTTGAATATACTATTTAGGTTGGTCATAACTGTTCTTCCATCTTTTAATTTCATGGCTGCAGTCACTATAGGCAGTGATTTTGGAGCCCCCAAAAATAAAGCCTGACACTATTTCCACTGTTTCCCCATCTGTTTCCCATGAAGTGATGGGACTGGATGCCATGATCTTTGTTTTCTGAATGTTGAGCTTTAAGCCAACTTTTTCACTCTCCTCTTCACCTTCATCAAGAGGCTTTTTAGTTCCTCTTCACTTTCTGCCATAAGGGTGGTGTCATCTGCATATCTGAGGTTATTGATATTTCTCCTGACAATCTTGATTCCAGCTTGTGCTTCTTCCAGCCCAGCATTTCTCATGATGTACTCTGTATATAAGTTAAATAAGCAGGGTGACAATATACAGCTTTGATGTACTTCTTTCCCTATTTTTATCCAGTCTGTTGTTCCATGTCCAGTTAGGAAATAATTTATCAAAAAACACAACAAAACTCATTTTCATTTCCATAAAGTACTTTGTAAGTCCTGTTTGTGACACTGAAATTCTGCTTCTTGGTATTTAGAGTGTGGATGAAGAACAGTGGTGATAGAGGAGGAGATATGGAATGGATCAGAAAATGTGGGTTCATGTGAGCTGTGTGACATTGGACAGCTCTCTTCACTTTCCTGTGCACTAACTTCTCCATTCGTTCATTATTTGAGTTTTTTTAAATAATACTTTTGATAATTGAAATGCATAGTTGTTTGTATACAGAATAGAGAATGTCTATTGGAAGAGTTTATTTGTCATTACAAGCAGCTTAAAGTCAGTAGTAGGGAATTTTACAGAGATAATATCCTGATGGCGTGATAATATAATGAAAAACAAACCTACTAGAACTTCCTATAAACTAGATAATAGACTTTAGTTATACTGCTCTAAAACAATACATTTTCTCCGGACATTTGTGTATGAGCCTCTAGATGAGAAACTCAGTGGTGGACAAGTGACTGTTGAAGTGAATTTTAAGAGATAGCAACCTTTTGTTACATCTGCTGTAGTCAAATTCTGCTCATAATGATATAGTAATACCTCAGTTCAAAAGAAGAATAATTAAAATATTAAAATCGTAGCTTCTAAGAGGCTCTGGATTTTAATGTAACTTGTGAACATAAGTATAATGCTATCACTAACACATTAAAGTCACAAATAACAAGCCAGTGGATGTAAAAGTTTAAATAACTTGCAGTTTAATAAATTTCTTAGTGATTTACTGAAATTAAACTTTGACATTAAATACTAGGCAATTTTTTCTCTCTCCTATGTTCATTCATAGATCCAAAAGTACCCTTCAATAGTATAACTTCCTCCATTCATCTTTATATCTTATAGTTCCCTCGCCTGTAAGAATATGAGAACTAAGTGAGCATTTTATGTTTCATGCTTCCACGATTGTCTTCTGAGATAGTTAACAGGGATGCAGATCAATATAAATATAATATCGGTATTTAGGGAATAATTACTGAGCTAACCTAAAGCAGTTATCAGTGGATGCCAGTCATTTTACTACTGCTGGATGTAAGTTGATATTTAATTAAATACGTTTTAGTTAATGTATAAGGAAAATCAAAGGAAATTAATACTATATTGAAATTCTAAAGGCAAAATCAGTCATGTCATTCTGCCTGGTCCTGAATCTTATTTTTCTCCTGTTTCAAATCTCTTTCTGCTCCCCTGAAAATCCAAATCCTCTCCTTCTTTAATGATTAGAACAATTTACTTCCCTCTCTAAGTCTTCTTATAATAACTTCAATTCACCGAACTCTCTCCTTTATCTGAAACCTCATAGCACACCCTTAAGAGTTCTCACTTGGCAACAAATTTTGTATTCCTATTAATTCTTTCACTTTCTTTTTACTTGCAGCTATTCTAAACTTGTTCATAACCTATGTCCTTCTTAACTCTTAATTTAATCTTCTACTTGACTTTATGCTACTAGACATTTTGCTCAGGTCACCAAAGTGAAGGTCGATTTTCAACTGTACTCTTGACTCTCATATAGCATTCGGTTTTCAATCAGACACATTTGTGTCCCATTGATTGTAGCTTTCGTGGTTTTATTCATCTAACTATAGTTCAAACAATATCAAAAATTTTAATGGTATACATCTATCATTTTATTGTGTACACTATTCCTTAGCTCTTTCACTCAATATCATGGCTTTTTCTACCCCTTAAGCTACCATTCCAACACAGGCCTTAAATTCTGTTATGATACATTTAGCAGGTGGACATTCCTTTTGACTATTTCATAGGCATTTCTAAAATAATGTGTTGCAGTCCACTCATTTTCTCTTGACACATCTTCTCTGCTTCCATATAATTTTTTACTTTTCCTATTATCATACTTACATTTTTTGCAACTGCCTTCTTACTCAAATGTGTCGTGGAATAGATTTCTATTGCTTTTGAAAAGAGGCAGTGTTTATCAGATGAAAAATATAGCTGGTACTTGGTAAACATTCAATAAACATTGAATGAATGAATGTGCAAACCTGAAGTGTTTTATTTTTTTCCCTCTACCACCAAGTCCTGACATTTCTATTTATGTGAAAGAATAAAAACAATTTACGTGAGAATATTCACAAAATTGCCCCTGCAAAAAACAGTGTAAAACATTCACCCTTCCCATGTTCCCCCAAAGAGAAGGCTAACTTGCTTTCTGAATGTGAGGTTAATTGGCTAGTATAATGAGGTCTTAAAGAAAACAGGTAAGAGAAGGAAAGAAAATATTAATGAATCAGATGGCAGAATGGGAATTTTGTCATTTGAAGATTTTAAGAGTACCTTTGGAGTACAGGGAAATTGAAAGGAAAACCAACATTTTAGAAGTATCATTTCATTTGATGAATTGTAATTTTTTGATGATGCTGTTTAGAAAATGTCAGTGAAGAACATGATTTCTTTTAGATAGTTCCTGTGACTCTCCTATTGTGCTCCTTAAATTCATCTGACTGTGGTACCCACATGGAGCTACAAATTTATAGGAGCTGGAAAATGATATACAAATGTTGTGAAGCTGCTTACACTTTTTTTTTTAAAAAAAGTAGAGCTTGTAGAGAAGCAAAAGTAATCAGAAAGTATACCGAGTTCTCATAAATCTCCTCCTTCAAAATTGTTGTTGTTGTTACTTGCTCAGTCATGTCTGACTCTTTGTGACCCCATGGACTGTAGACTGCCAGGCTCCTCTTTCCATGGGATTCTCCAGACAAGAACCCTGGAGTGGTCTGGCACTTCCTTCTCCAGTCATTCAACACGCATATGTAAACTCAGCATCCCTCACTACCAATATTCCTAATAGCTGATTAACCTACGTTGACACATTATTGTCATCTAAGTCTGTAGTTTACATTAGGGTTCCTTCTTGGTGTTGCACATTCTCTGCAGTTTGACAAATGTATAATACAGATGTGTCAGTGCCTAAAGATCCTGGCGTTCCACCTATTCATCTGTCCTTGCTTCTTCCCCAAACTGCAGCCGTTGGTCTTTCTAGTGTCTGAACAGTCTTGCCTTTTCCAGAATGTCAGATGGTTGGAATCATGCATGTGTAGCCTTTCCTGATTGGTTTCTTTCACTTAGTAACATGCATTTAAGATTTATCAATATAGTTTTATTTGTTGAACACCTCAGTTCTTTTCAACCCAGAATGCATGCTTAGTTGCTCAGTAGTGTCTAACTCTTTGTGAACCTTTGGACTGTAATGGACTATAGCCTGCCAGCCCTCCTCTGTCCATGGGATTTCCCAGGAATGAAAACTGGAATGGGTTGCCATTTGCTTCTCCAGGGGATCTTCCCGACCCAGGGATAGAACCTGAGTCTCCTATGGCTCCTGCATTGCAGGTGGATTTTTTACCCTTTGGTCCACTGGGGAGAGCCTTAACACAGAATAATAACTCACAGAATAATCCACAGAACATCATTGGATCTGTACCAAAGTTTAATTATCCTTTCACTTACTGGAGGACATCTTGGTTGTTTCCAAGTTTTGGCAACTGTAAATAAAGCTGCTATAATCAATTGTATGAAAATATTTTGTGAGTGTAAGTTTTCAACTCTTTAGTGCAAGGATCTCAATTGCTGGATCATATAAGATTATGTTTAGTTTGTAAGAAACTGTCACTTGGTCTTCCAAACTGGCTGTGCCATTTTTCATTCCCACCAGCAATGAATGAGAGCTCCTGTGGCTCCACATCCTCTTCAGCTTTGGTGTTGGCATTGTTCTAAATTTTAGCCATTCTAATAGGTGGTATCTCATTGCTATTTTAATTTGCAATTCCCTAATAACTTATGATGCAGATTATCTTTTCATGTTTATTTGCCATCTGTATATTTTCTTTGGTCATATGTCTGTTCCAGTCTTTGGCCCATTTTTAAGTCAGCTTATTAAATTCCTTATTGTGGAGTTTTAAGAGTTTTTCATATAATTGGGATGTGTGCCTGTGTGCTAAGTCGTTTCAGTCATATCCAACTCTTTGCCATCCCATAGACTGTAGCCTGCCAGGCTCCTCTGTCCCTGGGGATTCTCCAGGCAAGAATACTGGATTGAGTTGCCATGCCCTCCTCCAGGGTATCTTCCAGATCCAGGGATCAAACCCACATCTCCTGTGGCTCCTGCACGTCAGGCAGATTCTTTACCACTGAACCACCAGGGAAGCTCATATTTTGGAGCCCTTTATCAGATACTCCTGTTGTAAATATTTTCCCCTAGTCTGTAGCTTGTCTTTTCAATCTCTTGACAATGTCTTTCACAGAGAAGCTTTTTTCTTTCTTTTAATGAAGTGCAACTTACTGATTCTTTCATTCATGGATTAAGCCTTTGGTGTTGTACCTAAAAAGCCCTCAGCCAAGCCAAAGTCATCTTGATTTTCCCTTATGTTATCTTCCAGGAATTGCAAGTTTCTTTTTTTTTCTTTAATTTGCAATTAGGTTTCTGATTCATTTTGTGTTAATTATAGGGAACAGTGTAATATCTGAGTATTTATTATATTTTTTTAACATGTGAATGTCTACTTGTTCCAATATTGTTTATTGAAAAAACTATCCTTTCTCCATTGAATTGCCTTTACTCTTTGTCAGTGACTGTGGACTATCTTTGTGTGGGATTATTTCTGGGTTCTCTATTCTGTTCCATTGATCTGTGTATCTATTATTTTGCCAATATCACACTCTTGATTACTGCAGCTGTTTAGTAATTCTTAGTGTTTCTTAGTGTCAGTCCTGAGACTTTGTTCTGCTTTGGTGTTGTGTTGGCAGCTCTGAGTCTTGCTTTCCATGTAAACTTTGCTTGCTATTTTTAAAAATATCTANCTTTACTCTTTGTCAGTGACTGTGGACTATCTTTGTGTGGGATTATTTCTGGGTTCTCTATTCTGTTCCATTGATCTGTGTATCTATTATTTTGCCAATATCACACTCTTGATTACTGCAGCTGTTTAGTAATTCTTAGTGTTTCTTAGTGTCAGTCCTGAGACTTTGTTCTGCTTTGGTGTTGTGTTGGCAGCTCTGAGTCTTGCTTTCCATGTAAACTTTGCTTGCTATTTTTAAAAATATCTATTTCCTTTTTTTTTTTTTTTTTTAGTACTTGGTCTTTGTCTCTTTGTTTCCAAAAGGAGAGATGAAATAGAGTAGCGGTTATGAGCATGAGCTTGCCGAGTTAAGATTCTAGCTTTGCCACTTTCTAGTCACATGACCCTTGAGCACACTGCTTAAATAAAGCATTTCTCCTTCGTAAAATAGAGTTGTGATGTCTGCCTTCTAGATTTATTGTGAAGATTGAATGAAACGTTATAAATAAGGTATGTCACATGGTGCCTGGCATAGAGTAAGTCCTTCCTTAGCCATGANTGCAACTTACTAATTCTTTCATTCATGGATCAAGCCTTTGGTGTTGTACCTAAAATAGCCCTCAGCCAAGCCAAAGTCATCTTGATTTTCCCTTATGTTATCTTCCAGGAATTGCAAGTTTCTTTTTTTTCTTTAATTTGCAATTAGGTTTCTGATTCATTTTGTGTTAATTATAGGGAACAGTGTAATATCTGAGTATTTATTATATTTTTTTATCATGTGAATGTCTATTTGTTCCAATATCGTTTATTGAAAAAACTATCCTTTCTCCATTGAATTGCCTTTACTCTTTGTCAGTGACTGTGGACTATCTTTGTGTGGGATTATTTCTGGGTTCTCTATTCTGTTCCCTTGATCTGTGTATCTATTATTTTGCCAATATCACACTCTCTTGATTACTGCAGCTGTTTAGTAATTCTTAATGTTTCTTAGTGTCAGTCCTGAGACTTTGTTCTGCTTTGGTGTTGTGTTGGCAGCTCTGAGCCTTGCTTTCCATATAAACTTTGCTTGCTATTTTTAAAAATATCTATTTCCTTTTTTTTTTTTAATACTTGGTCTTTGTCTCTTTGTTTCCAAAAGGAGAGATGAAATAGAGTAGCTGTTATGAGCATGAGCTTGCCGAGTTAAGATTCTAGCTTTGCCACTTTCTAGTCACATGGCCCTTGAGCACACTGCTTAAATAAAGCATTTCTCCTTTGTAAAATAGAGTTGTGATGTCTGCCTTCTAGATTTATTGTGAAGATTGAATGAAATGTTATAAATAAGGTATGTCACATGGTGCCTGGCCTAGAGTAAGTCCTTCCTTAGCCATCATGTGCTTCTATATAGAGTTGAGACTAATTCTCCACCTTCTCCTCTGTTTTGTTGTTTTAAAGTTCTCCTNGCCGAGTTAAGATTCTAGCTTTGCCACTTTCTAGTCACATGACCCTTGAGCACACTGCTTAAATAAAGCATTTCTCCTTCGTAAAATAGAGTTGTGATGTCTGCCTTCTAGATTTATTGTGAAGATTGAATGAAACGTTATAAATAAGGTATGTCACATGGTGCCTGGCATAGAGTAAGTCCTTCCTTAGCCATGATGTGCTTCTATATAGAGTTGAGACTAATTCTCCACCTTCTCCTCTGTTTTGTTGTTTTAAAGTTCTCCTTTGGCATCCCCACCCCACTGTTTTAAGTATTTAACTGTTGCTTCATGACTTTTTATTATTTTCCATTATAGCTCATTACTAATGTAGAATATGGAGAAGGCAATGGCACCCCACTCCAGTACTCTTGCCTGGAAAATCCCATGGGTGGAGGAGCCTGGTAGACTGCAGTCCATGGGTCAGGAAGAGTCGGACATGACTGAAGCGACTTAGCAGCAGCAGCAGCAGATGTCGAATATAATTCCTGTGCTATACAGTAGATCCTTGTTGTTTTGCTATTTCCATTTTCCAATGTCTTCATCTGAACTATTGTAATCAATTTTTAATTGATTTTTCCTTTCATGTCCTCCCACTCCCTCAAAAAAATTTGAAAAAACATTTTCCGAAAAACACCAATACAGTATACTAACACATATATATGGAATTTAGAAAGATGGTAATGATAAACCTGTACACAAGACAGCAAAAGAGACACAGATGTATAGAACAGCCTTTTGGACTCTNGGTCAGGTGGTCTGGTATTCCCATCTCTTTCAGAATTTTCCACAGTTTATTGTGATCCACACAGTCAGTTTGTTAGGGCTACCATAATAAGGACTTCCTGGTGGTTCAGCTCTAAAGAATCTGCCTGCAATGCAGGAGATACTGGAGATGCAGATTCCATCCCTGGGTTGGGAAGATCCCCTGGAGGAGGGCATAGCAAGCCACTCCAGTATTTTTGCCTGGAGAATCCCATGGACAGAGGAACCTGGCAGACAACAGTCCATAGGGTAGCAAAGAGTTGGACAGGACTGACAATGACCTAGCACACACACCATAATAAAGTTTCACAAAATGAGTAGCTTAAACATTGGACATTTATTGTTTCACAGTTCTAGGGGATGGAAGTGTGAGATCAAGGTGTCAGCAGAGCTGTGCATCACTGAAGGCCTAGGGAAGGAGATGTTCCAGGGCTCTCTCCTGGCTTCAGGCAGTTCCTGACTTGTAGCAGCATAATTTCAGTGATCTCATGACATTCTCCACTTGCATGTGTCTGGGTTTTGCTGACTGCTGATTGCTCACTTCTCAGTTCCTAAGTCCTGTTGGACTCTTTGTGACTCCATGGACTACAGCCACCAGGCTCCTCTGTCCATAGGATTTTCCAGGCAAGAATACTGGAGTGGGTTGCCATTTCCTTCTCCAGGGCATCTTCCCCACCTATGGACTGAACTCACATGTCCTACATTGGCAGGCAGATTCTTTACCACTGAGCAACCTAGGAAGACCTGTGTTGTGTTAATTTTCTCCTTCTTATAATTTGTCCTTTTATCAGTCAGATGGGTTTAGGGATCTGCCTTAGTACAGTATGACTTCATTTTAACTGATTATATCTGTAATAATCTTCTTTCCAAATAAGTTCACATTTTGAGGTAGTAGGGACTAGGACTTCGACATACGAGTGTGGAGGGAAACACAAATCAACCTACAGAAGCAACTCTCAACTTTGTCATAACGTTTTCACTCTTTGTTATAGATAGCTAGTTTGATTTATAAATACTTTGTTTTGAATCTTTACACTTTATATTCATGAATTATATTTCCTGTAATTTTCTTTTTTATATCATCCCTTCATCAATTACTGCTATCTAACAAAAGAGTCAAACACAACTTGGCAACTAACCAAAAACAACAGGTTATGTTAGCCTAATACAATGAGGTTGACAGGTATTATTCTTTTTTTATTTTTTCATTTGTTTGACAAACAATTGTGTACAATTTGTACTATTGATTCCTTAAAACTTTGATTGGACCTTATGGTGAAGGAATCAGTGACTGGTGTGTTCTTTGTAGGAATATTTTTCACTATTCAAATTATTGCATTTTGCAGTATTCATTTAAAGCTTCTTTAAATCACTTTTATAAAGCTTCATTTTCTCAAAAGTTCATTTAATTAAATTCTTTTAAAAGTATTTGTAAAAAGTCATAAATAATATTCTCATATCTTTTCAATGTCTGAAGGAAAAGTTACTCTCTCTTTCTCATCCCTGTAGCTTATAAGTGATTTATCTCCTTTTAATGTTTGTCAAATTTGTCAGCCTCTTGAAAAGAATCAGGTTTTAGATATTTTTATTATATTTTTTGGAGAAGGGAATGGCAACCCACTCCTGTATTCTTGCCTGGAGAATCCCATGGACAGAGGAGTCTGGCGGGGCTACAGTCCATGGGGTTGCAAAGAGTCAGACACGACTGAGTGACTAACACAAACATTGTCTTTTTATCTGATTTTCTTCAGCCCATTTTGTTATGTCTTTTCTTCTACCATCTTTGTTATTATTTTATTATTTTCTAGCTTCTTGAGAAGACTGTTTGCTCATACTTTTTATGAGTACCTGCTTCTAAGATTCTAAATTTATCTATTATGATAGCTTAATACACAAATTTTCATATGTGCTATTTGGGATATAATTTGTAACATAATGTATATATTCATTTTTTTCTTTGCTTTAAGTTATTTAGAATTATGTTTCTTAGATTTCTAATATATAAGAATTTTCTAGTTGTTTGTTATTAGTCTCTAGATTAATTACATCATGGTTATAGTACATTGCTATATCGTGTTTAGTTCTTTGAAATTTATTGAGATTTTCTTTAGGACTCAGTGTGATTAATTTTTATAAATATCTATAAGATCAATATGCATTCTACAGCAGTTGACTATGATGGTTTAAGTATGTCTTTTAGATGAAATTTATTAATTGTATTTATTAGTATTCTTTAACCTTACTAATCTTCTGTCTTATTTTCAATTATTCAATGAGTTCTTGGCATATGTCATAAAGTCATTCTCTATAATTGGACTTTTGTAAATGATAGCTTGTAGTTCTGCTTATTTCTACTTTATATATTTAAGATCATGATATTAGATGCACATAAATTTAAATTTAATGACTTCTAGTGAACTGAACTTTTACTGTTTTAAAGTGATCTCTGTATCTCTAGTAACTCTTTCAGCTTATATCTAAATTTCTGATATTTATATAGCTTTATTAGTTTTCTTTTAATTAAAATATTTCCAATGTGTCTTTTTTCAGATGTTTACTTTCACACATTCTTTCACGTGTCACTTTTAAATAACATATATTTGGATTTGTGAGCTTTTCTAAGTCAGTCTGCCAATCTTGTTTTTAAAAGATAATTTAATTTATATTTAATGTGATTATCAGGGCTTCCCTGGTGGCTCAGTGGTAAAAGAATCTGCCTGCAGTGCAAGAAACACAGGAGATGAGGGTTTGATCCCTGGGTCAGGGAAGATCCTCTGGAGGAAGGCATGGCAAGCTACTCCAGTAGGAGAATCCCATGGACAGAGGAGTCTGATGGGCTATATCCCAGAGAGTCCCAAGTAGTTAGACACAACTGAAGTGACTGAGCATGCAATTTGTTTAGTAACATAAACTGACCTAAATGTTTTTTGTTTTGTATTAGTCACACCTATTCAGGTTTTTTTTTTTTTTCCCCCACTTATTCTTTTTAGTTAAATATTTTTTTCTAGCACTTCTTTATTTCTCCTCTACTAGTCCTGGAGATACACATTCTGTATTGGTTTCATTAGCAATCAAATATGCATACTTAACAATGTCTTAAGTCAGTTAATATCATAACCTTAATACAGGGTTCTTAGAACATTTTTACTCCATTTACTCCCTTCTGACATCTATTGGTTCTATTGATCTTATTTATTTCAATTGTCTCTGATTTTGTTTTCAATCCCATGAAAATTTATTATTATCATTTCATATTTTAAGGTCATTTAGTTTAATTTATATTTTATTAATTATTTTATCTTCATTCTGTCCAACAATTTGAATTCTTATGTTTAAAAAATTCATGATCATAGAAATTTCAACTTCTTCACATTAGATATCAGATAATTATTTCCCAGCCTCTCTCACAGCCAAGGCAGGGACATGCCAACTGAAAGTGTATAGAACAGATTCCCTGTAGATTAGGGTGTCTTCATCTATATCCATGATCCAGAGACATCAATAACAGCTGTTCATAGAGAACTGCCCAGATCTTAATCTTGACAGTGATGTTGCTGATTATGCAATATTTGGTCTGTGGCCACTTTTCCAAAATGGACTTTTATGATTTGCATTGTGCATGCATGTATATGTGTGGCCTTGACTATGACTTGAGCTGAATGATGTGACCAAACCTAATTAAGAACTATTTTTTAATTGCATTTTCAATCATCTTGATGTTTGCATTCCAATGATAGTTTGTAAGCTATGTTAGCATCTGATTCAATACTCATTTATGATATATTCTGTGATACTGAACATCATTTTTTAGTCTCTATACTTTAACAAATTTTAATGACTAATTTATGGAAATAACTTTGGGAAAGTCTCAAAACATGAACAGAAATAAATTTTGTTATATGTTTGTACATATTACTCAAGATGATTAATTTCATTGTATGGACAACCTCCTAATGATTCATTGTCTTTCAAATCATCAGCAACTATATACGAACAGGTATCTTTTAATGATTCTCAGGTAAATGATAAATTATAATGAAAACACATAATATAATTCTAAGATATAACTGGAATCACTAGAAGTTGGTATCTAGAAATCTTTGCAAATAAATCACAGTGCCATTTTAAACAGAAAATTGTGACCACAATTTTAAATTATTTTGAATAAATTCTTATGTTTTATATTTCCACATAGAACTGAAAAGTAAAGTAAGTTGGGAGACGACCTAAATCACTATATTTACATTTCTCTTTTGTATTTAAGTTTTGATTGCCATTTACCTTATGTTATTTACTTACTCCTAAGATTATTAAAAGGAGGTAATCATTTAAGCAGATTCAAATCTTCAGAAATCATGTTTTTGGGGTCCAATGAAAGTATGGCACAAACATGATTGCATAGTAGAGGAATGTAAAGCTGAATGGTAACTATTTCACGCAAAAAAGTATAGCATTCTACCCATTTAAGAAATAAAATTTGTATATCCTNATGCTAAAGCTGAAGCTCCAGTACTTTGGCCACCTCATGCGAAGAATTGACTCATTGGAAAAGACTTTGCTGCTGGGAGGGATTGGGGGCAGGAGAAGGGGACAACAGAGGATGAGATAGCTGGATGGCATCACTGACTCAATGGACATGGCTTAAGGTGGACTCTGGGAGTTGGTGATGGACAGGGCGGCCTGGCATGCTGTGATTCATGGGTTCACAAAGAGTCAGACACGACTGAGCGACTGAACTGAACTGAACTGAACTGATGTATTATATTTCTTTTGAATGATAGAAAGCAATGTTGGATAAAAGTTAATAATGGAAAACAATTTTAATTCTGATAACAGATATCAGCCAAATTTAGGAATATGCTCTGAGAAAAGCATGCCACGATTTTTCTTCTCACCTGGAAGATGCTTCTGGCCTCTTTTTCATTAGCAAGTTCTGAAGATCCTGTACCCATTTTGTTCTTTGTCCTGTAGCTTCTTGTCACTTTTCTTCTAATAATGGAGAGAAAGAAAACCTTTATTTTGGGTGTTTTGCTGAAGAGAGCCAAGAGTCTCACTGTATCTTCAGAAAAGAATATTTCCAAAGGGAAAAGCCCATAATTACCTTGTATTTGAGACAAAATCATTCTCTCACCTTATAATCCGTATACCTAAGTACATACTTGAGAGCATGCTCCAGTGCTCTAAACCCATGCAGATACATGATTTCCTAATTCTGTAAATATATAATGTTTACCAGGGTTATGGAAGAAAGTTGCATGGTATGACCATTATACACTAAATCTTTTTTCTTACCATTTTTTTGAGATGACTAGTTTGAAAAATGATCTCAATCTGTGTTTCTATAAATTGATTTATGGCAATCAAATAGGTAAAATCAAATAGGGTTTTATATTGTTGAGGACATGAAAAATCAACTACAGTCTATGTAGTAAAATCAAATATGGTTTTGGCAAAATCAAATAGGGTTTTACATTGTTGAAGACATCAAAATTCAACTATAATCTATGTAGTAAAATCTAGATTGAAAACCTTAGGCTATTAATATTCATCATATCCACACACTAAAATTATCTTTGATATGTATCTTTCTTATGTATCAGAATAGGTATACACACAAATACTTAGATTACTATTTTTGTGTTAGTCATTGTGTTTTTTCTCTTTTTCAGGTAATGTTTCAAGGACTCTACAGCAATCTTTGGTACTGGACATATTCAAAATCTCTTCAACTTTTCCTCTCCTGGTTCACTGTTCTACTGCTTTAACTTGCTTGAGATCCCATCACGCATTTTACATGGTTTGCAATGGTTACATGAACATTTGGGAAGTGGCATTTGTACCATCTCATACTTTATTCATGATGGCACTTTAGGAAAGTAGTTTGGAGAAAGCTTCCAAAGCCTCATTTTTAAGAAAATGAATCTTATTGTAAAGCTTCGGAGAAGTTTTCGAACATTGATTGTTCTCTTAGCTACCTTTTGCTTGGTGAGCATTGTCATCTCTGCCTATTTCCTCTACTCTGGCTATAAACAGGAAATGACACTTATTGAGACTACTGCAGAAGCAGGATGTACTGATGTTAAAATCCTACCTTACCGGTCAATGGAGCTGAAGACAGTTAAACCTATTGATACATCCAAAACTGACCCTATTGTCCTCCTGTTTGTGGAGAGCCAATACTCTCAGCTTGGGCAAGATATTATTGCTATCTTGGAGTCCAGTCGATTTCAGCACCACATGGTCATTGCCCCTGGCAAGGGAGATATACCTCCTCTAACAGACAATGGCAAAGGGAAATATATTTTAGTTATTTATGAAAATATTCTGAAGTATGTCAGCATGGACTCATGGAATCGAGAGCTCTTAGAAAAATACTGTGTGGAATACAGTGTTAGTATAATTGGTTTTCATAAAGCCAATGAAAACAGCTCACCAAGTACACAATTAAAAGGTTTTCCATTAAACCTTTTCAATAATCTAGCTCTAAAGGACTGTTTCGTCAACCCTCATTCTCCTTTGCTGCATATTACCAAAGCCCCCAAGGTTGAGAAAGGCCCTCTTCCTGGGGAAGACTGGACAATTTTCCAATATAATCATTCAACCTACCAGCCTGTGCTTTTAACTGAATTACAGACAGAAAAATCCCTTTCGTCCTTGTCCAGCAAACAACTCTATGCGACGGTGATTCAGGATCTGGGTCTGCATGATGGAATTCAGCGAGTTCTTTTTGGCAACAACTTAAACTTTTGGCTGCACAAGCTCATCTTCGTAGATGCCATCTCTTTCTTGTCAGGGAAGAGGCTGACCTTGTCTCTGGACAGGTACATCCTTGTGGACATTGATGATATCTTTGTTGGGAAGGAAGGAACAAGGATGAATGTCAAAGATGTGAAGGTAAGAACATTTATAAATAGCATCATTATTTTTCTTTCACTAACTCGGTGGTATTGATAAAATATCATTTTGAATATTTTAGATTCCAAATTACTCAAAAATTTAAGATGCAGTAAGTCTGAGAGAAAGCAAACATTAAAAAAAAAAAAAAACAACTTGAACTAAACCTTAACCATTCCTGCATTCCTTACCCACTCCTGAATGCTTCTGAGAGGGCATAAAACTCAAATACCCCAAAGTTTCTTTGATCTTAATCACTTGGTCTCTTAGGCTTTGCCTGTTGGAACTAGTACCCCATAGAACAGCCTTCTTTACTCCACACATGTTGCAGTTTGCAGCAATGAGATAAATACAGTCATGAAAATCTTATCACTGGATGGATTCCCCCTCCCTACATGGGTCTGACAAAGGTGCTTGAAATACAGGATAGAGAAGCAGTCCAAGTCTTTTCTATAACAAGTAAGTGTAGCACTTGCCTATATGAAGTGTTCATATACTTGTAAATATAGATATGAACAAAAATAGTTTTATAGGGGATGTGGTATTGAACTTAGCTTCAGGAGGCTACCCTTTATTATCACATCACTTTAGGTAACAGTGTTACTGGGAGTACTTCTAAATTATGGTCAAGTTGACTGCAGTATAACAAATTCACCCTGTGATTGCCGTCAGATAAAGAAAAAGCCAAACATGTTTTACTAGTTTGGGCAAGTAATTGTGAGAAAAATTCCTTTTTTTATTATCTTGATTCAACATTCTCACTTGTGCCTATCTTGTTTTATATATAATTAAATTCATTCTGTGAGCAAATGATTTTAGCAAACAAAAATAATAGGGCACAGCTTAGAATAATAAACTAATTAGAGATTGCTAAGATCACGTCACCATTTTTTGAATTTCTGCTATTAGGCATTTTATCCTTCAAAGATGAAACCTCAATACTACTTCAAAATAACAGCTTGTCTACCCATCCTAATACTTTACGACCATTATAATGAAATATCTCACTTTGGACATTGTTATAAAGAGATTAAGTGATCCCTCTTGAATCCTGGCTAGATTTTCTGTTTTTTTTTTTTTTTTTTTA
>SJYA01000864.1:41523-63155 GCA_006410615.1 Neotragus moschatus
ATCCTTCTTGAATTCTGGCTATATTTTCTGTTTTTTTTTTTTTTTTTTTAACATTTTTAGTCTTGACTATGTCTTTTAGTTAGTATAAATTCTACTTCTATTTTAATTTTAAAATCATAAACTTAAGGCAAGTTTATGTGGTGCAAATAGTTTTCTGAGCGATTCCTTTTCTGAAATCCTGAAAACATTTTCCTAATTTTAATCTAACAAGCTATATGAACTGAAAAACTTCTTTATAACTCTTAACAAAATTTTCAGCTCTAATTCAGCTATATCACTTATTCTCAATAGAAAAACAGATAGCTGTTTACCACTGCTCATATAATTTTCAAGGAATACTGATGACTTTTTTGAGTGCCATAACCCCAAACAAAATAACAGAATACTGAAATTTGACAAAGTCTGGAGCAGTGCCACAGGGAGATACTCATATAGTGTATATAACTGTGCATTTGTTAACTATTTTTATATCCTACACACACATACACTCACACTCACAAGTGCCCAGGGTAAGTGTCAGTTTGAAGAAAATCCTCTTTTTTGCCCCTTTGGGTGTTGTATCTGGTTCTCTCTCAAAGCTATTAATCAAAGAATATCAGAAACTTGGTTGAGACTGAAGTAACATGTTGGGTTACTTATAAGTCAATAAGGAAATGCTGTCTTTCAATATAAAAGTGATACTTTTACTCTTGGGCATTTTATTTCTTCTTTGACTATTATTTTTTGGGTAAAAATGGTTTTGTGGCAAATAATCTCAAACTGTCCATAGAAAAGTTCTGCATTCTCCCAGTACTTCGTCCTCACGTTCCTTTTCTGGCAGTATAACATTTCATTACACAGTAATATGTGAGGAGAAGTCCATTCTCCCTGAAAATCTCCCTGAACTTTCTAGAGCGAGGGTATTGGATGGCTGGTGAGATTTTTCTATATTATTCCAAATTAGAGAGTAGAGCTATTCTGTTCCTCCACAGGACAATTTGAGGAAAGCTGGAGGGTTTCGTTTGAAAACTGTTGGTTATGTGTGTGATAGGAGCCTCCCTGGCCACTCTCACAATTAGACTGGGGCATAAAGCTGGGAGGAATTAAGAGCAAATTCAAACACAGCCTTGTCTGTAGCACCACCTCACTCTATGGACAAAAAATATATTAGTTTATTATTATTTGAGCCATTTTTCTCACTTTGAGATAGAGATTCTGGATCAAACTGCTGAAGAGTTAGTATTGTTATGGCATAGAATTTGGGGCAGTGAAAACAATGCAGGTTTTTCAGTCTATATTCTTTCTTTTAAATGGTTCTGCCAGATAAACTAGGTAAACTACAGTGTATCTAGTTTTTTTTTTTTTTAGAAATTTGCATTTCATTGTGCCCTTTTCTGACCAAAGTCACTGAGATAGAAATTAATATGTCCTTTTCTAAGGCAAGCAAAATCAAGCTCAGACAGTTAGAGTAACTGTCATCTGATTGTTAGTAAAATTTCATTGTGTATCTAAAAACTCAAAATAACAGATAAATTTAATCTATAGAAACTTCCAGAAACTAACTGTATTTCTAAAGATTGTGAAATATTACCTATAGATGAAGTCAGAAAATATTGTCATGGTTTGTTTGTGTATGGTCCTCAAGGCAATCACGAAGCACTTCCTGTAAATCTAAAGCACTCTCAGCACGATGACCTAAGGCTTTAGAGAATGATGTCTTATACACTTGAAGTTATTCTTTCTTGCTTATGTTTAGTTTCACTGAACCAGGGTCTCCTGCATTTCAGGCAAACTCTACCATCTGAGCCATCAGGAAAGCCCTTAATTATATGTAGATAATGTTCATTGCCAAAGTGATATCAGTTAGATGATAATGCAGTTTTTAGAGAAAGGTAAAATAATAAAGGGCTATTCTGGTTATTAAACATTTACTTTTCAGTCTTCTTGCAGCTCGCTAACCAATTTCTATGAATAATATTTTATCCTTGGTTATAACACTTGATATAATCATAGAAGGGCTTCCCAGATGGCACTGGTGGTAAAGAACCGGTCTGCCAATGCAGGAGACATAAGAGATGTGGGTTTGATCCCTTGGTTGGGAAGATCCCCTGGAGGAGGGCATGGCAACCCACTCCAGTATTCTTGCCAGAAGAATCCCATGGACAGAGGAGCCTGGAGGGCTACAGTCCATTGGATTGCAAAGAGTCAGACAAGTGAACTGAAATGAAGTGAAAGTCACTAAGTCCTGTCTGACTCTTTGTGACCCCGTGGGCTATAGAGTCCGTGGATTTCTCTGGGCCAGAATACTGGAATGGGTAGCCTTTCCCTTCTCCAGGGTATCTTCCCAACCCAGGGATTGGATCCAGGTCTCCTGCACTGCAGGCAGATTCTTTTCTAGCTGAGCCACAAGGGACGCCCAAGAATACTGTAGGGGGTAGCCTATCCCTTCTGTAGCAGATCTTCTTGACCCAGGAATCAAACCCAGATCTCCTGCATTGCAGGTGGATTCTTTACCAACTGAGCTATCAGGGAAGCCCAGATAAAACTGAAGCAAATTAGCACACACACATACCCATAGAAATTTGAGAGAATTGAGAAGATATGTTCTTTTTTCATAGTTTCCTTAAGACAGAATAATTGCTCTTTCTTGATGCAGGTTTTTAAAATCATGAACATGGTGAATGTAGGCTTTCACACTGGCAACAAAATGAAACTTATTATTATGCTACCAATAGTACTGTTGCTTTCATCAATTCTGTTGACCCGACATTATTTTCCCTGTTGGCAAGCAAATGTCATTATTAGCATTTTTTATGTCTTTACATTTATTGAGAAAATGCATCCATTTAGTCACTGGATATTTACTGTATATAAGTTCTAAGTTCAGTGGTGTCCGACTCTTTGCTACCCCATGGACTGCAGCACACCAGGCCTCCCTGTCCATCACCAACTCAATAGAACTCATGTCTATTGAGTTGGTGATGCCATCCAACCATCTCATCCTCTGTCGCCCACTTCTCCCACCTTCAATCTTTCCGAGCATCAGGGTCTTTTCCAATGAGTCAGTTGACCTCAGGTGGCCAAAATATTGGAGTTTCAGCTTCAGCATCAGTCTTTCCAATGAATGTTCAGGACTGATTTCCTTTAGGATTGACTGGTTGGATCTCCTTGCAGTCCAAGGGACTCTCAAAATTCTTCTCCAACACCACAGTTCAAAAGCATCAGTTCTTCGGTGCTCGGCTTTCTTTATAGCCCAACTCTCACACCCATACATGGCTACTGGAGTATATTTAAGAAATTATCTATCTGAGAAATCTAGATTTATTTTAAAGTCATATGTGATCCAGTTCAATTTACCTTTACAACACATTTATTCTTGCTACTTCTCAATATATACTGTTTGTTAGGCCAGTCCACTGTCTCTTCCTCTGCTGTGGATTGCTTATGTTTAGTTTTCACCTCTTTTCACAGCTTCCAAGCCTTGACTAAAACACTTTCCTTGAATCTACCCATATTTCAAGAGCTATCTCAAGTGGAATTTCTCTTTTTTACATAATTATTATTTTTTTATTTGATTAATTAATTAATTTGGGTGTGCTAGATCTTTGTTGCTGGCTTTTCTCCTGTTGTGGCAAGTGGGGGTACTCTGTAGTTGTGGTCCATGGGCTTCTCACTCCAATGCCCTCTCTTGTGGAGCACAACAGGCTCCAGGACACCTAGGCTTCAGTAGTTGTGGCAGGTATGCTCAGTAGTTGCAGCTCCCAGGCTCTAGAGCACAGGCTTAAGAGGTGTGGCACACAGGCTTAGTCGTTCCATGGCATGTGGGATCCTCTCAGACTGGGATCAAACTCCTGTCTCCTACATTGGCAGGTGGGTTTTTTACCACTGAGCCACCAGGAAAGTCCCTCAAGTTCCACTTCTTTGAGAAGGTGACACATGGCCTAACGACCCCAGTAGATGGTGACCTTAAGCTGAAACTGAGTCCCTGAATAATCAACTAACCTTAACAGTCACTTAGCACTTTTGTGTACATGAGGCAACTCCAAAATTAGGTGGCGAAGCAATTTTTCTGATACATCTAATTATGTCCCAACATATATAAGAGGAAACCTTAGACATAATATAAAATACTGACAATTATTATACTGTTTTTTAAATGATAAGTACAGAACTAATTAGTCTCAGAACTGACTTACTATTTAAGACCTTAAAAAACAATAATTTAAGATAGATTTGAGCTTTGTCTCTAAACAAGTTATATGTATATTTTTAATGAGAGACAAAACTAGTGGAAAAAAAAAATCTCTGTTGTAAACCTGAAGTCCAAAATAAGTAAGTGGTTAATAGGCTGATTCATTTTACTTTTTCCCCCACATAATGCTTCTAATAGATGTGTACCTAGACTGTTTGTTAAAGTTTGATCCAGATAAAGCAATTTACTAATGTCTTAATTTAGATTTTTTACACATTTAAATGACTATATATTTCCTACATTGAAAACCCTATGTTCAAAGATTTATAGCACAAAGGTAATAAATTGTGCAAACTGAATGACTAAAATGGAGAAGTTAAATTAATAGATATAAAGGAACCACTTAATAGAGGGTCTTAAAGTTCAGGGAAATGAGTTTTGATTAGTTCCAGTACCTACTTGAAAGCCCTCTTTCAATAAGAAAATGACCTCATAAAAATATTTGCGGTTTCCATTATTAATGTAAATATCTAAATAAAATCTTAGTTCAAACTTTTGTAAGAATTACCATGTTTAACAGAAGACATATTACTATGAGTAGGAAAGAAGAAAGCTATCCTAGAATTTGAAACTTTTGTTATTGCTTTTAATAAGGGTTAGATGAGATGCAGAAAAAAAAATCTCATGATACATAAAGAAGTGATGTAAGAAAATAGAAAATTGTTGATGCTATGAACATCTACACAGATTATAAGGGGGCTACATTGGTAATTGCAAAGATTAGCTTACTAACATTCAACTAACGTTGAAATGGGTTTGTTATATTTGACAAATTAATAGAAAAGCATTTTTAAAAGAATCCTTGATATCTTTGGAGTCACAATTATAAAGAGGAGGCTGAAAGAAAATGTTGGTATACGGTAGATGGAATCCAAATATGATACCTCATCAGGCAGTATAAATTTAGCAAAGCAGAACAGACCTGGGTGGATGGCCTGTCGGGATCAAGCAAGCATCATTTCAAAGTTCCTGGGCAGTTTCTAGGCAGGTGAGTCAGTGTGAACTCAGCAAGTGTAGCGTCAGACCTAGGCAGTGGCTCAGGTAGATGCGGGCAGGCAGTTCTCAAGATACTTCATGGCAAGAATGAGTGGGTCAGGGTTTGTGAGCATGTCTTCTTTCTGAAAAAAAGAAAAAAAAAAGCACACAGGCCCAGGCATAGAGGAAGCGTGAGGCTTGACATCATGGTTTAGCAGAGAGCATGACAGAGACCTCGGAAGGCAACAGCAGTCCTCTAACGTAGACATGTGAAGCCGCAGCCCTGACACTGACTCAGACTCTAAACCTCCAGGGAAGAATTGCATTTAGAACTTACTTAAGATGCCCAGGTGCAAAAGAGTCGATGTACTATCTGAAGACACTCAGTTAGCTCAAAAGGAAAAGCAGATTCTACCAAAGGTTTATAATAGGAATGATCCATTTTCTATATAAACATAGAGAAAATTACTGTCAATTCAAATGTTTTATTTTATTTATTTTTTAGCTGGGTACTTTTATATTTTATTTTTTTAAATGCTTATACAGCTTTTTAAAGTTTACTTTCCCTTTACAAGAATTACAAAATTTTGGTTCTGTTCCGCATGTACAGTACATCCTTGAGCCTACTTTATAACCAACAATTTATACCTCCCACTCCCCACCATTATTGTCCCTCACTCCCCTCCCTGCTGTAAACCACTAATTTGTTTTCTTTATCTGTGGCTGCTTCTTTATTTTATATTCATATTTGTTTTATATTTTAGACTCCACATATACATGATATCATAAAATATCTCTTTTTCTAATTTCAATTATCATAATACCATCCAAGTCCATTCATGTTGCTGCAAATGGAAAAATTCCATTCTTTCTTGTGGCTGAGTAGTTTCCCACTGTGTGTATGTGTCTACATATATACATATATATATATACATATATATATATATCACATCTACTTTATTCATTCATTTGTTGATAGACATTTAGGTAGCTTCCATATTTTGGAAGTTGTAAATAATGCTGCTATGAACATTAAAGAAAGAAAGTGAAGTCACTCAGTCATGTCTGACTCTTGCGACCCCATGGACTTCAGCCTACCAGGCTCCTCTGTCCTTGGGATTTTCCAAGCAAGAGTACTGGAGTAGGTTGCTATTTCCTTCTCCAGGGGATCTTCCCGACCGAGGAATGGAACCCAGGTCTCCTGCATTGCAGGCAGATGCTTTACCATCTGAGCCACAAGGGAAGCCCGAATTAGACTGTATTAAGCTAATATACAAACTGCCAGTGTGTTTAATTGAATACTCAATTTTGAAGAGATATTACTGGTGCATATTGTTATCCTTTTTTTCATTAGTATCATTTAAATATGTACTTTTACATAATTGGGGCGATATTTTTAAAGTGGAGACAAACTCTATTTGCTTCCATAAAGGAAGCAGTTCGTGGGGTTGCAAAGAGTCAGACACGACTGAGTGACTTCACTTTCATTTTCACACTCTAATTCAGTGCTCACATCATTTATTTCTCACCCATGAGCTCTGTATATTATTCTTCATTATAGAATTTACACAAATATGTGAAATATCTGGCTCTTGATTTCAGTAGTATAAGTAAGACATTCACAATTATCAACAGTACAAGGAAAAATACAATATACGCCATGACAAAATTACTATGGACAAAGAGCAACAATATTTCTTCTAGGAATTAGGGAGATTTCTTGGAGGAGGTGACACTTGAGTCTTCTGTGATGGAAAGACAGAACTGTAGCAAATCAAGATGGGGAAGTAGATTCTTGGCCAGTAGGTCAGCCCAAGCTAAGATACGGCTGAGACTATGAGGACAAATGATATGTTGCTTGTGTTAGTTGGATAATAAAGTAAATAAGAAATAGTAGTGGAATTAAATGCCGAAGTTTTTTTGTGGACATAATATGGAGCTCTCTGGGCAGGATGCCATTTGAATCATTGAAGATTTTAAGCCAGAAAGTGACACGATCAGATCTAGGGTTGAAGAAAAATATATTATTTTAGTCAGGGATATGCTTTTGAGAAGATCTGTAAAAGAGCCAATTACAACAAAACGGACATCATAATTATTATGCATGTTTTAAAATAGCATTTATTTAAGATATTAAAAGACACTAAGCACTGAGCCAATCATTAACAGCCAGTATATCATTTAACAGGGACTTCCCTGGTAGCTCAGAGGTAAAGAATCCACATGCAGCATAGAAGATGCAAGAGACACGAGTTGGATTCCTGGGTAGGGAAGATCTCCTGGAGTAGGAGATGGCAACCCACTTCAAAATTCTTGCTGGGAAATCCCATGGACAGAGGAGCCTGGCAGGCTTCTGTCCATGGGGTGACAAAGAGTTGGACACCTCTGGGCAACTGAGCACAAAGCACATATCATTTAATAAAACAACAATGAGAAGAAATAGTTTTTATGTTTTCTGAATGAATAAAATGAGGCTTAGCAGTATCAATACTCGTCTACCTAATAAGTAGCAGAGCAAACACCGACTATTTTGTCCTGAACGTTTAAGCTTCCTTTTAGAATCCAATGCCTTGTTTGGGTTTCATTCTGGGCATCTATTCTTACTAGTCAACCTTGAACATGTTTGAAAACTTATCCAGTTCTCAAATGGCAGATTTGTGTAAACAACGTAAAGCAACACAATTCTCGGAGTTGTCATGAGCACGGAATGAGATAAGGACAGAAAGTCGCTAGGACAGAGCTTGGCTGGTTAGATTGACACAGCTTGGTGACAGTCAGGACAAAAAGGGGAGAATGGGAGAGACCATGTAGAATTAATTGACAGGTCTTGGGCACATGCTCAATGAAGGAGCAGAAAAGAAGGTGCAGATGCTATAGTATCATGGGTTTTAGCCTGGGTGTGTCCATAAACATGCAGAATTGGACAGAAGAAACGGTGCTAGGAAGATGAGGAGTTTGGTTTAAGGTCTAGTGACTTAACATGAGACATTCAGAAAGAAGAGTCCCCTCAACCTCTCACTTGGTACAGGGAAGAAAGCCTAAAACAGTAAATATTGGTAGTCCTCAGAAAAGTTAAAAGAATGCCTAACGGGGAACAACACTGTTCATGCAGCAGAGCAAACACAATCTTTCGTTGGAAATTTGGTGTTTTGAAATTGCTTCCTTCTTATTTATGAACCGGTGATTAACAAGAATTGCAATAAGATCCCCTCCTAACTTGATTGTGACATGTACCAAATGATGCTGTCTCAGAAATATCCCTCATAAACATGTCATGTGCAGTGATATGTAGGAGTTGAGTATTAAATGAACAAAGAAGCTAAAGCTTCATTTTTAGTTATTGTACCCAGGAATTATAGTCTACTCAGAGCATTTTATTTATTTTTTACATGTTTAGTTTCTTGGTGACATCATTTATTGTGTACATGGCTCTTTTTTGTTAGAAACAAGGCTTTTAGAAGCATACTTTCATTTAAACCTACTTTCAGCATATCACTTGATTATCATTACTTTAAAAAGCATATTTTAAAAAAAGACTTATTACTAAGTACAATAATTTTCTGTTTAGGATATTTTTAAAGCTTTTCATATATAAGTTCAATTTCAATTTAAAATTAGACATGTCCCAAATTCATTCACACTCAAAGCAAGCTAGATCGTAATGGATCTAACACTAAGTTGAGTGCTCATTTTGTGAGTTCACAGTGTAAAATAATTACTGAGCAGAGAGCAGTCTCTTGACACACCAGGAAAGTACACAGTTACAGTCCATGCAGCTCCATTTTGATGCTCCAGATGTAACAACTGTCTCCATGGGAAAGAGATGTTAGAAAATACTTTGGTGAGGGCAACCAAGCTGGACACCTCCCAACAAAGCAGAAAACAAGCTCTATTAGAGCCCTTCAATCTTATGGTTAATGCCTTAAAAGCCCCAGGGGTAAACACAGGGAATGTTTTCTGATTGGTTTTATATATTTTGTCATTCTCTGTGATTATCTAAATAGTGATTAATTAATTAGCCAATTAATTGGCTCAGAGTATAATAAGCCTCTTTAGCCTAGGCCACTGTGCTGTTAATAATAATCACTGAAATATACTACAAATGGTTTCATATCTGAAGAATGACTGACAAGAAAAGCAAAGAAAAACTTGCTCCTTTTATACTCCCTGTAGAAATACTCAGTACATTTGGAAATATATCAAATTATCATGGAGAAGAGCACCGTGGTTATAAAGTCTTGTAGCAGGTAGAATATATTATTGTTGTTGTTGTTATTATTATTATTCAGATAACAGATTAAGCTGTTAAGGCAGTCACAGACACTGTGTTTTATTTTCATTCAACTCATCACTTTTTATGAAAGTGAGTTTTGCTGAGTTTTGCTCTCTAGCTCTTTGCTGGGATTGATAATTTCTACCCACTTCTCTTTTATTCTTCTTTTAATTGAAATATAGTTGACATATAATATTATGTGTTTCAGGTATACTACCTTGTGATTCGATATTTGCATGCTTTACAAAATGGTCACCACAATAAGTCTAGTAACCATCCTTAAAGTTATGCTTTGCTGTGGTGCATAAACTTTTTATTGAAGTGGCTTCCCTTCTTGTGCAGTGTGTATTCCAGGCACACAAGCTTCAGTAGTTTTGGTACACAGGCTTAGTTGCTCTGCAGTATAACGGATCTTCCTGGACCAGCAATTGAACCCGTGTCCCCTGCATTGGCAGGCGCATTCTTAACCACTGGCCCACCACAGGGAAGTCCTCACATATTCTTAAAGCATAATGTTCCAAAATCTTATTTCAGTATGAAAAATGAAAGTCACTCAGTCACATCCTGCCAGACTCCTCTCTCCATGGAGTTCACCAGGCCAGAATACTGGAGTGGGTAGCTGTTCCCTTCTCCAGGGGATCTTCCCAAAGGGACTGAACCCTGGTCTCCCACATTGCAGGTGGATTCTTTACCAGCTGAGCTACCAGGGACGCTCAAGAATATTGGAGTGTGTAGCCTATTCCTTCTCCAGCAGATCCACCCATCCCAGGAATTGAACCAGGGTCTCCTGCATTATAGGCAGATTTTTTACCAGCTGAGCTACACTCAACTGAAAATCACTTAAAATGCTTACTTAAAGGATAAAAGTTGCTCACTTTGTTTATAAGTTATAGTTTGCCTAATTTGTTTAATTATTTTAAGGAATTCTTGCTTTTATACGTGCTGTATTTGATGGGCAATTAAAGGAAAAGTAACATTTCGAGGGTCTGAGGAGACATGTTCATACGAAATATTGCTTCTGGAAAAAAAAATNTGTCCCCTGCATTGGCAGGCGCATTCTTAACCACTGGCCCACCACAGGGAAGTCCTCACATATTCTTAAAGCATAATGTTCCAAAATCTTATTTCAGTATGAAAAATGAAAGTCACTCAGTCACATCCTGCCAGACTCCTCTCTCCATGGAGTTCACCAGGCCAGAATACTGGAGTGGGTAGCTGTTCCCTTCTCCAGGGGATCTTCCCAAAGGGACTGAACCTTGGTCTCCCACATTGCAGGTGGATTCTTTACCAGCTGAGCTACCAGGGACGCTCAAGAATATTGGAGTGTGTAGCCTATTCCTTCTCCAGCAGATCCACCCATCCCAGGAATTGAACCAGGATCTCCTGCATTATAGGCAGATTTTTTACCAGCTGAGCTACACTCAACTGAAAATCACTTAAAATGCTTACTTAAAGGATAAAAGTTGCTCACTTTGTTTATAAGTTATAGTTTGCCTAATTTGTTTAATTATTTTAAGGAATTCTTGCTTTTATACGTGCTGTATTTGATGGGCAATTAAAGGAAAAGTAACATTTCGAGGGTCTGAGGAGACATGTTCATACGAAATATTGCTTCTGGAAAAAAAAATTAGTCCTTGTCACACAAAATCCCAAATATATACTAGCCCTTGAAACAATATTTAATAGTATACAAGATGGATCCTCATGATTGATTCTGTTTCTCCCCACAATCAAGACATAAAATTTAAATTATCAGATGTGTTTCAAATATTACATTTCTATCCCATTTGAGTATTTTAAATAAAATTTTAATTTCTGTTTCATAACTAATATGTAAATTTTGTTTTTAAGTTTATCAGACTGTTGGTAATAGTTTGCGTAATTGCAATTAAAGCTTTTATGATGCTTAAAAACTGCATCCTTGACTTCTCAAAGTACACATTTTGTATTTTCACAGTGTAAAGGAAGTTACAGTAATATAATGGAAATACCATAAATTGCTCTCTCTTTCAAAATGTTATACTAAATTAAGACATAAGAAAATCCCTACTGAGAAGCGTTTATTTTGAAATTTTTTTTTCAAATGGCACAAATAAAGAAATGGCCTAGGATATTCTGCAGAATGAAATAGGAAGACATTGCTTGACAACTGTGTGGCAACACTCTGGAGTATAAGTGAATTTCATTTGAATTATCTGTGTACCAAAATATTTGCCATATCATGTTTGTCACTTACTATTGGAGAAGACTCTTGAGAGTCCCTTGGACTGCAAGGAGATCCAACCAGTCCATTCTAAAGATCAGTCCTGGGTGTTCTTTGGAAAGACTGATGCTAAAGCAGAAACTCCAATACTTTGGCTACCTGATGCAAAGAGTTGACTCATTGGAAAAGACTCTGATGCTGGAAGGGATTGGGGGCAGGAGGAGAAGGGGACGACAGAGGATGAGATGGCTGGATGGCATCACCGACTCGATGGACGTTAGTTTGGGTGAACTCCGAGAGTTGGTGATGGACAGGGAGGCCTGGTGTGCTGGGATTCATGGACTCGCAAAGAGTACGACACGACTGAGTGACTGGACTGAACTGAACTGAACAAGCATGTTTATAGGATATAAACAACAAAGAAAAATTTTTAAAGGAAATAAGGAATAACTATGAAAGAAACATCTTAGAGAAAACAAGAGCACTTGAAATAACAGAATTTTAGAGGTTTTGTGGGAATAACTCACGGAGAAGGCAATGGCACCCCACTCCAGTACTCTTGCCTGGAAAATCCCATGGATGGAGGAGCCTGGTGGGCTGCAGTCCCTGGGGTCGCTAAGAGTCGGACATGACTGAGGGACGTCACTTTCACTTTTCACTTTCATGCACTGGAGAAGGAAATGGCAACCTACTCCAGTATTCTTGCCTGGAAAATCCCTGGGATTGGGGAGCCTGATGGGCTGCCGTCTATGGGGTCGCACAGAGTCAGACATGACTGAAGCGACTTAGCAGCAGCAGCAGCAGCAGTGGGAATAACTCAAGAAAAGACAAGACAAGCAGCTTCTAGACTGAAGCTTTAGGGCAAGCTAACCTAATATGGTTGAGTTCCAGGAACTATTATGAAATTTTGAAGATTTCTTGTGACTGCTCCTTATGTGCCTTTGTAGAATTTGTTTTTCTTGGTTAGTTAAAAATCTTAGAAAACTTCGAAATGTTTGTGACTGATTTCCGTGCTGGCTCAGATAGTAAAGAATCTGCCTGCAGTTCAGGAGGCCCAGGTTCAATCCCCAGGTTTGGAAGAACCCCTGGAGAAGGGAATAGCTACCGACTCCAGTATTCCTGCCTGGAGAATCCCATTAAGAGAGGAGTTAGTGGCTACTAGTCCATGGGTCTACTAGTCAAAGAGTCAGACACAACTGAGCAACTAACACTTCCATTTTTNTTTCGAAATGTTTGTGACTGATTTCCGTGCTGGCTCAGATGGTAAAGAATCTGCCTGCAGTTCAGGAGGCCCAGGTTCAATCCCCAGGTTAGGAAGAACCCCTGGAGAAGGGAATAGCTACTGACTCCAGTATTCCTGCCTGGAGAATTCCATTAAGAGAGGAGTTAGTGGCTACTAGTCCATGGGGTCTCAAAGAGTCAGACACAACTGAGCAACTAACACTTCCATTTTTTCACTTTTCAGAGAGTAAAATAACTATATGAATGTATCTTTATTTAAAAAAAGAAATTTGGATGAAACACGAAGTAGTGCTAAGTTAGAAAAAGTGGTGAAAGGAGAGATGGTCTATATAAAAGTTCTCTTTAGGAGAGCTTATAAGGAAAATCACTGAATTCTAGAGACTAATAATGTTGTCTACCACTTTGACATTCTTCTAGGGCTGTCTTTGGTCTCTGCATATCTGTATTTATTCTCAGCTCATTGGAAAGCCAAATATATCTCTCTGTAATTCTCATTATAAACTATCACATTCATATATAGTCACATGTGTACCATATGGAACCCCTTCCCTAATGAAGGTAATATAAGGTTTGATGAAGTGAAATAATACTACAGATGTCTGGATGTCCATAGATAGGTATGTGGTTGGGGTTCTGTGAGCAAAGGAGTAAATATGTTTATTTTCGATTATATTTGTCATTTCATACCCAGCTTAATATCACTTCCAATTAATTTCTGATCTCTTCACTTTGATGATGATCAGTTCTTACTGTACTTATTGTTGTAATTAGAAGCAAATTGATTTCTTTTTTTTGATTGTTGGGGAGAGGTACTTTGGACTGTTATCATCCTTATACTATTAAGGTTTATATTTTATCATCAAGGTTTTAATAATTTTCTGTTCAGTGTTATGTGCTAAGAAGAAAAATATATAAATTCTTAGTTCTTGGCCTCAAAAAATTCAATTTTGAATGTGTGCGTATGTGCAACTTAGAGAATTTTGCATAGTGCTGGCTACTCACCTGTTCTGACTCAATGAATCAATTTTTAAAATAAAAAAGCACAGTGAACTTTTGCTATCTGCTTAGTTTATGTAATTTAATTTCAAGTCTTTCTTAAGAAAAAGTTTGGAGTTCCTGTGGAGTATAATTTCACTTTGTATCATTACTACTGAAAAAAGGGATTTGAAAGAGATGTTGAAACTGAAACTGCTTTAGAATATGCTACATTTAAACACTGCTACACTTACCTCAAAGCTGGAGAAATCAGTTCAAAGCTCTGTGTTCTGCTATGCACACCTGCATTTCAGTGTTTTAAAATATGAAAAAAAAAAAGATAAAAGAAATAAGTGGCGTGCATTGAGAGGGGTAAAGTTAAACTATGCTTTAAAATCTCAGAACAAAGTAGTAAAATTTAACAGGAAAGCAAAAAGAATTGTTTCCTATATTGGAAGCAGAACATAGAAAAAATATATATATATAATTAGCATAACTAGCTCATTCAAACTTAAAAGGAAGTTATATAATACTTAGCATAGCTTGAAAAACCTTGTAGTAACAAAGCCATCACAAAAACATTGTCAAATATATTGTTTTTCCATTTGCAATGGTNAAAGTAGTAAAATTTAACAGGAAAGCAAAAAGAATTGTTTCCTATATTGGAAGCAGAACATAGAAAAAAAAATATATAACTAGCATAACTAGCTCATTCAAACTTAAAAGGAAGTTATATAATACTTAGCATAGCTTGAAAAATCTTGTAGTAACAAAGCCATCACAAAAACATTGTCAAATATATTGTTTTCCCATTTGCAATGGTATTAATAATGTTGCTCTGCTATTCAAATGCAAGTGAAAGAAAAACTAAATAGAGCAATAATACAATTTAAGATCATTAACGTTATTCAAGCAGTTAATGTTCTGTTTATCAGTGACAGTAATGCCTCAGGTGAATCCACAGCTATGAAAAGATGAAAGTATTTCTATGCACAGTAAGGAGGGAAAAAAAAGGTGTGAAGGGGACCCNTAAATAGAGCAATAATACAATTTAAGATCATTAACGTTATTCAAGCAGTTAATGTTCTGTTTATCAGTGACAGTAATGCCTCAGGTGAATCCACAGCTATGAAAAGATGAAAGTATTTCTATGCACAGTAAGGAGGGAAAAAAAAGGTGTGAAGGGGACCCTGTATATATATTTATTTGTATATGAATGCATACATGTGTGTACATATAAAAACATATACAGTGAAATCACGTGTGTGTGTGTGCATATATATGGAGTACTGTAAAACATTAGGCAGCTGGATAAACAGGAATCTCACATCTGAATCCTGTTCTTTCTGGTGTGTGTGTGTGTGTGTGTGTGTGTGTGTGTGTGAGAGCATTCAAATTTGTGCATATACCTGTGTAGCTATGCAGAAAATTTCNATACTATTTCAACCTGATTGCCTATTGAAAGAGTTAGTTTACAAAACAATCACAGACAACTCTGGTTTTGAAAGAAAGCCTGGAGATGGAAAAGTATTTAGGTTTAGAGTCATGTGAATTTTAAGTCAATCCTTCAATGTTTGGTAAGCTAGAGACCAGTTTTCACATAAAATTTGCAGGAATATATGCTTCACATGTATTTATGTAAACAGTGTGTAAAGGCTTTGAATTTTAAACTTTTGTGGGATACATTTAAAACTAAACAAAATCATAAAGGCAAGAAAGAATTTAATAAAACTAGAAAATATACATACATAATACTGTCTTGGGCTGGAAAGAAAATATAGGAAACTAGGGAACAACGCCTAGGTCAGTAAATTCTTGCAATTCTAAAAAAGAATTCTATCTATAAAACATGTTTAGCTTGAAATTATAAAAGAATATACTTATTTAGGTAAGTTCAGAAGTACTTAGAACAATTTTACTAAAATGCTTGCAATCTAAATAAAATGCCGTATGTCACTGTACGAAACCATTTTCCACTGATTAGTCAGAGGATTTGCTTCTGGAGTAGGATTTTCTACATTACAAATCCATAATATTTTCCTGTTCGAAGGAGACTTTATATTATCAAGGCATGTATAACCTACTTATTTCTACAGTCATAAGAATTTAATGTAGTGTAACATCTGACATCTCACATTTTCAAATTGTGACTAATAACAGTCCTTTTAGAGGAAAACATGCAAAAACAGACTATGAATCTTTTATAACTCTCACAAACTGTGCAAGTCTCCTCCCAGTAGTACCTGCTATGATTCATGGACACAATAACCAAGCATGATTAGGGTTTACAAAGTATTATTCTACTCAGTTCACTGTTGACAATGAAAACAAAGTTTCCCATAAAATGACATCATTATTTCTTTGAAAACTAAAAGCACTCTTCTAAAGCATGGCCATAACCATAAGTATCATAAATATTTCTGGGCAGTCTCTAAAGTATTTCATTCCATTAAAAACCAACAGACATGTCCTCCACAGTGGTGTGTGTAGGGGGGGTGGGGGTTGCTTCATTTTCAAAGTAATGTATGCCGAATTAGCTGATATAATTTATTATTAACTGTACTCTTAGTTGTTTACAGTTTCTGGAAGGTCATTTTGCAGTATTTATAATTAATGCCTCAGAAAATGTTTAATTGTGGTGACATATTTACATGTTTGAGTACCGTGGTTCAGGACACAGACATAAGAACAGATCCATCTATTATCAACAGGATCTTCCCTGCATATGGAAGAATAAAACTTTAAGAAATCATTTCATTTGTATTCTGATAGAAGGAAAACATGTGAACTCTATGGGAGTTAGTAGGACTATCTAACATGGAAACAAGATATTGAAAAAAAGTCACTTTGGGAGGGATGGAAAAAAATTAATGAACCCGATAATCAGGAAAGTCAGATCTTGGTCCAAGTCCTGATAGAATTTTAGGCAAAATTCTCTCATTTAAGGTCACTGGATCTCAGCATCTTCACCAGTAAAATAACAATTTACTAGGTGCTGCAATGAACTAAAGCCTCCTACATGTTAATACATGTCATATGGATGTAACAGAGTATAAAGTATGTTTTATAAAACTTCAGTTTTAAACTTCCCCCTTTCATGCCATCACCTCATATTTTTTTCTCTATTAAACAAATTCCAACAATAATTTTACTTTTGTACACCTCCTCATACACATGTTCTCATTTCCCAATTAATTCACTGCAGGTTTAATTCCTTTTTATACCCCCTTCAACCTCTGGCCATAACTCAGGGCAAAACTCTAGCCCTGTTTAAATTTAACTGTCCTTTTCCTCCACTTACGACTCCAACTGTGAAAGTTCATTGGAGAAAAACACACAAACACATTGCTGCTTTTCTTGTTCAGTCGCTAAGTCATATCCAACTGTTTGCAGCCTTATGGACTGCAGCACTCCAGGCTCTTCTGTCCTCCACTGTCTCCCAGAGTTTGCTCAGATTCGTGTCCACTGGGTTAGTGATGCTATCTAAACTACTCATCATCCACTGCCTACTCCTTTTGCTTCAGTCTTTCCCAGTATCAGAGTCGGTCCCAATGAGTCAATTCTTTGAATCAGGTGGTCAAAGTATTGGAATTTCAGCTTCTGCATCAGTGCTTCCAATGAATATTGAGGACTGATTTCCTTTAGGATTGACTGGTTTGATCTCCTTGCAGTCCAAGGGACTCTCAAGAATCTTCTCCAGCACCACATTGCTGATTTAATTGATTACTTCNAGTCCCAATGAGTCAGTTCTTTGAATCAGGTGGTCAAAGTATTGGAATTTCAGCTTCTGCATCAGTGCTTCCAATGAATACTGAGGACTGATTTCCTTTAGGATTGACTGGTTTGATCTCCTTGCAGTCCAAGGGACTCTCAAGAATCGTCTCCAGCACCACATTGCTAATTTAATTGATTACTTCTTACCTTAAAAAGGAGCTTAGTCATGTACACAGTACTCTAGCGCTAGGATTTTCCAAACAGCTAGCTAATGTGCAATCACAGGACACAAGGACATTTCTAGCAGGAGTAGTTTTATGCTGACCAATTGCAACATCCTGACAGTCCTATGCCCTCCTTCTTGTACTTGATTTTCATGGAATGCACCAGAGGTCCTAACAGCTTATTGGTCTTCTTTTCTACTCTCCCTTGCATAATGGTCTTTTTTTTCCGATTTGTAAAAGAAAGACAACCTAAATTATTTTTTTCTCATCAAGCTAAATTTAGCCATAGTACTTTTCTGAGTTACAAAACTTTGAGTGTTGATAGAATATACTAACGAAAAATGAGGCAACAACCATGTTTCAAGTCAAGTGGTTCTAATTATTGCTTTCAAGAAAGGTAACTGAACATCCTCAGTCATTTGGGGGGGGTAAGGGAGAACACACAGTAAGCATAAAGAAAGCCCCTTTTAACATTCAGAAGAATTATTACTTATTTATTTGTTTCTTTTTCTCCTAAAATTTTGATTCCACTCAATTTATTAAACAAAAATTATTATCCTAGTGTAATTAATGTATAGAAATATTTTATTGTTCAGACTCTTACATAACTTTAACAATATGTAGTAACTTGAAATTTTGTAATGAGTTCTATTTCCTCTTTCTGTAAAATTCTAAGCTTTAAAAAAGTTCTTCTGGATTGAATTTTAGGTATCATCATTAGTAAGAGTTTAATTAAGATTCAATGATCTTACAAACTTCTAAAGGAACTAGTAAGCATAACATATTTAATTTGAATTCTCTGGTGGCTCAGTTGATAAAGAATCCTCTTGCAATGCGGGAGACCTGGATTCAATCCCTGGGTTGGAAAGATCCCCTGGAGGAGGACATGGCAACCCACTCCTGTATTCTTGCCTGGAGAATCCCATGGCCAGAGGAGCCTGGTGGGCTATAGTCCATGGGGTTGCAAAGAACCAGACATGACTGAGTGAGTGACTAAGCAGCAGTTTGTCTTAAGAATGTTGATGAGGCCTATTTTTAAGAGCTTATATTTCCCTGAATGGATTTATTTAGAAAAAAGATTAGGTCGATATCAGTTCTCTTTCTATATTTTGTTTTTATAAATGCTTGGGGGTAGATCTTCATAACCAGACTTGTCAATAATGTTCCTATTTGACCTAGATTATAGTTCATCTGAAAGGAAATAGCTGTGAGTCATTAGCAGGCAGCACCTTGACAGTTGAAGGATGGATGTACCTTCTGATAAAGGTGATTTGGACAAGAACCAACAGACCCACAACTATCCATAACACCCAATACTTTGCCATTTCAAGTATGAGTAGCTCAACATGGAGTTTACTGCTCACGGACTTTGCTCGAACTATTCTCCCATCTCTCTCCCTCTCTCTACTAGACAAGACTCATCACACCCTCACATGCTATTTTATCTCCATCTTAAACCAAAATAAAGTAACCAACAAAAGTACAATAGGCAGGGAAGGCACATCCATATCAGGAACGTGTGTCATTTACACAAGGAGGGCCGAAAGAGATCTCAAGGGAAGGTGGGACCCAGTTACTCAACGTCAGTCTCTACAGCCGAGAAGGCCAGCCAGTCAGCAATAACAAGACCTAGAACAGCCTTGTGAGTGGGCTCCCTGAATAGTTTTCCTACCTCAAAGCACACCCATGCCGTTGATAGATTATTCCCGTGGAAGTCACTAGAGGAAGGTGAGTTGCTCTAAGAATTCTACACTCACTGAAAATAGTCTCCTAGGAGTAGAATTGTGGTGTTCCAGGTGGCACAATGGGAAAGAATCTGCCTGCCAGTGCAGGAGACTCAGGAGATGCAGGTTTGATCCCTGGGTTGGTAGGAAATGGCAACCCACTCCAGTATTCTTGCCTGGAAATTTATATGGGCAGATGAGCCTAACAGGCTGTATACAGTCCATGGGGTCACAAAGAGTGGGACAGGGCTAAGCACCCACACAGGAGCAGTATCAGCAAAAGATCATTTTAAATTAAATTAACAGGTGAAGGTTTTACAAATAACAGTCTGGATGATTTTGAACTTCAAATCCAGTAGCATATCTATTAGCTTATGATTCCAAATTCTTCTGCCACCCAGGCAAATTTTCCCTACCATCTAGGCAAATTTCCATGCTCCTCTAAGAATAGTTGATGTCCACATTACCCTTAAGCTTTTTATGTAAAAACCTAGGGTCTTGTTTATGTGAGTTTCTCTTACTAGACCTCATCAGAGGTTTTTCTATGAATTAGAATTGCCAAGTTGTAGGGAATGCACATGTTGATCTTTATAATTTGTGCCAAATTGTTTTCCAAAATGATTCTACCAATTTGCATTCACACTGCTGCTGCTACTGCTGAGTCGCTCAGTCGTGTCCGACTCTGTGCGACCCCATAGACAGCAGCCCACCCGGCTCCCCCGTCCCTGGGATTCTCCAGGCAAGAACACTGGAGTGGGTTGCCATTTCTTTCTCCAATGCAGGAAAGTGAAAAGTGAAAGTGAAGTCGCTCAGTCATGTCCGATTCTTGGCGACCCCATGGACTGCAGCCCACCAGGCTCCTCCATCCATGGGACTTTCCAGGCAAGAGTACTGGAGTGGGGTGCCATTGCCTTCTCCCTCAGAGAGTATAAAAGTTCCCACTGCTTCACATTCTTTACAGTAGTAACATTCCCAGAACTTAATTCTCCCTCATCTAGAGGGTGTGAAATGGCATCCATTGTGATCTAACTTGAATTTCCATGATTACTAATGTGTTCAAACATCTTTTGAATTTCCATGATTACTAATGTGTTCAAACATCTCTTCATATGTTTATTAGCCATGTCTGTGAAATTGCCTAGTCACTTGTTTTTGTCTCATTTTACTTGCTTATTTGTCCTTAAACATCTGTTTGTCCTTAAACATTCATGCATAATTATGCTGTATTATTCATCTAATAACTCCAATATCTGATATTCTAAGCGGTCAAAATCTGTTTTCTTTTCTTCTTTTTCTTCCTTTCTGCTGACTTTTACCCGGTGTGACTTATTTCCTTATATGTGTGAAACATTTGACTTTGAGTTGAACCTATGAAAATATGTAGGGCCGAAACTTGAGAGTGCTTCTCGTCAGAGATGATTTGAGTTTTCTCCTGCTACTGAGTCAGTATTTATAATTCATTAGGACTATTTTGGGTCTTATCAATGACCCTGATTTAATAGGCAGTCTCCATCTGACCCCCCACCAGGCCACGACTACAAGATTTACTATGTTTCCCCCCCCCACCAGCCCATGACTACAAGATTTACTATGTTTCCCTGTGGGACACCCACGTGGGCATTTGCCTTAATGGAAAATGTACCAATACCCTCTCTACTCACTAGTTTCCTCCTAATTGCTCCCTGCTCATGGTTCAGCTTATAGTTTTGTGTGTATTTATTTTTCCTAAATCTTCACTCTTTCTTCTGTTAATTTTAGTTAGCATATCAATATGAAACATATATGCTGCTGTAATATATTCCAAATCTTATAATTTGTCTGGCAATATCTGCAGAATATTTAGCCCACTATACTATCAGAGATAAAAACTCCAAATCGGTTTCTGCCTGTACTTCAGATCAGATTCTTTCAAACTGTGGGACAGAATAATAACTTTAGTTCACTACCCAGATAATCACGATGGTGTGATCACCAACCTAGAGCCAGACATCCTGGAATGCAAAGTCGAGTGGGCCTCGGAAGTATCACTACGAACAAAGCTAGTGGCTGCTGCTGTTGCTAAGTCGCTTCA
>SJYA01000865.1:0-134542 GCA_006410615.1 Neotragus moschatus
TATCATAAAAATATAACCTTTTAATATTATGAAATTTAAAGAAGATATATTTGTTAAATTCCTCTAAAGTGAAAGTGAAATTTGTCAGTCATGTCCCACTCTTTGTGACCCCATGGACTATAGTCCATTGAATTCTCCAGGCCAGAATACTGGAGTGGGTAGACTTTCCTTTTTATCTTCTCAGTGCAGGAATCAAACTCAGGTCTCCCGCATTGCAGGCAGATTCTTTTACAGCTGATCCACAAGGGAAACCCAAGAATGCTGGAGTGGGTATTCCTTTCCCTTCTCCCGACCCGGGAATCGAACCAGGATCTTCTGCATTGCAGGTGGATTCTTTTCCAACTGAGCTCTGAGGGAAGTCCAAATAAGTTCCCATCAAATAAATAGCCCCAGAGAGTCTTTTATCTTTATCTCTAAATTGATAATAACTAAAAGTATTTAGAATTTTGTGAAATATCAAGATAATTTGCTGAAAAATAATTGTGTCTAATCTTAAAATGATTGAACTGAATGTCTAAAAGAAGCACATTAAGACAAAATGTATTTTGCTTTCAAGTTAACTTACTCATCCTTATCTTTTTTATTCATTTATTTTGCCAAATTGGTTTACTTATGTTTTCCATAAGCTACAATTATAAATATTTTTCTTTAAATTGAAATATGGTTGACTTACCATGTTGTGTTACTTTCTGGTGTATAGCAAGGTGATTCAATTTGTATATTGAATATAGTGTATACATATATATGTATATGTATATACATATATTAATATATTTTTTCATATTCTTTCCCGTTATGGTTTATTACAGAATAATGAATATACCCTGTGCTATACAGTAGGACCTTGTTAAAATCTCTTTTATATATAGTACTTTGTACCTGATAATCCAAAACTCTTAATTCATCCCTTTCCCACACTCTTTGGTAACTGTAAATTCATTTTCTGTGTCTATTTTTCGTTTTTAAATAAGTTCATTCATATCATAGTTTATGGTCTATATATAAGAGATATCATATGATATTTGTCTTTCTCTTTTTGTCTTCACTTAGTAATCTCTAGGTATCCATGTTGCTGCGAATGGCATAAGTTCCTTATTTTTTTACAAGTGTATAGTATTCCATTGTATATCTGTATACCACAGCTTTATGCATTCATTTGCTGATGGACCTTTAGGGTGCTTCCTTGTTGTCCTGGCCATTATAAGTAGTGCTGCCATGAACACTGGGGTGCCGGAACCTTTTCACATTAGCGCTTTCTCCAGATATATGCCCAGTATATTGCCACATCATATGGCAACTCTAGCTTTTTTAAGGACCCTCCATATTGCTTTTTGTATTGGCTGCACCAGTTTATGCTCCTACCAACAATGTAGGAGGAGCCCCTTTTCTACAAATCCTCTCCAGCATTTGTTATTGTTGACTTTTTGATAACGGTCATGCTGACTGGCTTTGGATGATACCCCACTGTAGTTTTGATTTGCATTTCTCTGATACTTAGCAAAGTTGAGTATCTTTTCATGTGTCTGTTGGTGCATCTTTATGTTTTCTTGGATATTCTGCCCAGTTTTCGATTAGATTGTTTTTTTGTTTTGTTACTGAATTGTACGAGTTGTCTTTATGTTTATAAATACTGTTTTTAATGATGAATCACCAGGAGCAATGTTATTCGTCTAATAGACTCCACTTTACCATGCAAAGTTGACCTCACAAGAAAGTAACTTTGGGATAAAAATAATAGCAAATTATTGCTAGCACTGGGAGACAGTTTTCTAAATTATCTATTCATTTGTAGATTCAACATGCATTTGTTGAGCTATTGCTATATAGAGCAGTAGCCAAATGATATTCTAGGCAACAGTGAACCAAACTGAAAAAAAATAAACTACTTACAGATTTTTGAAGAGATGGTGGTGGTGAGGGGAAGAAACAGACAAACATGTATGGAATGATAAGTACTAGGAAGAAAAATACATTAATCAGAAGTGAAGAGTACAAATCTACCTAGACCTATTAAACATCAGCAAATCAGAAAATTAATTTTCAAATCAATACAATAAATTTTACTCCTAAGAACAGGTAAAAGAAAAAAATTTTTTCATAGGAATAAATACCCCCAACTCAGTCTGTTATCCAAAGAGTAGCTAAAGGGGTTTGATGCCTCAGTGGCTTCCATGGTTCTTCACATCGTGGGCAGAGGCTGCCCCATGCCCACCTCTGGGCTTGACACCCTCCATGCCTCTCCATACTCACTACATTACAAGCACACTGACCTTTTCTGTTGTCCTTGTTCCTCAAACACATGAAGCTCCTTTCTGCGTCACAATTTGAGCTTATATTGTTCTACCTTGAATCTACCCCTTGACCCCAGTCTACCTGCAAATCCAGCTAATTCCTAAATGTGATTTCTGCAAAGATGCTAATTCTGGGTGAATCCCCCCTGCTCTCACTCTTCCAGCATATTTACCTTTTTGAAATTTATTACATTTAAAGTGTGTATCATACATACTCTGTGTGTATGTTTTTATCATCTCTCTCTTTCATTAGCCTACAAGCTCTGTGGGCTGAGGTGTGGCGGGCACAAGAGGAAGCTGTTTGTCTGCTTGCCAGTGAGCACTCACTCTCTTGTACCCTGCCTGACATGAATAAGCATTTAGAAAATTGCTTCTAAGAGAAAGAGTTTTCATCAAAATTGTCTTAGGTTTACAACACATGGTTTTATGTAACACATTGTAAAGTAGGTTCTGATGGGAGTTGGTAATATCCTGTTAAACTATGTGACTGCGCCTAAATGATTCTAGTTGAATCTTTTGTTTTTAAATCTGTGTTACACACTGTTCCTATCCCAGACTCTGCTGGAAGTCTACTGCTTGCTTGTAGGCTCATAGTCCCAAAGACAGATGTTTTTTAATCTTTGCTATTTGGCTTCCAAAATGGGTATATATTACTAACTCATGTATTCTCACCAACATTTAGAAAGTGACTCTGGGGACTGTGCTCTGAGAAATCAGATACTTTGGGGGACTTGTAGCCATGGGAGAGAGATTTTTAATGCTTTCTGGTAAGAAAAGCCATTTTATGCTTGGAATCATTGTTGGAAAGAAGATGCAGTTGTGAGAAGCTACAATTTGGTTAGCTAATAAATCATTGCAGAGAGCAATATAGATCTGGACTTTATCATTCCATCCCCTCACCTCACATGAGTGATGGGCACCCTCATCAATGTGCATAAACACACACTAGTGTTTTCTACATTTTTCCAAATGAGATCTTAGAATTATCCTTGAGGATTGAAGAATCATTTATCAGTGCCTACCATATCCTAAATCTCCATTGTGGCACTTAACCTATTGTCATAATAGTTTATATTGTCATCTGTCTCTCCAGCTTTTTCAGAGGCAAGAAAGTATCTTGTCCCATTTTTTTTTATCACGAGACCTACCTGGCCAACAAAAACAAATTGTCCACAGTAGACTTTCAATTAATATTTGTTAAATATAATGGGAACAGCCTGAGCTGAAGTCAGCCTTCCCTTGTCTGTCTCAGTCAGGCAAAATGGAGCTCAGAAGCCACTCAAGTAGTTACATTCTCTTACGCATCTTCTTTTCCTTGAAACCAACAACTAAGGTTTTCACAAACCCAGGAAACTCCCAAAAGATTTTCCAACATGGATGTAAAACAGACCGATTCTGGTCCATCAGTTAGCAAAGAGGACTCCCTAATAATGGCAAAGGAACTATAAAATGCTATTCAGAATATAAGGAAAGCTGTAGGGGATTTTGTGTATTCATTTACCTTGTAGTAGGAAATGTGAACCCTCAAATAACAGGGTGTTTCCATGTTAGCTTTCTCCGGAGAACTGAAACTCTAACCGTAAAGAGAGCAGAATGATCTGATAAGTATCAAAGCCGCTGAAATCAGCAGAACCTCCATTCTTAATCGGAGCTACAAGATGCAGCTGATAACTTAAAGCCTCCCTGTGTGTGTCCACATTTGTGAATGAGTTCTGCTACTTGAGAGATTTCATATTCTAAAATCATTATTTGAAAATCTCAAATATAAGGTAGGTTGTTCTGTTTCTGAGAATATATAAATGCAATAAAAAGTGTATTAGAGAAACAGAACAAAAGGAGAAGGAAAGAATAGGAGAAAAAAAAGATTGAAAGGAGGGAGGAGAAAAGCCTTAAAGAAGCAGGGAGGAAGGGAACTATGAAAATATTTGATAGACCTCCTCCACAGCTCAAATGCTTTTGTACGCGGAGTATTTCAGTGTCCTTCCTAAGGTAAATAGCCATGCCTTTCCTTTTTATTAGCATGGTTGCAGCTGCTGTTGCTTACAAAGAGATTCACAAATCAAAATAGACTCAGTTAGCTTTTCAATAATTCTAAAAGGTGGGGGAACACTGCCAGAGAAGAATAGCTCTCCAGTATCCTAACAAGGAGTCTTGTTAGCAAAACAAAGTGTGAATTGCTTAGAGATAATTCCCCGGAGGAGGTAATTCCTCTGGGTCCCTTCTGTGGCAGCACAGGCTATTTCTCCTCTACGGAGCAATGCTATGGAACAGGCTATGTTGGAAGAAATAGGGGGAAAGTTGCTTTCTTTACTTTTTTTTTTTTAATTGAAGTATAATTGCTTTACAAGGTTGTGTTGGTTTCTGCTGAACAACACGTGAATCAGCTATATGTATACATATATCCCTTCACTCTTGATCCCCCCTCCCACCTCCCAGCACACCCTTCTAGGTTATCAGAGAGCGCCAAGTAAGCCGCCCATGCTATACAGCAGCTTCTCACTAGCTCTGTGTTTTATGTATGGTAGTGTGTATATATCTGTCAATGCTATTCTCTCCATTTGTCTCACCCTTTCTTTTCCCCCTGTGTCCACAAGGCTCTAGTGTTTTTAAATTTGAAATCGTGTTAACATGATATTAAAATGAACCATCATGTCAGTAATAGTACTCTCTCTACATCTGCATCTGCCTGCCCTGGAAGTAAGAACATTCTTTGACATAAATCGCAGCAAGATTCTTTTTGACTCACCTTCTAGAANAGACTCTTCATTAACCAATCAAATTGCTTCTTTGGTCTGTCATGTCTAACACCCTTTCACTAGTCATAAACAAGATTCTCTGAAGTCAATTGGAGGTGATTAAATTATCTCACTTATTATTACTGGGAATACCATGTTGCTGAAGTTTTGGATTTCTAAAGAATCAACTTTCACATGATACTCATTGTATACAGGGGAAATAATATTATAGTATGAGGCTGTATCTTGGGCTTCATTCTTCTATTCGCATCTTAGTTTTTCCTTCCTGAGGAAGTTGGCTACAGTAGGTCTCCAATACTAAAATCATACAGAAATAAAACAATGGTATACTCCTACAAATTCATCACCTTATTAAATAAATCTGTCCAGTAGGCTTGTGTTATAAAACAGTTCTTCACCTCTGGGGAATGAACCATTGCAATACTAGAAGTTTCTCCTATCTCTAATGCTGCTGCTAAGTCATGTCAGTCGTGTCCGACCCTGTGCGACCCCATAGACAGCAGCCCACCAGGCTCCTATCCCTGGGATTCTCCGGGCAAGAACACTGGAGTGGGTTGCCATTTCCTCCTCCAGTGCATGAAAGTGAAAAGTGAGTGTGAATTCACTCAGTTGTGTCCGATTCTTCCGGACCCCACAGACTATAGCCTACCAGGCTCCTCCATCCATGGGATTTCCTAGGCAAGAGTATTGGAGTGGGTTGCCATTGCCTTCTCCGATCTCTAATGTAGTGTGATTTTATAGGATCACTGTAACTGCTGAGACATTTTTTTCTAATTTTTATGACTTCTCTACATAGATTATTAAAACAAATGAAGTGACTCTGAAACTGCATATTACCAGGACTCAAAAGTAGTTTCCTAGGTAATAATTGTCACTGTGAATATATAATGGTTATCTCAATTATTATATAATGAAAGACGCTGCTGCTGTTCTGACAGTGTGGTTCTCACCATACAGTTCTTAAAATATTTCCATTTTGTTCCCTTCTACTTTGATGCCTTTTAGAAGCAGTTTCATCTTCTACTCTGCAAATATTTTGAGAAACATCTCAAAATGTAGGCTGAAGCAAACCTAAGAAAATATCTATTCCTACGTTCCATATAAATCTTTGGTAATGGGCTCTAGAATCAGCATTTTAAATATGTGTTTCAGATCATCTCAGAGCACTGCAGTACTGTTCAACATGGCAGCAAGGAGACACACAAGAGGAAAACATTGTACAGCTATAGTCATGTAATCAACACAAATATATTGAAAACAAATTAGCATTTTTATTTGTCCTACATATTTTTACTTTGGCCACCTCATGCGAAGAGTTGACTCATTGGAAAAGACTCTGATGCTGGGAGGGATTGGGGGCAGGAGGAGAAGGGGACGACAGAGGATGAGATGGCTGGATGGCATCACTGACTCTATGGGCATGAGTCTTAGTGAACTCCAGGAGTTGGTGATGGACAGGGAGGCCTGACATGCTGCGATTCATGGGGTTGCAAAGAGTCAGACACGACTGAGCGACTGAACTGAACTGAACATATTTTTAATTCCTAGGACTGTACAAAGGATTTTAGACTGTCTTTCCTTTCATTTGAGTCTTAAACATTTTAAAATTAAATATTAAAGATGTTAAGGAGATAAACGTTTGTCACCAAATAGTAAATGATCTCGTGATAGTCAAGTGTATTAAATTCATATTTGTACAATTATTATTTTCACACTTGAATCTAGTTATATGAAATTTTCAAACATCAAGTCATTCTTTCAATATCAGATATGTCTAACAAGCAACATTTCTTTAAGAATTCCAGTCTGTACTTTTGTTACATTTTCCACTGAGATAACTCCTGTGGGAGTCAAACTTTCAAAAGATAATTTATTGGTACAACTAAGTAAAACCTTTTGGCTCAGGATACCCCATTTATTCATAAGTGAATATTTTTTCTGTTATCTGATTTTAGTGAGGGAATTTCCTAATGTCAGACACAATTTGCCAACTTAAAATGCCAAATTCTGAAGTATACACTGAAGGTAGAAGGGACAAAGGACTATCTTCTGAACCATGAAGAAAGGAAATGTGATTACCTCTGGCACTGGATAAATGCAAAAAAGCAACATGAGATTTAACAGGAAAACTGTAGAGACTATTTGACCTATAAAATTAATTCTTGTTTCCTACCTTATAGAACCTACTGAGACAAAGGTTAAAAGGGGCAATGGTCAAAATCTTTAGGTTTTCAGGTGTACTTACTTTATAAAGTAAATATGTCCTGAAATAGTTGGAATAATTTGTCTTCCAATTTCATAAGAATCATTTTATCAAAAAAATATTCCTGGTTTCCGGCTGGTTTTAAAAATCACATTTACAACACAGGCAGACATTCGATTCAATTGGGTTGTATTTAAAAAGTTTAACTTATAAGTTGAATATTAGAACTCAAAACATTTTCACATACATATGATGCTATAAATGATGTTGGATGCTCACATTCAATTTTTTTTTAATCCACAAAATTATAGTCAAATTATGTGATTTGTAAAAGAAACAGCTCTGAAGTGGAAAATCGTAAGGAAACAATACTATGTGATTCTAAAAAAGTAAGCCAATTAAACAAAATATTTTTAAATACTTGTTTACTTTGAATATGAACACTTAAGAAAAACATGTTTGATTATAAGTAAATGAAAAACTGAAAGAGAGGGTAGGGGATTTTTGTAAAACGCCAAGATAGTAGCTAATAACATGAGTAGTATTCTTCTGAACAGAGGAAAAGCAGACGAGAAGATGGGAAAAGAGGAGCTTGAGGAGCAAGTGGTATCAAATACAGGCACCCGAGCAGTATTAAACTGACTATTAAGCAGAGAAGGTGCTTTTTAATGGTCTGTTTGTCACTCAAGGAAACAGGTGTGTGTGTGTGTGTGTATGCATGTTTAGTCATTCAGTTGTGTTCAATTCTTTGCAACAGACTGTGGCCTGCCTGGCTCCTCTGTGCGTGAACTTTCTCCAGGCAAGAATACTGCAGCAGGTTGCCATTTCCCTCTCCAAAGGATCTTCCCAACCCAGGGATCGTACGTGTGTCGCTTGTGTCTTCTGCATTGATAGGCAGATTCTTTTACCACTAGCATCAGTTGCATTCAGTTTTTTAAGTGGATCGATCCACACTGTAGGTTCACATCCATTTAGAAAGCAGATCAAGAGAAATGTTTAAGCAGAGACAGTGAGCATGAATTAATTCAATGGACATTAGCAAGTGATGTGGAAAGAGAGAACTGGTGATCTCGTAGCCTTGTACCAACAGCTTTTGCTCTCAGTGACTCAAGCTACCACTCAAGGTTTTATTGGACCCCACTGCCTAAGGTATTCTATCCTCTATGACTTTCAAAAAATTCAGCATCGTGTTCAATTGGACCAAAATTATTACCTATTTGCTGTATCTGTCCCTACAGGTTTTTCTTTAATTTGCCAAGTATTTCTTGAATATCTACTCTGTTTTAGGTACTTTGCTAAATTTGCTAGTTTTTAGACCCAAAAGAATATTTTGCTCCATTCGAATTTTAGCATTTTCTATTTTACTATTTCTCTTACTTTTCTATTCATTAAATTTGGATAGTTTGAGAAAACAGAGAGCATCTTTACCTGGGATGGTGACGGGGGGTCTAGATAACCCAAGGAATGGGGCCCCAATAAGGGCATATCTGTCCTATTCCTCCTCTCTTCTTTGGAGGTCAAGGAAGTCTTAGCAGCTCTGCGTCCCCTTTACTTTTATTTACCCTGAAGAACAAGTGGTAGAGGTGGAAAGAAAACAGAACTATATCCTCATGACTAAAATTCTTCCTTCAAAGAAAAATTGATAATTACAAAATAAAGGCTTGTAATCGTTAGCATCTCTTGATTTGACCAAGTCTCAATACTAAGCTAATCTGTAGTATAGGAAGCAAGAAGTTAGATACCTTTCCTGGAAAAAGTGTCCATAACACTTCATTGGTTCTAATTTTTAGTAAAATAAATTGTCTAAAGGAAAAGATTCCAGAATCTCTATTACTATTTAGGTTGAGGCACAACAGAAATTATCATGTAGGTTCCTAAAATCCCTTTTCACTGCAGAAATTCCACTGGGGGAAAAAATGGTCCTTTTTCCATTGAAGAATGATTTGAAGAGATTTTCAATGTAAAACATCCCTCTTTCCCAATCCATTCTCAAGAGTGAAGGATAAAATGGAATACTGGCAACATTCAAATGAAAATCTTAGAACAGAAATGGTCAACGTCTACCTTGAGTTATTGCTATCTCTGCTTCACAACTTTCAGAAACCACTATGAAACCTCTGGCTTAATAAGACCACAATGGTATTGCCACTCAACCATGTGTGAGTTCCCCAAATGCTTCTGTTCCTCCCTGCCTTTGAAGTGACACTTGAAATTGCTTGACCAGTCCTATATCACCAGTTATCATCACATATAAGCTTGTTGGATGTTACATAGGTTTTCAACCAATCTATCTTTGTTCTCTACTAGCCCTTGGCGCAGTAAACCTTGTCCATTGTAAAGCCTGGGTCACATGCTTATTGAATCAACACTGCCTCTTGTGCCAGTCAGTTTTCCAAGCACTATGTCCAGGATCCTGTTCTCACAGAGGTTTCATGTTAGTGGAAAGGCAGACTATTAACAGGAAACAAACACATACATATTCAAAGCCACTAAAATAGTTGGCATCCAATAGTTCTAATCTACATTTTCTTCCTTCAAATTTTTTCCAGTGATCCTACTCTTTTTAATCTCACTGATTTTTACTGCTGTCATTCATGTGTTAAAATCCGTCTGATCCACTTATTTTAACTCTTTTAAGGCTTTAAATTCTTAAATGCCATGTATAAATTTACATATTAGATCTATATTGCCCGAGAAAACTAATCTGCATTGTTGTTGTTTAGTCGATAACTCGTGTCTGACTCTTTCTGACCCCATGGACTGCAGCACACCAGGTTTCCCAGTCCCTCACCATCTCCTAGAGCTTGCTCAAACTCATATTCATTGAGTCAGTGATGCCATCCAACCATCTCATCCTCTGTTGCCCCCTTCTCCTCCTGCTCTCAATCTTTCCTAGCATCGGGGTCTTTTCCAATGAGTCAGTTCTTTGCATCAAGTGGCCAAAATATTGGAGCTACAAAGTCAGTCCTTCAAATGAATATTCAGGACTGATTTCCTTTAGGATTGACTGGCTTGATCTCCTTGCAGTCCAAGGGACTCTCAAGAGTCTTCTCCTGCACCACAGTTCAAAGGCATTAGTTCTTCCATGCTCAGCCTTTTTTATGGTCCAACTCTCACATCCATATTTATGACTGCTGGAAAAGCCATAGCTTTGTCTAAAGCATAGGTTTGGACCTTTGTCTACAAATGATGTCTCTGCTTTTTAATACACTATCAAAGTTTGTTATAGATTTCTTCCAAAGAGCAATCATCTCTTAATTTCATGGCTGCAGTCACCATCTGCAGTGATTTTGGAGCCCAAGAAAATAGTCTGTCACTGTTTCCATTGTTTCCCCATCCATTGGCTATGAAATGATAGAACTGGATGCCATGATCTTAGTTTTTTGAATGTTGAGTTTTAAGCCAGCTTTTTCACTCTCCTCTTTCACCTTGATCAAGAGCGTCTTTAGTTCCTCTTTGCTTTCAGCCATTAGGGTGGTGTCATCTGCATATCTGAGGTTGTTGATATTTCCCCTGGCAATCTTGATGCCAGCATGGGATTCATCTAGTCAGACATTTCTCATGATGTACTCTGCATACAAGTTAAATGAGCAGGGTCACATTATATAGCCTTGACATACTCCTTTCCCAATTTTGAACCAGTCCATTGTTCATGTCTGGTTCTAAGTATTTCTTCTTGACCTGCATACAGGTTTCTCCAGATGTAGGCAAGGTGGTCTGGTATTCCAGTCTCTTTCAGAATTTTCCACAGTTTGTTGTGATCCACACAGTCAAAGGCTTTACTATAGTCAATGAAAAAGAATTAGACTTTTTTTTTCTAATTCTCTTGCTTTTTCAATGATAACCTGATGTTGGCAATTTGATCTCTGGTTCCTCTGCCTTTGCCTAAATCCAGCTTTTATATCTGAAAGTTCTCAGTTCACAAACTGTTGAAGCCTAGCTTGAAGGATTTTGAGTAGTGCCTTCTAGCATGTGAGATGAGTGCAGTTGTATGGTAGTTTGAGCATTCTTTGGCATTGCCCTTCTTTGGGATTGGAATGAAAACTGACCTTTTCCATCCCTGTGGCCACTGCCTAGTTTTCCAAATTTGCTGGCATATTGAGTGTAGCACTTCAACAGAATCTGCTTTCGGGATTTGAAATAGCTCAGCTGAAATTCTATCACCTCCCACTAGCTTTTTTTGTAGTAAGGCCTTCCTAAGGCTTCCTAAGGCCCACTTGACTTCATGCTGCAGGATGTCTGGCTCTAGTTGTCCAGATCATTAAGAGCTTTTTTTATACAGTTCTTCTGTGTATACTTGCTACCTCTTCTTAATCTCTTCTGCTTCTGTTAACTAGGGCGAAGTAATGTCAGGGTGACTACATTGTGGTGATTATGGAGTCAAATACTCCACAATCCAAGGTACTAATAGCATCATTTCTGATCCTCAAATTTTTCTTTGTTACATTCCCCAATGACTAAGTGTTTGATTCTGAGACAAATCAGAATAAATCTTTTGCTGTATTGTTCTATCTGTCTGTCAAAGGAACTTCACTATGGATGAAGTCATAGTAGCCATTTTTAAATTTAGTAGGGTTGTGTGTGTCTAGTCAATATGAAAGAATAGACTTTTGAGAATTCATTATGGCAATAAGAAGGAAAATTATCTAATTGAAGATGAGTTAGAGATCTGGAACTGGAATTCTCATCTAAACTCAAGACCAGCAAGGACCTCCTTCCTCCTTGATGAAGCAGCAAGAAAATTGTACCCAATAATCCAAGGAAGTGACTAGAGCTTGTCTGCATAGGAATCTAGATGAAAGAGAGGGAAAAGTATCTCTCTTGTGACATATCAAAAGACCATGCTTGGGCATGTATCAGTATGGGACTTGAATTGTATATTATTCACAGTGCCTGAATCCTCCAAATGTAATTGATATAAACTACTGAAAACCTACAATTCTATATGAAAATATGTCTGAACCAAAGCACATAGGACTCCTGAAGGGGAAAAAAAAAACAAACCTGAAAATGAGTTTACAGTTTAAGGAATAGTGATAAAGCCCCACATGAGAATTATCAACATAAAGAATAAATAGGCACTAAGGAAGAGCATTTGAATCCTAAAGTTTTGAGATGGCTTAACAATATGAAAAAACATAAACTAGTCATCTAAAAAATTATAGAGATAAAGAAGAAATTAAAACCAACAATAAGAAACTATGAGAACAAATTAGCAAATTTTTGAAGTATCAAGTGCTCAAATATAAGAAAACTATAGTTTTTTTCTTGGCGTATAGTTGCTTTCCAATGTTGTGTTAATATCTGCTGTACAGCAAAGTGAGTCAGCCACATATATATATATATATATATATATATATAAAACCCATCTTTATTGGACTTCCTTCCCATTTAGGTCACCACAGAGCACTGAGTAGAGTTCCTTATACTATATAGTCAGTTTTCAAATTTAAAAAATTAATGAAAACTTATAGGATAAAAAGAGAAATGACCTAAGAGTATATTAATGGACTGTGAATTACACCCGAAGAATTTTTCTAGAATAAACACAGAATGTTAAGAGATGAAAAACTTAAAAGACAGAGAGGAATAAAATGAGAACGCACACTAATGTCTATTCAGAATTCTAGATGATTAATTACAAGATAATAGTTGAAAGTTTTCNCTGGCAAAAAAGTGACTGAATCAGGGCTGGTAACTAGTCTGACTTTTCAGCCATGCAGAATAGTACTTAGAACAATCAATTTTGGTTGAATAAATCCTGACAGATATTGGTCTCCAGTATTCTTCCTCGTGGTATCTTTCTGTGGGAAGTGGCAGAGAGTTTGGATTTTGCACCAAGTGTAATGGGAAACCATTATAGTGTGCTCAATGGGAAAATGCCATGACCTGATTGGCCACTTTAGAAATTCATTCTAGTTCCTGTGGAGAAGATATATTTAGATGTCCAAAGCACAGGCAGAGAGACCAGGAAGGNTTTCAGCCATGCAGAATAGTACTTAGAACAATCAATTTTGGTTGAATAAATCCTGACAGATATTGGTCTCCAGTATTCTTCCTCGTGGTATCTTTCTGTGGGAAGTGGCAGAGAGTTTGGATTTTGCACCAAGTGTAATGGGAAACCATTATAGTGTGTTCAATGGGAAAATGCCAAGACCTGATTGGCCACTTTAGAAATTCATTCTAGTTCCTGTGGAGAAGATATATTTAGATGTCCAAAGCACAGGCAGAGAGACCAGGAAGGAGTTATTGCAGCAGTGCAGGCAAAAAGCTATCAGAGGATCAGTAGCTTTGATTAGGCTCACAGCAGTATAGAGGAGAAAAGTAAAGTAAGGTGAGACATATTTTCAAAGTAGAGCCTATATGACTTGTTGATAGAATGGTTATGGAGGAGAAGAGGAAGAAAATTAAATAATTATACTAGACTTTTGCCCTGAACAATTTGGGAAAGCCTTTCACTGTGATGGAGATGAATTAAAGCAGGATCAGATAAGAGAGGATAAAGAAAGCTGTAGTTTTACATAATAGGTTTGAGACTCTTGTTGGACTTTCAAGGGATGACGAAATGGCCATTAGATACAAGAGGGTGGACCCAGGAGAAATGGCTGAGATGGAAAGATAAAAAGAATATTTGTAATAAATAAGATGTTCTTGGCAGCAAATAAAAGAACACCTTACCAGAAGTCGCTTAGAGAGAAATATTCCTCCTGACATTTGCGTTGTCACTTTGCCATGTCTGTGTGTGAGGTTTAACTTCAGAGAGCACTGGGGTTGACTCAGCAGACTGACATACAAACCCTGGGTCAGCCTCTGGGACCGTCTCTTGGTTTGGCCCCCAGGCTTGCAGCGTCATTGCCACAGTCCAGGCATCGTGTCTTCAAGNTTGTCACTTTGCCATGTCTGTGTGTGAGGTTTAACTTCAGAGAGCACTGGGGTTGACTCAGCAGACTGACATACAAACCCTGGGTCAGCCTCTGGGACCGTCTCTTGGTTTGGCCCCCAGGCTTGCAACGTCATTGCCGCAGTCCAGGCATCGTGTCTTCAAGTGGCAACAGAGAAAGCAGGGTAAATGAAAGAATATTGTATTGCTCGGAAGGGTGATCATTTTTTTTTTCCAGTTATCTCTCTCTCCTCATTGGAAAGCAAACTTTATTCCAGAAAATCACCAGCAGATTTCCCCAATGTCTCTTGTTCAGAGCAGTATCAAATGCCCTTTCCCTGGAGAAGGAAAGAGTACTATCTAAATTGACAAGTGAGTCATTTCTTATAGCCAAGGTGCCATCATTAATTATTTTCTTAAATAATATGCCAAAATGCCTAAGGAAAGTAACCATCCAGATCTGCTATAGGAGACATTGGCTTTTAAATCAGGGTAAGATGATGTCACCAAAAATATATCCACTGTACACACTCAAAATATTTTCACCCTCTCTCTGCAATACCCTTTTTTATATGGCCACTGCAAGGATGAAATCATATACTCAGCTAGCCTAGAGTACCACCTACAAATTCATTGCTTCTAGAAGTGAAAGAATATTGTAACACATAAAACAAACAGGCTATCTTGAAGATTATCTGTCATCACAAATGAGAATCTCTCTCTCTCACACACACACACACACACACACACACCATGATTTCCAGTAACTTCATGTTTTCTTAATAGCTTAGGGAAAAACACAGCCTAGAATATCATCATTTTACATATATTTATTATGGACTTAACTTCAGCAGATCTTGATAGTAGCCACAGGCCATAAATGTCTCATCTCTGGCCTTTTGCTCTCGCCCTGTCCCTTCTGCCTGGAAATTACCTCCTTTAGATCTTTCAGAGGCCAATCAGTTTTCATCATTTGGATTCATTTTCCTAGAGCCTCTTGCCTCGACCCCTTTACCAAGCATCCGTATCTATACCAACTCCCTCTGTGTGTAATACATATTTAAATATCTGCTTCTATTGTGCAGAAGTTGTCACTAATGCAACATTGTATATATTTTTGCTTGGGCCTACATAAGGTTTCCTCCCCACCCTCAGTTAGGTCAGGGACGCCTGCTTTCTCCTTGGGCTTCCAGCAACTTATCACAGGATGTGCTATGAGGTAGATAGTCAGGATTCATTTGTGCTTCTGTAAATGAGGATACTTTGAAAGTAATGGGTCTATCATCTTTAAGAATACACAAATTCTGTGATTCCTGAAAAGATTTTAAGTGGCATCTGTTGAATTTTTTTTCCTTCATTGGGAATATAAATTATTCTACATGTAGAAATCATTCTTAAGTCACTGTCCTGCTAGTGCCCATGGCTTAGTTGACCTCCTCCTTTCTTTACAATCTACATTTTCTACTTCAAAATATAGGCTGAATGAAAGTACAAGATTGTGTTTTCCTAGACATAGCAATTGATTTGAGGATGGCACTAAATGTCAGAGGATCCAGTCATGAAACTTTTCATGTGGTTGTAATGATTCGTATACATATTCATTTTCATACTTGTTGACTCTTAACCTATGTGCTCCGGTGCCTCTTAATTTGGAAATGGGATGTCTTAACAATGGCCTACAATTTTGTGCTATGTTTTTATAATTTTGAAATTAATTATCTCCCTATGAACCAAGATATAAATAAAATATCCTGGGGAAAAATATGCCTATATTTCTGGGTTTATAGGTCTAAAACATATAAATTGGAACATAAGGAGGAAGAACAGTTAATATCACAAGGATTGTTTGAACGGCCTTTGCTAAGTGACAGAAAGTGAAGTCAACATTAGAGTTTTTCAGATAAATAAAATGTGATCAGTGCATTTGAGTGTTCCACAGCCTAGCTGGAGAAGTAGTATGTGAGGTGAAATTAACAGGAACAGAGACACGACCTGTCTAGGATAAATGGGACTCAGAGAGAGAAAGATTGCTGGGGAAAAATAATAGAGTTCAGATGTAAGCATATCTGACTCAAGGACATTAATGTAATTAATGAGATCAATAGGCAAAAGAGAGATTAAATCCCTTAAGAGAAGGGAGAGACAGACTATTGCAGGATCAGAAGTGGAACAATCAGAAATATTGGAAGGAGAGCTTAGAAACTGCACAAGAGAACTGAAGAAACTGAATTCCAAAAAACAGTTTCAGGATGCGTGCACCTTTGGTAGAGGGTCTTTGGATGGTATTTGAATAGGGGCTTATGTGTGTGAATGTGTTAGGTGGCCTCTTGGGATTCAGTAGCCACCTCTATGAGTAGGGCTTATCAGTATTCACTGTCCATCCACTTACTGAAGCTCTCTCATATGCCAAGCACCCTGGTAGAGATGAATAAAGGACAGACCATTGTCCTCAACAAGATCATAACTTCTGATGGGGAGATAAGTAAATAAGCAATGTGATAAAACATATTTGCCACAACTTTCCTATTATTGCAGAATTTTTTCCCCAAAGTCAAAAACTAATAATCCAAGGAATCCATTGGCATTTAAATCATGAATATCAAGCTTACACTGTCCTTCCACACCACTACTTTGTTCTATTTGTTCTATTACAGAGAAAAACAATGTGAGTTGATATCTGTATGAGTTTTTAAGTACAAATTCTTATCTCTGTCTGCCATATCACATTGTATTGTGAGAAGTCCAAAATTTAGGTTCCTTTTTAAATTTAATTATCTGGTACTTTCCTACAACAGTCTGTCTCTTACTGACATGTCAAATTGCATTTTGTTCACATATCTTTTGTGTATGTCTCCTTGATATTGAAAACAGTGGCTGGTGTAAGAGCTTATCTGCTTTCGATTCTGCAAATGTAATAAAGAAGGAAAATACAAAGGAACAGCCACATGTACTCGCTATTCAAGCATCTGTCCAACTTTTGTATCAAACTAATATTGGGAGAAACGTGGGCTGCATGCTGCAAGTCAGACTCACTGGTATCAAAGATGAACGCCAATGGCAGGGGACATGTCTGTCGCAAATGCGTGAAGGCATAAATGACTGAAACAGAGCAAGTGAATGGGGTCTTGTGAGAATCTATGTTTTACTTTTTAGATAAAATAATTTCATGAATGCATCCCTTGTATTACTTTTTACTGCAGAACAACCGCATTTTTCTTACCTAACAACTTATGAATAACAATGACGTGAAAATGAGAAGAGATGCTCCTCTTCAGTGCTCCATTTACTCCATTTGAACAGATCTCAAATAATTATCAGATTTAAAATATTTGAGGGAAAACATAACATTAAAAGAAATGCCGAGAAATTACATAGTTCTTGCCTGACTCTCGCCAGGTTTTGTTTGCTCGTCCATACCACACCGCATGGCCAGTGGGATTTTACCAGTCAGGGGTCAACCCATGCCTCCTCCGGTGACACGATGGAGTTTTAACCACTGGACCACAAGGGTAGTTCTAAGCAATTTTGAAATTAGTAAAAGCCTTCTTAAAAAGGGACTCTTACAACCTTAGAAACACTTCCTTCTATCTAACTCAAATGTTTTATATTCCATAGTGATTCTGTGTTTGCTTTCTCTAAAAACATTAGTAGCAGAATATCATGTCTCTGGGTCTGTTGTGATTATTCAGTCACTAGGTCATGTCTGGCTCTTTGCAACCACATGGACTGCATAGCACACCAGGCTTCCTTGTCCTTCACCATCTCCTAGAGTTCGCTCAAGCTCATGTCCATTGAGTCGGTAATGCTATCCAACCATATGATCCTCTGTCACCCGCTTCTCTTCCTGCCCTCAGTCTTTCATAGAATCAAGGTCTTTTCTGGGTCTATAGCTAATGCCAAAAACACTGCGATTAATTAATATAGATATTTAAAAATTGTAGACCCCTAGATAATTCATTTCATTTCCCTTGGATGTCACAGATGAAAGCAAAATTTAATTTGCAATTAGAGGAAGGGCAGACTTAGTCCTTTTGAATCATTTATCTGAAAGAATATTTTTCATCATTCATCTGAAATCATAAACTGACATTTTTATCCAAGAAAATTCTAGAGAAATCATTTTGATTTGCAAATGGATTAGAAAAACTCAGACATTCAGCATTTTCTATGAACTCTCTTAGATTAACAAGTTTTCACAATCTCATCATTTTGGATACTATTTATAAAACTGATAGCTATACGTAAGCACTGAATCTTTTTATAGATTCTATCAAATCATGCTGAATTGTTTTGTGGATAAGTATGTTTTTGTCAAATTGATTACTGTTTGAGGGAAAGGCTGATGGTTTTGTAGTGGGGATCATTACATGAAGAGTCATTATTTCCTGGAACCTTAATTTTAGGGCCTTAGAAGCAGACTGGGAACCGAACTCTCCACCAAGGCCATTGTCCTGCTCTTGCTATTGCCCTTTCCCCAGCTCAAAGTCACCCTAGTGGTCAGGAAGATTCATTTATATGGAAAGGAAAAGAAGAGCTCCTCCTTACCTTTGCTTCAGAGCAACAAACAACAAATATCACCAGAAGATCATGGTGGATGGATGGAATATTCGAAAGTTTCAGAAGAGCTTATGTCTGGACCTGAATTTGATCTCTGCCACTTCCATGTGACTCTGGGCAAGGGGCTTGGCCTTTCTAGCAGAGTGTCCTTTAGATGCAGTAATTGAAAAGGGTCCTCACAACACCATTCTAAAGACAAGAACTGAACGTAGATACGGCTTCCCCAACTATTTGACTTCTCATTTATCAGTGGCACGAGGTTCAGTTAAGATGTAACTTAAAATAGTACCTGTTAGATGGTGGATGGTGACCTCTTAATGGGTCATGGAATCAAATTAGTTGTTTGTGAACAATTATTTTAAATGGACTGGAATAGAACATAATCGAAAATATAAGGTACATCAGATGCAATAAGGATTAGTGTTGCCTTTTGACAGTTTTGTTTCAGTTATGTGTTTGCCTTGTATGACTGAATTGTGACTGAATATATTTCTTACTGGTGCCTTTGCATTAAGTAGCTGAGCTGTAGAAGTCCATGTGTGATATTTTGAAATTCACAATGTCCATTCTGTTGGGTGCTTGGAAGAAGAAAGTGAATAGATTGGCATATCCTTATTTAGTTTATTTAAGAACCATTTTTAGACACCTTTCCTCAAACTAATATAATAATAGAAAGCCTCAGGCATGTCTGACTCTTTGTGACCCATGGTTTATACAGTCCATGGAATTCTCTAGGCCAGAATACTGGATTGGGTAGCTGTTCCTTTCTCCAGGGGATCTTCCCAACCCAGTGATCAAACTCAGGTCTCCTGCATTGCAGGCAGATTCTTTACCAGGTGAGCCACCAGGGAAGCCCTGGAGTATTTCCTCAAAAGCATGTTTCTGCCCCAAAAGTATATCTCCTCAAAATACTTAGTGCTAAGACTACTGCAGAGAGAATTCTGTTTCCTCTTCATGCTTTGATGTTTGTTCTCTGACAATTTTTTATGAGCTGCTCGATGGCTGTTATAGGCTAATAAATCCCTGTGCACCAACCAACAACACTTCTATTCCAATAGCATCCTAATGACTTAAAGCCTGTGTTAGATTTCTCTGTTCTCTGAAACAGCATATGAAACTCTCAGACCTAAATTATCCTGGACCTCAAACTGTGAAAGAACACACAGTCATAGGAAAAATATATTTCTTATCAGAACAAACAGGTGTGCTTGAATATTGACTAAGCTGCTTAATCTTCTTCTTGCAAAGAAGGAGAGTCATATTCAAATATCTGTACTTTTATTTTCTGTCAATTTGATATTCTTCCCTTCAGAATAATCAGTTTCCACATTCTTGATGAGATCCGGTTCATGCATCAGATCAGCCATCCTTGAATATTTGAAGCCTTTGACATCAGGCCCTGTAATGCTGTTTTACATATTGCTTGCTGATGTGGATGCCTGGTCAGAAATTCAGCTTTTCCACTGAGACTCCACTTTTGTTTTTCTAGGAGAGTTATACATTTATAGCATCTGGCTTCTGGAAAGAAACACTTTCAAACTAAGCAGGCTGTGGTCATTTTGGTTACACCAAATTCTTTAAATAGCAAAAAAAGGGAGAAAAAAGCACATATGTTGAATCATATGAAACTGCGATTCAACTTGTTTTGACCTATAAAGATGGTAGCTTCATATAGTTCAGTCTAATAATACTTTTGAAAAAGACCATATCCTCTATTCAATGTATGTACATGCTAAGTCGATTCAATCACATCCAACTCTTTGTGACCCCATGGAGTGTAGTTTACCAGGCTCCTCTGTCCATGGGATTCTCCTGGCAACAATACTGGAGCCAGGTGCCCTTTCCTTCTTCAGACGATCTTCCTGACCCAGGAATCAAACCCACGTCCCTTAGGTCTTCTGCACTGGCAGGTGGGTTCTTACCAGTAGTACCACCTGGGAAGCCCATATTCGATATACATTTTCTTTTAAGTAGCCAGACCTTGAGTTCAGCCAGGATGAGATATGGGCTGATACTGCTCTTCATCCTTGTATTTAATAAATATTTTTCTCAGTTCCAAATACGTTCAGAGCACCAGGCATGTAGTAAAGACAAAGATAAAGCCAAAAGACCTTTAGGAATCGTATAATATTTTTTTCTGATTGCTAGTAGGCCGGTGGCAAAACAAAGTTTTCACTCATAAAAGTGACACAAAACTTGATAGCCAATTAAGATGTGTGTGTTGTTTTTGTTTTTTTTTTTTAATATGGCCTCAGTTTGGTGTTAGACTCATCCAACCCCTTCCTGTATTGTTCCTATATTTACTTTCTCCTGAGTAGATTCTCTCTCCAATCAACCCACCAGGGTCCTTTAGTCTTTCGTAGGTATCCATTCATGATTGACCTTTAACCTACTGTAAGAATGTAATGGAGAAGGAAATGGCAACCCACTCCAGTATTCTTGCCTGGAAAATTCCATGGACAGAGGAGCCTGGTGGGCTACAGTCCATGGGGTAGCAAAGAGTCAGACACAACTGGGTACACACGTGGGAATGTAACCACCTAAAGTCTCTCTACATCTTGAAGCATTAAAGAAGTACTCAGGTGACTCTTTAAGATTTTAACTGTACCAGCTGCAATCAATAAGACATTAGAGTTGTTCCTGTGTTACTGTTACTTCACTTTTGGAGAATGATGAGCAGATATCTGCGTAGTTTGCCCTTTTATAAGACAGTCACTGGACACCCTGTCTGTTGCTATTTCTAACTCTTTTCATGTTTACTTTTGGGGTTGTCTTATTGGGTTTCATTTTGTTTTGTTAGAAGGGAGTCTTTTGTTCTGTGGTTGATGTTTTTGAAGTGATCGCTCCCAATCATCACTGCCCGTGTGGCAGGGCTTTTGTTTCCGTCAGAGAGTCCTTGGGTTGTTTTCTTTCAATCAACCATCCCACCTGCCACAACCACACTGAGGTCACCAAATATAGACTGAGTACAGCGAGGCAGTGCCAAGGCATGCGGTGCTTCTCAACCTTGGCTACAACTTAGAATCACCTGCAGAGCCTTGAAAATACTGACAGCTGGGTTCTGCTCCTGAGACCCTGAACAAATTAATCCATACTGAGGCCTGGGCATTAATCTTAAAAAAAATTTCCCAGAGGAAGTCTAATGCACAGTGAAGTCTGAGGCCCACTGTGACGTGTTAGCAAGAGTTCCTAGGTCAAGCTGGCTATGAGTCTTCAGTCTCATAGAAACTGGGCCCCCACTCTGGAATGAGCTAAAATCTAATGTGTATATCTACTTTCAGTAACCCATTCTGATGATCAGCTGGATATCATTTGTAAAGGCTTTACCATCTGTCCTACTTTCTTCAGAGAAGAGTTCAGATCTTGAACAAGAGTGAGGAATAATATCCATCATACATAACAGCCCTGAAGTCACGCGTTGGGATCCACTGCAAGATTATGTTACTCGCCCGATGCTTTGAGCAGCTTTCTCCTGAGAGTAATTAGCATCTGTGTAAAGATGTAATCACCTGAAGCAGCTGTGTAAGCAAGTGCATTCTCAAGAGCTTTTTGTTTCTAGCAGCAAAGATGTTGTGTTACAGCAGCATTTTGCCATCATAGCTTAGGACGTCAGTGTAGCCAGTATTAGAATGAAGCATTGGAAGACTGAATAACAGAAAGAGATTAATTTCTATAAAATATCTACATTCTATCTATGCTGGTTTCCCCAAGTAGGTTAGCCTGGGAAAGCCTACTGGAGGATTTTATCTAATCTCTGACTCAGTACACAATTCCTGCAGTTGCTGCCAACCTTCCCCAGAAAAAAAAAAAAAAAAAAAGGAATACTGAGTAAGAAGTAGCCCCAAGGGATATCCAATCCCCAAATTAATCCCCATTTGAATGAACTATGTGCTGTTATTTGGGTTCAGTCTTAATTTACATTGACATTCTTTAGTTGAGAAAGAAAGATTTACTAAGTAATAGTATACACTTTCAGAATCAAAAGCTTGCCTGATGTTTCTGAACTGAACTTACTGTTTTCCATGAGTCAGTTTCCCTAATAATCCAGGTCTCTTTCCATCCATTATTATTATAGAAAAGTCTGCAGAGAAAATTATGGGTATGATTTTACCCCTTTCCACCTTCATGTCATTTATTTTAAGACAACTAGAGGATCTCCATCAGCTTTTGTTGTCTCTTTTATGTCTCAGTGTCTCCGTGCATTTGGTAACTTATGAAAAATGGATACTCATCTTAATTTTCAATGAATATAACTTTCTGTTTCATATCAAAAACTAGCTTCTTTCAAGAGAGTTCCTTGATCACCTCTACTGTCATAATTTGGGCTTGAAAGTTAAAGTGAAATCGCTGAGTCGTGTCCGATTCTTTGTGACTCCGTGGACTGTAGCCTATCAGGCTCCTCTGTTCATGAGATTCTCCAGGCAAGAGTACTGGAGTGGGTTGCCGTTTCCTTCTCCAGGGGATCTTCCTGACCCAGGGGTCGAACCCAAGTCTCCCACATTGGAGGCAGATGCTTTAACCTCTGAGCCACCAGGAGAGCCAATTTGGGCTTAGGGAAATGCAACTAAGCATGATCTCTACCTAAGGGAAATGTTGGTTCCAGCATGTCATTGGGGAGCCTTGCAAAACCACATTTCTTTTTGAGTAAAAGCTATAGTATATTGACACTAACTAAGAGGAAAGCATGAAATATGAACCCTACTAGGTTTCTGAAAGTTTTGTTTTACTAGAACTTTGTTAAAGCCCTAGGGAAGAGCTTTAAACTTCCCTTAGTGTTTAGTTGTGATGCTAAGAGTAAAGGGTATTATTAAAGAACCTCAAAATTCAGAAAGANAAAAAAAAAAAAAAAAAAAGGAATACTGAGTAAGAAGTAGCCCCAAGGGATATCCAATCCCCAAATTAATCCCCATTTGAATGAACTATGTGCTGTTATTTGGGTTCAGTCTTAATTTACATTGACATTCTTTAGTTGAGAAAGAAAGATTTACTAAGTAATAGTATACACTTTCAGAATCAAAAGCTTGCCTGATGTTTCTGAACTGAACTTACTGTTTTCCATGAGTCAGTTTCCCTAATAATCCAGGTCTCTTTCCATCCATTATTATTATAGAAAAGTCTGCAGAGAAAATTATGGGTATGATTTTACCCCTTTCCACCTTCATGTCATTTATTTTAAGACAACTAGAGGATCTCCATCAGCTTTTGTTGTCTCTTTTATGTCTCAGTGTCTCCGTGCATTTGGTAACTTATGAAAAATGGATACTCATCTTAATTTTCAATGAATATAACTTTCTGTTTCATATCAAAAACTAGCTTCTTTCAAGAGAGTTCCTTGATCACCTCTACTGTCATAATTTGGGCTTGAAAGTTAAAGTGAAATCGCTGAGTCGTGTCCGATTCTTTGTGACTCCGTGGACTGTAGCCTATCAGGCTCCTCTGTTCATGAGATTCTCCAGGCAAGAGTACTGGAGTGGGTTGCCGTTTCCTTCTCCAGGGGATCTTCCTGACCCAGGGGTCGAACCCAAGTCTCCCACATTGGAGGCAGATGCTTTAACCTCTGAGCCACCAGGAGAGCCAATTTGGGCTTAGGGAAATGCAACTAAGCATGATCTCTACCTAAGGGAAATGTTGGTTCCAGCATGTCATTGGGGAGCCTTGCAAAACCACATTTCTTTTTGAGTAAAAGCTATAGTATATTGACACTAACTAAGAGGAAAGCATGAAATATGAACCCTACTAGGTTTCTGAAAGTTTTGTTTTACTGGAACTTTGTTAAAGCCCTAGGGAAGAGCTTTAAACTTCCCTTAGTGTTTAGTTGTGATGCTAAGAGTAAAGGGTATTATTAAAGAACCTCAAAATTCAGAAAGATCATATGCTCTTTGATGCTCTAGACGATCAAGAGATTTGTTTCTAAATACTACTTCAGATGCCACAGAGTCATCTATCAAATCCTACAATTCCATCTGTCTTCCTTACCCTACCCACCCAAACCCAGTCTGGCAAAATTCAGAAAATGGAACAAATAAATGAGAAAGATAAAGAACACAGATAAGCTCACACAAGTGACTTTGGAAATGCAATGTTTTAAAAGAATCTCAGAGAAACAGGGATTGGACTGTTCACAGGGATTGGATTGACCAGACCTAAATATAGATCTGGTCACAGTATTAAGTAAGAATCTTTGAATGGCAAGCTATAGAAACCATTTGAGCTGACATAACTCTCAGTGATATTATCAGAAAGGCACTATGATATCTACAGAACTCAAGGAAGCAATAAGCTTTCACACCTTAGGTAGAATAGGATCCAGCACGTTGAGAGAGGTCTCAGTGATGAGAATATATTATCTGGACTTCTAGAATTCTCCTAGAGGTCCAACAGCTTAGCACCCTGTATCTCTCAGTTCAAATTCCAAATTAGCAGGAAAGTTATTTGATTTTTCCATATAAGGTGAAGGGCCTATCCTGTATTAATTGTCAGTAGCCAGGAAAGCTGTTCTTGGAACAAAAACATGTCCCTTGGGAGGCATTCCTATGGACAATGTGGTTGTTCTCAACCAGCAAGCCCCCGACAGCTCAACAGAATTCTATGATGACTATTTCCTTAGAATTCTGAAAAGAAAAGAAGAGATCATCAAAATACAAGGACATCTGCGGATCCTGTTATTCCTGAAGCCTCAGGCCTTGCTAGTTTGCCTAAATTGTTGTATATCCGTGCTGCTAACCAGTGCTTGTGCTTTTAGAGGAGGTGTTCACGTTTTGCTTTGTGAAGCACAGGAACATAAACAGGCTCGAGAATGGGAATTATTCCTTTCCTCTTGAGTTTCTTGAGTGAATGCAACAGGAGTATGTACAGAGGTGATTTTCTTTCTTCCCAGGCCTGACTTCTACCCTAAACCTGTCACTTTCCAATTGCTTTTCCTCTTTCTCATTCCCTATTTGGAAAGGGAAAGGGAGAAGAAAAGAGTAGAATTAGGTTGAGAGGATGGGTGGGAAGGTGATAAAGAGGACACAGAGGAAGGAATGGGGAAGAAGAGCGTGTGTTTTGCAGAGGACACCATGTTCAGAGTATCCTCTCACCCAGTAACCTAATAAAGAAGGAAGCAGCTGCTCCGAGGAATAGTTCTAGATGGCTGAGTCTGGTCCCTTCAGTCAACCCTGTCTCTCTTTTCAGTGCTGTGAATACCTAAAATAACTTCACAAACGTTCAGAGCTTGAGTCCATGTTTAACAGGGAAGGGTCAGGTGGATTTAAGTCAGAACAAGTTAGATATTGACTCATATCAAATCTTTGCCCAAGAATAAGGAGAGGAACAGAAGAATTATAACAACCCAAAAGGAAAATTGGGGGAGAGGACAGGGTCCGAGAGCCCTGCACCCTGAAAATCTCTTGCTGTCTTCATAGGTTCCCTGGTGCTGCCCCTGATTAGAAGTCATTTTGTTTACCTATGAGAAATAAAAACACTGAAATGAAGACCAAGTATGGATGTAATTTATGGATATTGACCTTTAACATAGGTGAAGAGAAGGTGGGAAGGGTAAGAGCACAGGGGTCAGGATTTCATTAAGAAGCAAATTTCATTTGCTGTCCTTGAAAGGTAACCCTGAATGTGTGAATTCAGTGCCATCCTTATTCCTTATCTGAAGTCAGCCCTCTTTGCCAGGGAAAAGTGCCGCTGCCTTTGTCTGGGCCACTGGTCGCTAAGTTCTGTGCGGACAGCCACTATGTCTTCTGTGTGACGAATGAATACCCAGCACCCAGTACGGGGCTGCCCGTGGGAGGCACTAAGGAACACATGCTGAAAGATATGAAATCGGGAAGCAGTGTCTAAGCAACAACATGACCTTGGGGAAATGTGTGGAGGCAGCGTGGAATTACCACCGTGTTTAAGAAAAAAACCCCTCAAGTGAATTAGATGGAGTTGATTCAAATCAGGACCGCCGTTTTCTAGCTTTGTGACCTCTGCTGATTTGTTTAACCTCACTAAACTTGCTTTCCTTCTCTCCAAGACTGAGATAATAATCAGGACTTGCTCCTGAGACAGTTCTTAAAAATAAATCAGCTAGAGTGCAGAAAGCATTTATCCTATCTCCTGCCACACACCGTGTGCTCAGAAATGTGAAGTATAGCAAGTTGTCTTGCCTAGTTATATGCAAAATCCAACCAAATTTTGTACATCGCTTGAGTTTAGTGTTGGTAGAAAATTTCACTCTGTTACATTGTTACTTACCAAGGGATGGGTGGAAAGAAGATAGGTGATTAAAAGGTCCTGCTCTGGAGTAATAAGATTGAAGTTCTGCAGCAGCAAGGCTCCATGAGCAATGTGACATGACCCATCTAATATTATATAGTTCTCCTCTCTTCCACTCATCAATAAATACATTTTGATATATTCTCATAGTTAAGTGCTGACCACCAAGTGAAATTCATATCTGCTGGGTTTTTTTTTTTTTTCCAACGTTGCATGATTCAAAAGCATTAGCATGTTCTTGGCTGTGACTGTGAGGGTTTTGGACCCATGGAAGAGCAGCTAGTGATTTGGATGTTATGATGGTATGATTGCTAAAGGGAGATTATTTTGTGTATCTATAGTTTCATTTCTGGAGCTTATTTTTAAAGAATCTAGATCTTTGACATATTTTTATATTCTTTGGTCTAAAAATGGGAGACGAATGGTGATGCTCAAAACCAGGATAATCATGGGATAAAGTGCTTCTGACAACCCTTCCAAGGACAAGTTCAGTGATGACCTGTAGTGTCCTTCCTTTTATAATCCTTTCAGCCTGGCAGAAATGGTCTCTCCTGGACTAAATTTACATCTATCAGAATGTATGTACTTAATAGCAACTAGAATTAAAATAATCCCATATTCAGACTTTGAGCTTGTATGTTTGAAAGAGGAAAGGTATGTGTCATGCAGGGTCCAATGCAGTCCTTTGCCGCTGTCTCAGAGGTTTTTCAGCAGTCAGTCACTGTTAGTAGTTAATATATTCAACATGTTGGTGAAAAGGAGGGGAAGGGATCATCACTGAAATGTAGAAGCTGGTGAATATTCCTACTAAGAATTCATTAGCTTCAACAAGATGTGATTTGGGAGAAAAGTTCTAATCACCACATATTTAAATAAGCACTTGCACTTAATAGGTGGCAGGATTTTGATTATACAATTGGGTAGTTCATACTGAGAAATGCTGACTATTTTAAATATATCAGTGAGGTTTTGTGGAATTATGCAAAATATTTGAAACGTGAAATAAATGCAAACATTACTGATGTGAGATCAGACTATATTAAATTGGATTAGGGTATGTTAAAATATAGGACAGGGTCTATTTCAAAAGTAATACAACATTAATTCACCGTTACTAAGCTGTGATTCAGATGCAAAGCAAAATGGAAAAGAAAGTGCTATTTTTCTCCTTCAGCTAAAAAGAGGAAATATTAAAAACTGTAAACTTTCCCCTTTGAAACAAAATACCTCTCTTGCTTTCAAAGATAAATGGTTCTTTAAACAATCACTTTTTAGAACTGCTTTAACTGCTTCTTCATTTTGAAGATATGGAGCTTTCTATCCTTGAAAGAAAATTATACTTCATCTCTACAATGGAAACAATCAAGACTGATGCTGGATTGTCTAATAATCCTTAAAGATGCTGTTCTAGGGCTGAAAGACTCCAATTGGTATTTTGTTTTCCATAGAAAACGTGTTGTTATAATCTTTTCACAAATTCAAAATACTGTTGTTGGACCAAGTGATTTACCCTTTATTTTGATGTCCATTGGTGAAATGTCTATGTACTGGGACACTCCATGAAATGCCAACTTAAATTCCCAAATACATCTTTCCTTGAAAAACTGAAGTGGTCTTAACCAAATTATCAACATAAATCATTTCAAATAAATTAAGTAATGGAACATTAAAGAATTCCAAAAGTGAAGACTTCCAAAGTATTTGCCCTTAGGATCCTTTTATACTCAGAATACCACTACTGTCTATATCTGTATTCATTACTATTTTAGTGTAAAAAAAAATCACAGTAAGTTTAGAGGACAATTCCTATTTAACCTTTAAAATAGCTGAAAGCTGCCAGTATGGTAGCCAGTTCCTCTCTTTTACATATTATATTTTATAGACTAAAATGGTGATATTTTACAATGCATTTATAAAGTTCACTTCAGTTAAAAAGGAAAAAAAAGCCCCCAAAGCTGCTCCTGGAGTGACAGTAAAACATTCTGGAGTTTCATCAGTCATGGATGATTTAAAGGACATCAACTGTAGATTCTAATTAGATTTTTTTTTAAATCAGTGCTTAGGGATTTTTTTTTAATTAGCACATATGTTAATTCTAAGCTGTTTTATAAATAAGAAGAAAGTCCAAACATGCTGTTTAAGAAGAGAATGTGATCAGAGTTGAGAATATTAAAGATACACAGCCACTTCTATAGTCCATTCTGCTGGCTGGAAGGATGCTGTGCTCTTAGTGGCTACAGAGAGGCTGCAAAGAAGCCAGCACACCACCATTATGTGACTAATTGCTTTGTGAAGTGCTTTCAGAAAAACTGGAACTGAAAGGCACCCCAAACTACCAATTTATGGTCTATTCTTAGTGTCAATGATGCCTGGGAGAACAGCACATTGTAAAGTCTGTTTTGCAGAGAATATTTTTGTCAAAGTGCTGTGGATTTTCAAATAGTCAGCCCTCCATATCCAAGGGCCCCACATCCATAGAATTCAATCAAATGTGGATTAAAAATATCCAGAAAAAAATTTCCAGAAAGTTCCAAAAAACAACTCCTAAATTTTCTGCACCCCAGCAACTATTTATATAGTATTTGTATTGTATTTACAACTACTTACATAGTATTTAAATAGATTTTTTACAGTAATCTAGAGAAAACTCAATGTGTATGGGAGTATGTGCCATTTTTTGCAAATACCTTGCCAGTTTATAGTAGGGACTTGAGCATCCTTGGATTTCAGTATCTGCAGGGGTCCTGGAACCAATTCCTTGGGATCCTGAGGGACAACTGTATTCCTTGTTAAAAGGTTCAGAGTGACCATCTGCTTTTCATCACATGACATTTATCATGAGTATTCACTTTGACTGTCTTCATCCACATCAGTGTTCTTTTTTTTTTCGGCACTTGCTTCAAAATTAAAAAATATAAACAGAGTATGTGGATTTATTTCAGTGGCTGGATTAACTGAGAGGTTTTGCTTTTAGTAATTTCAAGGTTTTCTAATTCCACGTTAAGAGAGTGCTCTGCCTTCATCATCTGCATAGTAAAATAAAACATTCCAGGAAAAACCTGCTGTTGCAGTATGCATAGAAATGTTTACAGATCCTTTCTTAAAGAAAAAGATAGAAATATGTATGCCTTTTTTTCTCCTTAAACTTTTGAAAAAGTTAAAGCAATGTTACCATAATTTTTATCATAATCTTTCNATAGTAAAATAAAACATTCCAGGAAAAACCTGCTGTTGCAGTATGCATAGAAATGTTTACAGATCCTTTCTTAAAGAAAAAGATAGAAATATGTATGCCTTTTTTTCTCCTTAAACTTTTGAAAAAGTTAAAGCAATGTTACCATAATTTTTATCATAATCTTTCACTAGTTAGAAAGAATGGCAGAAATTCATGATGAAGTAAATGTGAGGGGCATGGGAACAGGGAGTGTGTTAGTGCAGTGTGCTCTCTTCAGGTAAGAAAAATTGTAAATTAAAATTCATCCCAGCATGTGCTTACTGGTTACTTGTAATAACTTTCATTTATGAACAACCTGTTTACCTTAAGTTGAAATTTCTTTGGCAGAAAAAAATAGCAGTACACTTGGGACTGCAAGGTGGAATATTCCTTGCTTGGCTTTTTCTTACTTTGTCATTTTATCTTATTATGAGGGGAAATTTTGCTTAGAATAGTTGTGTCATCATTTCATAGCTTTGCAGGTTTTTTCCAATGAATGAAGTTTGGCTTTTGAACCTCAGGTTCAGTATCCAAGTAGTCAGCAAGCCACACAGAAAATGTTCTCATGCTGTGTTTACTGTGATGCCCTGGTTTCTTGGCCTGATCTTATTTCATTTATATTCCATATCTATGCAAACTGTGAGTTTAGTTGAGCATCACTAAGCACATTCCATTTGCTTAATAACCGTGTGTTTGAATCTCAAGTTCACTGAGTCATTCCATTGGGATTCTTCTATCTTGAAGTAAGGCAAGATAAGAAGAATGGGGTCCAACATTAAACAAAGCTTGAACTCTTATCTCTTTTTTGGAAAATGATTGTACGAACCCTGTAGTATTGGGCTTAAAAAATACATATCTATTATATTAAGATCAGTATGTAGCTTTCTTTTAAAGTGAGTAGAAGATACACTTGTGCTGTGCCTTTCACCCCCTAAGGAATGTGTTACAAACTCTATACTGAGCACAGAAATCACTTTATCCACCACTGGAGTGGAACACAGCAGTTGTTTAACTGAACACAACAATACTGAAAAATCATTTAAGAAAGGAATTGAATGAGAGTACATCCTCCAAAAGAAACAACAGCAGGGATTTAAGAAAACCTGACTACAGTCTCTCAACTTGGAATGGGGCCAAGATAGTCAGGCTAAACACTCCACTCCATTCCAATCTTTCCCTGAAATATTATAGTTGCCTTGACCCAGGGATCAATGTCTAGACAATTTAGTGTTTATAAAATGTGACATCTCCTGGATCTAGTCCCTTGATAATTACTGGTCCAGAACTGATCCAGCAAAAATAAAGTCCATTTAATGACTTTCTAGTGTTCACTCTTCCAATGCACCTGGATTTCCACCTGCATGTCTCCTGTCCACCTGTCTCGGTCAAAGATAACAAGATTGTAATAAATGTGTTATTTAAAACCCAAGGTGACAAAGTTGTAGGCAGTAAAATAAACTTTTCTAATTTCTTGTAAATATTAATGGATACAAACTTAAGACATCACTGCAAAATTAGAAAAAAAAATTGAGAGATTCAGGGAAGCCAACTAAATAATATTATAAGAAACAGACCTAATATGTGTCATTGAGGGACCATTGTTTATTTGTTTCTGACTACAAAAAGCTCTATTTTCATTTACATTGTGCTGTAGATCCTTTCAAAGTTCTGAGTGACAATGATCGGTGAATTTAATTTTCCATTTTGAAGAAGCATTAGATATTTTCATAACTTATGACCTACTCATATTTTATTTTTCAGTGATGGAATCTATCTTCTCAATTCATCAGTACATTAGATAGTCCCTTTCATAATTCTATGGAAACTCTTCTGCTTTGAAGTCAGATTATAGCTCTTTCTTTTTCTAGCAGGTTTGAATCAGCACTTCCTCTAAAAGGATTAATTCTCTTTTCTTCTAGTTTTAAAATAACAATTGCCAGCATTTTAAAAAGCATCATTTATGTGGAAAAACTGCCATGAGCAGAAACCATAATAAAACAGTTAACCTTCATCTTTAAGGTAACTATGATGCCACTAAGAACTCAATTTCTATGCTTTCAAATATCTAAGAACCCTGCTTTTTAACCTAGTATTCTAGTCAAGAAAAAACAATCACAGGTAGTTTATATATGCAAAGCAGTGATGAAGAAAACATACTTCTATTCATTTAATGTCATTTGGTTTATAATTACTTGTGGTGAAAGTTACCAGTTTTCTAAATTTCCCAACAATACATTTGGACATTTAAAGGTAACTTACATTCTTTTTGAAAATAAATAAAGTAAAAAGGTGATGGCAATTGCAGCTTCTCTCTAATAATTATGTTAACTAATTTAGCTATTTCTTACTGACTTATGTGCCTAATAAATTCCATGATTTGGATATAAAACACTTATTGCTGAGAAACACTGAACTCTATACAAACTTTATCATTATTATTGTTTAGTTAGTATAAGTAATTGTATTTCAATAAATTTTCAATAATATCTTACGTTTAAGTTATTTTGTTTTGGTAGATTGGAGCTAAAGAGAGGTATTTGACATTGCTGTCAGTTTGGAATATTTCAATAGGATAGTAGCACTTGTTAATACAGGGTGAAAATCAAAATGCAATTTGAATATAGTTGTGAGAATTTTTCAAGTTTTTCATGTGTGCCATTTCCTTTAAGTACTTTATGTCATTTCACTTCACAGCAATATTATGATGAAAAACATTATTAGTTCCATATTTAGATAAAGAAAGTAGGGCAGAACAGGGTTCAGTAACTGACTCAAGGTCACATGTTTATATGTGATAGTTCATATTATATGTTGATAGTTCAAAGTAGCTGACCCCAAAACTGTCCCCACTCCAGAGTGATGCTGGTTTGGTGACTAACATTTTAACTTCAGATGAGAACGTAAACACCCGAAGCTTAACTCTGCATGTATAATACTGCCATGAAAAGAAGGGTTTCCTAGAACATAACTTTAAAACTTTGGCAGATGGCATCTCATAAAGAGTCGCGTATCATTACTGTGTGGGCACAACAAAACTTTCTGGTAGCCCTCTGCAGTATAACAAGTGACAAGCCTCCTTTAAAACTATGCTTGAAAAACCTCTTGTTTCAAGGGTCCCAGCTAACCTTATGTGTTAGAAGCTAACTGTAGACTTTAGAAAGGGAACAGGAATGAAGTCACAAAATGTTGGAAACCATTTAATGTTTAAACCTGACAATACTATATTCATTTAATGTAAACAAATGTTTACATATTCATAATTAAGCAAATGTTTACTAATGGGAAAAAGCACCCTCACAAAGATAAAGAACATGGATTTTTAAAGTCACAGAAACCTAGATCACAATCCTAGCTTTCTTTTTACTAGTTCTGAAGCTGAGCAAGTCTTTCCAATGCAATAATGTGCAGTTTCTGTATAGGAAAAATAAGGCTTATAATGTCTCTCTCACAGGGCTTTTGTATATTAATATGTATAAAATGAGATAATACATGTAAATCACAGTATCTGACCTATAGGAAGCCCTTCAGAAATTATTATTTTTATTCATTCACTAACAGTACTCTTGCCTGGAAAGTCCCATGAATGGTGGAGCCTGGTGGGCTGCAGTCCATGGGGTCACTACTAGTCAGACATGACTGAGTGACTGCACTTTCACTTTTCACTTTCATGCATTGGAGAAGGAAATGGCAACCCACTCCAGTGTTCTTGCCTGGAGAATCCCAGGGCCTGTGGAGCCTGGTGGGCTGCCGTCTATGGGGTCACACAGAGTCAGACACGACTGAAGCGACTTAGCAGCAGCAGCAGCAACATTATTATTAATATATGTCAGATAGCCTACATGATCCTTACGAGTGAGTAGACATGGCCCCAACTTAGAGGCTTTGGACTGAAACAATAGACAGGTAAACAAGTATGGCCGTTTGTGTGTGTGTGCTTAGTCATTCAGTCATGTCCAACTCTGTGCGACCCCATGGACTATAGCCTGCCACGCTCCTCTGTCCATGGGATTCTCCAGAAGAGTACTGAAATGGATAGCTGTTGCCTTCCCCAGAAGATCTTCCCAACCCAGGGATTGAACCCAGGTCTTCTGCATTGCAGGCAGATTCTTTAACATCTGAGCCACCAAGGAATCCCAGCAGTTTACTTATTAGTATTCCTTTTTTTTTTTCCTTTGTTTATTTTTATTTTCTTTTTAATTTTTTTTTAGGTATTTTTTATTTTTTAAATTTATTTATTTTAGTTGAAGGCTAATTACAATATTATGGTGGTTTTTCCCATACAGTGACATGAATCAGCCATGGGTGCACATGTGTCCCCCATTCTGAACCCCCTTCCCACCTCCCTCCCCATCCCATTGCTCTGGGTCATCCCAGTGCACCAGCCCTGAGCACCCCGTCTCATGCATTGAACCTGGACTGGGGATCTGTTTCATATATGATAATATACATGTTTCAATGCTATTCTTTCAAATTGTCCCACCCTCACCTTCTCCCACAGAGTCCAAAAGTCCATTCTACACATCTGTGTCTCTTTTGCTGTCTTGCATACAGGGTTATCGTTACCATCTTTCTAAATTCCATATATATGNCCAAGCACTTCTCATGATGTACTCTGCATATAAGTTAAATAAGCAAGATGACACAGTTTAGTTCCTATGAAATGGAATAACTGTGTTTAAATTAAAAAAAAAAAAGTGTGTTTCACCTAAGATCCTTTTCCAGGAAGAACAAAGTCTTCCTCTGTCCATGGAATTCTCCAGCCAAGAATGCTGGAGTGGATTGCCGTTCCCTTCTCCAGGGGATTTTTCTGGCTCAGGGATTGAACCTGGGTCTCCTGCATTGCAGCCAGATTCTCTATCATCTGAGCCACCACAGAAGCCCTGAAACTGACTAGAAATACTAATTTCCATTCTAGCTTGGAGAGGAAGTGATGGCATTCATTACTTTAGGATTTTCTATCTCAGATGGATTTACTTGTGCCCATATATGAAGATCAGTTATGTAAGACCTGGGAATCAAGATATTAGAGTCTGGGTTATCAAGGGAATACTTGGTGAGGACTGGCCAGTGCAACAGTTTCCAATAGCTGACACCTGTTTGGCCGAAGTTGCAAGGGTAAAGGGTGGCAGTTATGCAAGGAGCAGTTTCCATAATAAGTTGTAATTGGAGTGTACTATGAGGTGACAAGGGAAGGCAGAAGTGACAATGACCGTGAATGAGCTCCAGGCAACAGATGCTCCTTCTGGAGGACTAGTCATACTACTAGAAATGATGACATTACAGGCTTGTATGTTTGGCTTTTCTTGACTTTTGGCAGTCAGTACAGATGAATATTTGGTGCCACCTTCTGAGACTCCCTGTAATGGCATCTCTCCCAACTGTTTTTGTTTGTACTTTTGTCCTTTTGCTTTGTTTTGGGTTATCTAAAATTTACTATATAGGATTATTAGAGATTCACAGAAGATATTCTCAGAAAGTTTCACAGCTGTCTTCAGTAATTTTGATTCTAGAGCAGAATAAGAGGGAAGTCTTACAACACAGTTCCCACTTTTCCTATGATGAACCATGTCAAACCATATGGTGAAACACATTATTACTGTGATTAATAACTTGGAAGCATAGTTTGGTTGCAAGTAATTAAGATGTTATACAGTGATGACTGACTTCAGTAAATATATCGCTCCTGCTATTCTGTTGCTTTGTACATATTTAAAGCTGCCAAGAAAATTTTTTTTAAGTCAATACAAATGTATTCTTAAAGTGCTCTACCCATTAACATTTCAGTTTGTGGACATTTCAAGTGTTTTCAGCCTGAAATTATTCACAGCTACCTTGTTGGCCATTTTTTAGCAAACGGGCTGCTGCTATTGACAGGCATGGGTGCCAGCCAGGAGAAACTGGGCATAGAGGAGATGCAAATTTTCCCTCAAATTAAGTGAGGGGGAAATTGTGCGACTAAGTATAGCAGCTATTTAAATCCAGTCGTAATTCAAGGCCCATCTCAAGTCCTCCCCACAACCTCCTCCAAGATGCTTTTTTAATTACTTCAGGCCACAATGACCTCCCTGTCCTCTGGGCTGGTATAGCTCACAGTTAATTCAGGTAGTTATGAAATTAAAATGAAGATGTATTTTACAAGTGCACGTGTAAGTTTGGCACATGAAACTATTTTCCTGGAGCGAAGGCATATTTTATGTGGTGTTTCTATTTTTTTTCCCAGTCAGTTTTGTTTACCATTTGTTGTTGTTCAGTTGCTCAACGTTGTTTGACTCTATGCAGCCCTGTGGACTGCAGCACACCAGAATTCCCTCTCCTCCACCAACTCCCANGAAACTATTTTCCTGGAGCGAAGGCATATTTTATGTGGTGTTTCTATTTTTTTTCCCAGTCAGTTTTGTTTACCATTTGTTGTTGTTCAGTTGCTCAACGTTGTTTGACTCTATGCAGCCCTGTGGACTGCAGCACACCAGAATTCCCTCTCCTCCACCAACTCCCAGAGCTTGCTCAAACTCATGTCCATTGAGTCAGTGATGCCATCCAACCATCTCATCCTCTCTTGTCCCCTTCTCCTCCTGCTCTCAGTCTTTCCCAGCATCAGGGTCTTTTCCAATGAGTTGGCTTTTCGCATCAGGTGGCCAAAGTGTTAGAGCTTCAGCTTCAGCATCAGTCCTTCCAAGGAATATTCAGGGCTAATTTCCTTTAGGATTGTTCCCCTTTATTAGGAGATTTAGAGAAGGAAATGGCAACCCACTCCAGTATTCTTGCCTGGAGAATCCTATGGACAGAGGAGCCTGGTGGGCTACAGTCCATGGGGTCGCAAAGAGTCAGACATGACTGAGTGACTAGTACTTACTTGCTTATACAAGCTATTGGGGAAAATACTGGCCGTAAGTAAAAAGGAGTGGAATTAAGAAATTAAAGCATTTATTCAAGGGAAAGGTGAAGGTGTTTTGGTCTATAATTGTGGCCATGAGGATGCGGAGGGGTGGTCAGATATGGACAATTTTGCGGAGGTGGAGTAGGTAGGTTTTGATAATATAGAGATTAAAGGAAAGAGAGGAATCACAAATGACTCCCAGGATCCTGGCCTGAGCCTCAGGCTGAATGCATAAGTTGTTCCAGACGGCTGCGTCATCTTCCACTGTTTTCCCATTTCTTGTTGGTCTTATTTCCCCAGCTGACGTCCTCATGGGTAAGTGCCCCACTGTATTCAGTGCCCATAGCAGCTACCACAGCAGGAGTTCAATGAAAACTCTGTTGATTTATCTTCCTTACTACTCGAACACGAAAATATTACCCAAGAGCAGTTTTTTTTTCCCATGGGAAAAACATTGTAGTGAAACTTTTAGAAACATTAACATTGCTTTAAATGTATTTATATTCCTAAGATTACTTAAAGATAACTGCTCCATTTAGATGCCTTACATTAAATTTAAAATCTGAATTGCTCACTTTACTTACATGTTCAAATTGCACCATGAATACCTTTCTGGTTATCATGTGACAACTTCTGTTAAGACTGTTGTGAAAGGCAAGATGGTATTTTAAAAGCATTATAAATTTTTAGTACTTTGCATGAGAAAATAAATATCTATCAGCATTTGTATACTATGCATTCTTAGAACAATATTTAAATCTTGGTGACTTTATCTTTACCATTTATATGAAGATTCTGCTGATTTTTTTAATCTGTTTTGAACTTTCAGTAGTTTATGCAAGGCCATTCACCCTGTGGATTGGCTAAAACACCAGGCAACACTATAGTTTCCCCTGACACCCAGAATAATCTCTGGTTGTCTGTACATTTCATTATTGATGAGTTTTAGCAAATACAACAAAGCAAATCATAGTTATTAATACTAAGTTACATGTAATAGTTCTTGCTTGCTTCCTGGCACCATGATAAATAGTTGTATTTTTTATTTCATTTAATCAGTATAAATACCTGATGAAGTAAGTAAACTAGTGATTCCTATTTTATTTATTTAATTTAATCAGTATAAATACCTGATGAAGTAAGTAAACTAGTGATTCCTATTTTACTGACAAGCTGAGATTTTAAAGAGTAAAATCAGTGCCTAAGATCATTTAGCTGTCAATCAAAAGTACTGAAATAAATATAAATCCACAACTCAGACTCTTAACTGTAAGGTACATTGCATATTGACATGAGATAGTAAATCTAGTTGATATTTTGATTATTTTTATAATTTGATTAACTTTAAATGTTTATATTTTCCAACATTTTGCTATTCTGTGCTTTAACCTGTGTCCTCCTTAGTTTGCCATCATTATCAGCTCTGTTTGTTTCATCCTTCTATTCTGTTAGCGTTCGTTGCTCAGTCCAACTCTTTGTGACTCCATGGACCCACCAGGCGTCTCTGTCCATAGAGTTCTCCAGGCAAGAACATTGCGGTGGGTAGCCATTCCCTTCTCGAGGGGATCTTTCCCACTCAGGGATTGAACCCAGCTCTCCTGCATTGCAGGCAGATTCTTTACCATCTGAGCCACCAGGGAAGCCCTCCTTGTATTCTACCTTTTTTTCATTATCATCTTTTCTCCCTTGCACAGATTTGGTGTTTTATTCCATAGATATTGAACACTCTGCCCAGAGAAGCATTCTTTGTACTTCATGACACTTGCTGCCATTGCTGTCACCATGCCCTCTCCTAGATTCATAATACTGAAACTCTAATTATAGTTCTAAGATTTCTTAACTTGCTTTTCAATGTCTCCAAGTGGAACACTTCTGTGTGGATTCTGAGGTCTTACTAGAGGCTTTCTGAAGTTTCTTTTTATTGCTAAATGGATGCTATGGCATTCCTATTACAGTAGGTTGATGTTTCTTTATCCTGTTCTTTCAATAATTTTCTAGTACTGTGAAGAAAGAGGTAGAAAAATCAATAGAATTAGAATTGAAAAGAGCCTGTGACAAGATGAAAATTGGACAGAAACAAATTAAATGATTTTTTTCCATTCTAAATTGAAGATTGGATTAGCTGTCTCTTGCCTCTCTTAGAAAATAAAAGATGGGGAATATCTTTCATGTATCATGTCCTTACTTAGGTTGTCTTCCATGGAATATTTAATTCCATTCTGAACAAACTATTCTCTCAAAATCAGGCCCTCTTATATGTTCATAACAGGGACCAAGTTGTCTGTAATAACATTTCCCATTGCCTTTTTCCCCATGAAGATCATACCTTTTGCTACTTCTTTCGATATGAGTGGGGTAGGAAATGACAACCCACTCCACTTTTCTTGCCTGGAGAATCCCACGGACATAGGATCTGGGCAGACTACAGTCCATAGGGTTGCAAAGAGTTGGACACGACTAAGCAGCTGAGCAGTTGATATGAAAGTGAGGAGGGAAGGCATTCATATTTGAAAACCCCACTTATCAAAGCCTGCTAAATTATTCTTTACTATATTCTTTACAAAATCTGGGTTCTTGATTAACAACCTCCATGTCTCCTTTAATGCTTCCCAGATACCTAGATCCTGATCATTTTACTCTTGCTTATATTTGCTCTACTTCTGCAATATAGAGTTACAGAGTCTTGTTCTACAGAGTTGTTAAGCCATCCCTGTGGACATTCAAGATTCTTTTCAGTACCCCTACTCTAACTATTTTATCATTTTATCTAAATTTTCATTATCTCAGTCATTGAAAACCATCTTTTTCTAAAGCTAGATCCTCTCAACATATCTTTATTTAATATCTAGTTCTTGACTGCTTCCATGAGGATGCCTACATTTTCCAATTCTATCTGATTATCTATTCAAGGGAAATAGGCATTTTGGACTAGGTCTGTGGCTGCAGAAATAGTGACATGTGGCCAGATTGGCGCTATCATACCAAGCATTATTGATAAGTTCTAGCAGAATTTGATGTTTATTTCTTGACATTATCCTAGAAAGTTGCTTTAATATCTCATGTGAAACCTTAAATGAAATATCTTTTCACTGGTCAAGAGGAGGTTATGCGAGATCACAGTATTCTAGTAATGGAAACATTTACTTAATATTTACTGCATATATTTTTAAATTAATAAGTTATTAAGGGTCAGGTCCTCTGCTCCATATTACCAGGGCTAATGGGCATAAAGTAGACAATGTCTCCCAGAGTTTACTAATAACTTAGAAGAAAAACAATCAATTTATTACAAAGAAGTATGATGAGTGATTTGGGAAATCATAGAAGTCTATGAAACTGTAGCAGGAACATTCCATCTTGTTAAGAAGGCAGTGACATTTCATTTGAGGTCCAAAGAACAATAGGTGTTAACTCTATCCTAGTGTTAAAGAGAGAATGTCGAAAAGCATGGTGGCCCTGGCTTCCAAGAGCTTACTGTACAGGGGCCTATATGCCTTCTGAGAGACCTTACTAAGAAACAGTTCAAATAAACTAGGAAACATTTTAATACCAATAGCTATTTGCACCGAAAGGAAATGAGTTCTGAATATTCATTGGAGAGACTGATGCTGAAGCTGAAACTCCAGTACTTTGGCTACTTGATGCAAAAAACTGACTCCTTGGAAAAGACCCTGATGATGGGAAAGATTGAAGGCAGGAGGAGAAGGGGACAACAGAGAATGAGATGTTTGGATGGCGTCACTGACTCTATGGACATGAGTCTGAGTAAGCTCCGGGAGTTGGTGATAGACAGGGAATCCCGGCCTGCTACAGTCCATGGGGTCGCTGAGTCGGACATGACTGAGTGACTGAACTGAACTGAGCTGAAAATCTACATTCAAATGTGATTAGAACTCTTTTCAAAAAGTCCTAATGATACCATTAGATGTCATCTAAATGATACCATTTAGAGTAGCATTTAGAATTCTTCTTCCCTCTAACCATTCTATATCATACCTATATTTGGGGGAAATATTTCATTTGTTTGAAAACATTCAAAAATCTTCATATTGAATTTAAGATTCAAAGCTATAGGTCTACTCTTATGTAAGCTTGTACTTCATATACCTGACTCCATTTAAAATGTTTGTAATATTATCCCTTTATTTTAAATAACATTGAGTAATCAACTTTACTTTTTCTCTTTTTTAATTGTGCATATCAGTTGCCACCAGCTATTGTCTTGCTGGGAGTATCTTTTATTGATTAATATTTTTACTGCTTTTATCTGCACTACCTTGCTGATGGTTTAAATCAGAAGAGTCCGAGCCTAAATAGCAAATAGGATCAAAGTATATTGGCTGAGACAATAGTCTCAACCAATAGTGTTAGCCAATAAAGAGAGTATTTGTATTGTGCCAATTTTAGGCAGCCAGCAGATCTTTGTCCAGTGGACCAAAATAAATACTATAGCACCTGTTTAATAAATTCACTGAAAGCACATAGGTTTTGAAAACAATTGGTTTTATCTAGAGCAACTTGTTCAGAGACTTGTGTGATACAGTCACTCCTACCATGTTTATCCTTTGTATCAGTAATCTTTCTCACTCACATCTATTGAATTTATAGAGTTAGTGTTTATTTTTGCTAAGTGAGGTAGGCTAGGATTTTACAAAACAAAAAGAGGTAAGAAGTTAAATGACTTTGCCAAGGTCGCACAGTGAGTACACAGCAGATCTAAGGTGAAAATGATGGGCAATGAGCCATGGTGTCTCCCTTCCTGGGAAGTCGTTTATCAGGCACTTATCCCAAATCAAGATTAATTGGGTCAGATGATAGTTCTTCCTCCACCAAAACACATTCAACTAATATAGCTGCAATCTTTTATTTGTGTGTGGCCATTCTAAATGGAGTGTGTAATGAAGAAAAAAAAAGTAAAAGAAAACAGTTGTTTTGTACTAATTACATTGAAGATATATCCTTTCACCATCACAGCATCTGTGTAAGGTAAGGCATTTATAGTAAATTTTCTCACATATTATGTCCAGATAAAAGCTAAAAAGAATAAATCCATGGCTCTTCAGCGCTCTAATCTCTTACTTGTTGTTTTTAGAACTAAGGCTGCATTGAGTATGTTTCCATAAGCATTATGTTTTCCTTTGGAGTCACATTGTTCCTACTTAAACAGCCGTCCTCAGTTCTGCTGTCATAGTGGTCATAATTATATTTTAGCTGAAAACTGTTGCTGCATTGTTATTTATGACTTGGCAAAAGAGAACAACTTCAGCTACATAGAGGTCAGTTTTTCAGAACTGGCATCAATTAAATTATTTGCTAAGTGCACCAGTGTCAGAAATATTCTCCTGTGGTATATTTATCAATTTAAAGGGGAAAAACTCAATCCCCAAATCCATGTGCATTAAATGGTTAGCAGTGCTTTCTGCAACTTAATTTGAAATGGATTTTTAAACAGAGTAAAATTTTTTCTAACGATGTCATGGAGGAGACAATGGTTAAGTTCCTGTTTATGCTTAGGATTTAACTATCAACATTTGGTCTTCTATTTAGTTTGTGACAGTTTAAAAAATAACTCCCAGCTAGACATAATTTGGGAAAAAGTATTGTTTTTAGAAGGATAGGGTAGTATGATGGATAAAGGCCTCCACAGATCCAAATTCCACTGTATACTAGCTAAAATCAATTTGGACATTTGAAGTGACAAAGCATCAGTCTCTTTAATTATCTGCTCCCAGATCAGGACAAAGGTTTGTTGTATTCATATCAATTCTCTTACTTCCATCGCCCACTTTTTTTTTTTTTAAGACCTTTGTCTCTTTTTATCAACACTTAAAAAAAAAATGAAGTGTAATTCATCCACTTTTGAAGTTACCAGCTGTGAGATTTGTTGACTTATTTGAAATCCCTTATGGGAATGGTGGGGAAGTACGGTGACTGTAAAACTTTGCAAAATTTCCAACGGTGTTGGAAAAGAGAACCTCAAGATAGTTAGCTGAGACCTGAGATCTGTTTTGCTTTCTCATAGTAGCTATTTACACTTATGAAAATATGACTTCAGATAAGAAGAGAATATTAGAAATAATCGTCATTGTTGTTCAGTCACCAACTTGTGTCCAGCTCCTTGCAACCCCATGAAATGCAGCATGCCAGGCTTCCCTGTTCTAAACTATCTTCCTGTCTTTGCGCAGATTCATGTCCCTTGAGTAAGTGATACCATCCAACCATCTCATCCTCTGCCACCCGTTCTTCTTTTGCCCTCAATCTTTCCCAACATCAGGGTCTTTTCCAGTGAGTCAGTTCTTTGCATCAGGTGGCCAAAGTATTGGAGCTTCAGCTTCAGCACTAGTCCTTCCAGTGAATATTAAGGACTGATTTCCTTTAGGATGGACTAGTTTGATCTCCTTGCTGTCCCTGGGACTCTCAAGAGTCTTCTCTAGAACCACAGTTGGAAACTATCAGTTCTTTGCTGCTCCGCCTTCTTTATGGTCCAACTCTCACATCCATACATGACTACTGGAAAAACCATAGCTTTGACAATATGGGCCCAGTAGTAGGCACATTTCATTATTTTGTGTTGTTACTGTTTAGTCACTAAGGTATGTGCAGGCATGCTAAGTCACTTTGGTCATGTCCAACTCTCTGCAGTAGTGTGGACGGTAGCTGGCCAGGCTCCTCTGTCCATGGAATTCTCCAGGCAAGGTGGTTTGCCATGTCCTCTAGCACTAAGATACATTTCATACTTATTTGAATTAGGCACATATTTTGTGCCAGACACTGTGCTAAATGTTAAGACAGAAATAACTAATCATAGCTCTTACCTTCACTGAGCTCACAAGCTAATAAAATAATTAGGCATGTAAGGAAATAATTATAATAGAATAAGTAAGTATTAGTCACTCAGTTGTGTCTGACTCTTTGCGACCCCATATAGCCCGCCAGCCTCTTCTGTCCATGGAATTCTCCAAGCAAGAATACTGGAGTAGGTAGCCATTCCCTTCTCCAGAGGATCTTCCTGACCTAGGAATTGAACCCTGGTCTTCTGCAATGCAGGCAGATTCTTTACTATCTGAGTCACCAGGTAACCCCAGGAAAGTCTAATTGGGACAATATATAACCAAGGAACATCAAGTAGGGTAGTTTGGAAAAAAAGAAAAAAGTAAAGGTTTCACTAAAGAGGTAATGGCTTAACTGTTTTTCAAAATATTTTTTTAATGACAGAATTTGTAGATAAGCAGGAATTGTGAACACACTGTGCAACACTATTTTGAAAAATATGAAAGAGTATGACACATTGTAAGTAGGGATTTCAACAGTCAGAACATGTTGTGAGAGTTGGGAGCCAATATGGGGAGAAAATATAAAAAGAGAGATTGCTAAGAGCCCTGCATACTCTGCTAAAGAATCTCAGTTGTTGAAGATTTTTAAGCACAAAATTGACATGATTAGATTACACTTGGATTAAAATAACTGTCAGCAAGGTTATCAATGGATAGAAGGAGTAATATGAGGCATTAGAAATTAGGACATACAGAAACTACTATATTTAAAATGGATAACCTTCAAGGACCTACCGTATAGCTCAGGAAACTCTAGTCGATATAATCTGGCAGCCTGGATGGACGTAATTTTGGGGAGAATGGATACACGTATGTGTGTGGTTGTGTCCCTTTGCTGTTCACTTGAAACTATCACGGCATCTTTAATTGGCTATACTCTAATCCAAAATAAAAAGTTTAATGAAAAAGAAAGTTTAATTTCAAAAAAAAAAGAAAGTTTAAAATTTTAACAAAAAAGAAAGAAAGCAAGTAGCAGAGACTCTATAAAGGAAACCATGGAGATGGTCCAGGCAGAAAGTACAGAAGTCAGTAGAAACAGTTAAAAAAAAAAAAAAAAAAAAAGAGGTAGTTGATTCAAAATAAAATTGTTAGTGTTTATTTAGATGGATAGTATAGTATGGGTGGCTGTGAATAAGGAAGGAGTGGGAGGCGGTCTAGATTTAGGGCAAAAGATATGACTTTTCAAAAATTTTTATNAAAAAAATAAAAAAAAAAAAAAAAAAAAAAGAGGTAGTTGATTCAAAATAAAATTGTTAGTGTTTATTTAGATGGATAGTATAGTATGGGTGGCTGTGAATAAGGAAGGAGTGGGAGGCGGTCTAGATTTAGGGCAAAAGATATGACTTTTCAAAAATTTTTATATTCATTAAATTCTTTATTATATATGATAAATATTTTGAGTGAAAACCAAGGGCTAATATAAGTCATATTAAAACCTATAGAAAGAGTTGCTATTTGGGGGTGGAGAAGTGTCTAGAGCTGGACAGAACGGCTTTGCTGGGAGAAAAACTGCTCCTTAGGGATATCATCACTTAACTTCAACGAGCAAGACCCAAGACTGGGTTCTTTGATAGTTAAAGCATTTCTTTAGAATAATTTGGAAAAGATGACATGTGTTTTCAGATGTATGAAATGGTTGGATGGCATCACTGACTCAATGTACGTGAGTTTGAGTAAGCTTTGGGAGTTGCTCATGGACAGGGAAGCCTGGCATGCTGCAGTCCATGGGATCACAAAGAGTTGGACACGGTTGAGTGACTGAACTGAACAGAACATGTTATTTATCAGTTCCATGAATTGCTAGGTGCATGACCTTTCCCTGGTAGCTCAGCTGGTAAAGAATCCCCCTGCAATGCAGGAGACCCCAGTTCAATTCCTAGATCAGGAAGATCCTCTGGAGAAGGGTTAGGCTACCCATTCTAGTATTCTTGGGCTTCCCTTTGTTCAGCTGGTGAAGAATCTGCCTGCAGTGTTGCAGACCTGGATTCAATCCCTGGGTTGGGAAGATCCCCTGGAGAAGGGAAAGGCTACCCACTCCAGTATTCTGGCCTGGAGAATTCCATGGACATCTATGGGGTTGCAAAGAGTTGGACACAACTGAATAACTTTCACTTCACTTCACATGACTCTCTGAGACAATGTTATTATCTTTAAAATGAGAGAATACTACCTGCCTCACAGAATGATTTCAAGAAATAAATGAAATAATGTAGATACAGTGTTCTCCTTAGCACATAATAAGCACTTTATAAATGGTAGCTATTTATCAAATTCCTATTGAAAGTAGGACATCTGTCAGTTAAATTGAGGAATTTTTTTATAAGTCAGTTTCACAGTCTTGTATATCTTGTTTCTCTCCTTTATTCATTCAGCAAGTAGTTTTTGAGCACTTGTCCTGTATCAAAAACTTTTGGGAGTATAGGATTGCTGGTTATGATCCAACAGTAGAATGAAGGCAGTGTAATATGATCTCATAGCTTATAAATATATGGGCATAAGATTTCATTAATGTGTATTCTGCTAATGTTTTTTTACAAATAATTTAACATGGGAATAATTCTGAATATTATCGCATGAATGTGAAACTTGGTTTGAGTTACCCGAAAACTAGTTTGAATTACCATCAGCAGTGCCAGAATTATATTGTAAAACTTACAGAGGATATAGCCATATAAATAAACTTGTGTAGTGATGACTCATAATAAATGCAAACATTATAGCCCGTAGTATGTACCTAACACAGTTGCTATCAGTACAGATATAATGATCAATAGTAGCCAACGTGAGAGACTATTTCTTTTTTTTGATAAAGCATCTGCCAGTTGGTAGTCCTATGTTACTTTTAACTTTGCTAGGCAAAATGCCATTTGGGGTTTGGATTTTTTTTTTGAGAAGTGGGGAGACAACTTTCAGGATTTTTTTCCCTGCCAAACTCCATTTATGTCAGAGAAAGAGGAAACTGTTGCCTGGAGAAACCAGAAGCCAAATTTGCAGATGAAATCAAAATACTAATAAATTATTGCAATATATACTTAAAGGTTTCATTTTCATAACCTATTTAACAAATAGGTGTTTCCCTTAATGCAAAAATACATAAATATTTTTCCTCTCCACAGATTGCTTTTGTGTAATATACTGCACCATAGGATACTTGCCCAGAGAGCTGATGCAAAGCCTCATTTGGAAAACAAAAGCAGTTTCAATTTATTTGGCAAAAGAATGAATAGAACATTCTAAAGTTGATATAGGATCTGACACTTCAAATCTCAACTAAATTATTTGGAAGGTGCACTATCTTTTCTCCCTGACCTTGGGTATTCACAGTATTTGTGACCTTGAATGCAAATGAAGTCTAATACTAAGAATGTTCTTCATCAGCTTGAATAAGCAGTTTTTAAATGTATGTTTCTCTGATCATCCAGAGAAGGCAATGGCACTCCACTCCAGTACTCTTGCCCAGAAAATCCCATGGACAGAGGAGCCTGGAAGGCTGCAGTCCATGGGGTTGTTGAGGGTTGGACACGACTGAGCAACTTCCCTTTCACTTTTCACTTTCATGCATTGGAGAAGGAAATGGCAACCCACTCCAGTGTTCTTGCCTAGAGAATCCTAGGGACGGGGGAGCCTGGTGGGCTTCCGTCTATGGGGTTGCATAGAGTCGGACACGACTGAAGCGACCTAGCAGCAGCAGCAGCTGTGATCATCAGTTTATTTTCCAAAGTGTAAGTTCTGTCTCCCTAAATCAATTTACCCAGCAGCATGTTGCAAATGTGACTCACTTCATCTGTGCCCATACTTAGCATTATGTTGCTACAACAAGACCACCTGACAGGTTTTTGAGCCTAGGAAGTTGTCCATTTCAATTAACAGGACACCCAGGACATTTCCCTGCCAGGATAATGAAAGTATGCACTAATGTGCCTCCTCTCTGAAAAAGAAGAAAATATGATGTATTGCTAAAATGAAGTCAACTTCCTTTTTTTTCCAGAACATAAAATTTTAGCAGGGAATGAATATAAATAATGGAAAATTACATATAAAATATACAATATATTATATGTCATATACGTTATATATATTACATATGTGCATGTATATTTTATTCCACATACGTGCCAGGCATCTTTTCCTAATTCTTTCATTTCTGTAAAAAAAAAAAAAAAGATGGATTGTGAACGCATTCATCAATTTCTGATATGACCTACTATTACCTGTCCATAGCAATAGATCTGTGTTTCCTGTGCTTTGGAGAGGAATCACATTGAAGAAAATGCATCACTCTAATGTTTAAGTCTGATTTACTTTATGAGCCCTTTGAAGAAACCTGTGATGTTTAATTCCTCCAAGGCTGGTGCTAAGCAAAGCGACCTAATGGGTGGCAGTGTACACAGTGTGACAAGGATGCCAGATGGTCCCATGAAGAATTGATGCTGTTTTGCAGTAATACTTTAATGAGATCAGAAACTCTGACATTGTCTCATCCTCAGTCAATACTGGTGGATACTGCACTTTTAATATAATTGCACATGTAAACCTTAGTCTTTCCAGTCCAATTCAATTTCTCTGTGTTCTATTCTTGATAGATCTCTCTTTGTTAATAGTTTTTGTAAGCCTACAGCTGAAAAGGGAAAATAAAAAGGGAAAACAAACAGAAGCAAAGCGCCTTTCAACTATAAAAACAACCCTGGAAATATATGCAGGCGCTCCTTAGGTAAACCATTTTGTATGGTTAAGCTTCACAAACTTTTCATCTCTGCAGCAGGCTGCACATTTAGCTGGGAGACAACTGAGTTATAAAATTGGTTTTGGGCTATTGAGAAAAGAAATGGAGCTAAAGGATAGAAATTCTATCATGAGCCCATAAAATAGGAACTTTTTCTTCTTCTGGTAAATTTTCCTAACACTGGCTTATTTTCCTTTGTATGGAGAATGGTCGTTATCGAGATGCCTTGTACATTTTCTCCATGTACTGCACAGTGGCCCTCAGTTACAGCTGGGCATGCAACAACAAATATATATGTAGTGATGAGATGAGCCTAATATTTTACAAACACCTCTTTTCTTTAAAACATCCAGTCATTATTTTACGGAAAAAGAATAATAGCATTATACAACTTGGAAGCTAAAAAGATGCACCTAAACCTTCAAAAAATCATTTTAAAGATGAAAACTACTGTCCAAAGAGGTCGATTTGCTCCAGATTGGAAAGTTACCTTGTGATAGGAGAACAGAAAGAATGCTATCACCTGCCCCCTAGAAAAGCATTCTTTATTTTTCAGTGTGCTTAACAACTTGAAAATAGAATGAGTGATTTGGAAAATGTATAGCTCCCAAACCTAGACTTTTTTTTTTTTTTTACTTTATTTTACTTTACAATACTGTATTGGTTTCGCCATAAATAATTAATCATAACTCATCTTTCAAAGACTTGAATTTGGTCTAGGTAGCAAACTTATTTTTATTATTTTGCCAAATAAGTGCATTTCTTATATTTTAATGTCCCTTCTACTCTTTTCAAAGCATCTCAAAACCTACCATTTTGTTTTATCATCATAATGCTCTAATAAAGTAGGTATTTGTATTTATTTAGTGTCCTCCCTCCATCCCCACTGAGGACACTAAAAAGGAAAAAACTAAAATATAACCCTACAAAGTTCACAAACCAATGTATACAAATAATGACAATATGACTATGGGTGCCAGTGAATTTGTAGAAGGATATATCAGAGGGGAAACTTATATACCAAATATTGACTGACTCATCTAAACAAGTAAGTGAAGTGAAATGAAGTCGCTTCAGTCGTGTCCAACTCTTTGCAACCCTATGGACCAGGCTCCTCCGTTCGTGGGATTTTCCAGACAAGAATGATGGAGTGGGCTACCATTTCCTCCTCCAGGGGAAGCTCTATATATGTTATTTCATTTACCTTTCAATGAAGAAGCATTATCTCAGTTTCCCAAATGATATACCGAGACAGTGTAAATAATTCAACTGAGGCCTTAGAACTGTGTAGAGGCACAAAGATTCAAAATCAGGATTCTTATCACAAAAATAAATGTCTTTTAGGTTAGAGATTCCTTGCAGGCCAAAGACGAAGTCTACAAAATCATAGACTATTTTTATACATTTTGGCCAAAATTATTTTAATCAAAACTATTTTTATACCTTTCAATCTCATGGCCTAATAACTTTATAATGTTTTTCAGAGGTTATGTGATGTATAGCAACACAATAAATTGACTAAATCAGCAGACGTGAGACTTTATAGCTACCTTCTATTAAAAAAGAAATCTAAAAAGATTTGCAAACATGTAAGACAATGGCCACCTTATGCAAAGAGCTGACTCATTGGAAAAGACCCTGATGTTAGGAGGGACTGGGGTCAGGAGGAGGAGGGGACGACAGAGGATGAGATGTCTGGATGGCATCACCGGCTTGATGGATGTGAGTCTGAGTGAACTCCGGTGATGGACAGGGAGGCCTGGCGTGCTGCAATTCATCGGGTCGCAAGGAGTCGGACACGACTAAGTGACTGAACTGAACTGAAGACAATGGCAGTGTTTTCACTAATTTTTTTGTCTTGGAATATAGTTATTTTTTAAAGCATGTTAACTATAGTAACATGTTATATGTTATTTTGCTGTTTTTAAAAATGAATTAATAAAATTTTACATCTCTAACTTTTAATTTTTAATAAGCTATATATATGCAGATGTCACACACACACAAGCGCTCTCTTGGAATCCTCAATAAATTTTTAGTACAGGAGTTCTGAGACCAAAAGCATTTGAGGGCCTCCATATTAGATGAAAGCCTCTTCACTGAACAAAATAGGACCTGTCTTTCAAAAGGCAAGAAAACCTAAGTGTACATCAGTCTTAGGGCTAGAAATGATCTCTAGGTAAAACCTGGCTGCTGTGTTGTTCTTTCACTTAACTTGTCCTAGAAGGAAATCAGTAACTATTGTTCTTTTCTTGGAGGTCTTTTATGAATTATCTCTATAATCAGGTATTTAAAATCTAACTCTTTTACTTACTTTCAGCAAAGCTCTCAAAGGTCAAGAAGGAAATAAGAGATGATAAAATCTGCACATCCCAAAGTGAGGGGTGGTAATCTACATAAAACTTTCAAAGATGATTTTTAAAATTAGTTTGGCAATACCTTTTATTGTTGCTGTTCAGTCGGTAAGTTGTGCCTGACTCTGCAACCTCATCAGCTGCAGTGCACTAGGCTTCCCTGTCTTTCACTATCTCCCGGAGTTTGCTCAAATTCATGTCCTCTCTTACCGGGGTAAAATAAAAGGATCAAAGTAGGAGAAGCCAGGTTGGTGAAAACTAAGCAGTTTCTTTAACTATATTTGTTGGTATATTCTGAGTCTTTGTAGAGGGTAGGGAAAACATAGCTTCCCTCTTGCATGAAACCTGGAGAAAAGGGGCTTTAGAGAGGCCATTTGAAGATTCTCACATGATGCCGTCTCTGTATCCCCGCACTTGATACCTGGCCCATGGTAGGGAAAACCAGAGTGTAGGATATTGTGAGTGGCTCAGGTTTGAGATAGAGGAGCATGAAGAGGCTTCACTGACAGCAGTCTAGACTCAAGAAAGTTGACAGGGCTAAGTATGGTAGGCACTTCCTCAGGGCCAAGTACTGAAGAAACAGCCTGGAGTTGTTGTTTTTGTCACTTTTAAATGTTTTGTTACTATATATTGTATAATTCATAGTAATACATTTCAGTTCAGTTTAGTCACTCAGTTGTGTCCGACTCTGCAACCCCATGAACTGCAGCATGCCAGGCCTCCTTGTCCATCACCAACTCCCGGAGTTCACTCAGACTCATGTGCATCGAGTTGGTGATGCCATCCAGCCATCTCATCCTCTGTCATCTCCTTCTCCTATCCCCAACCCCTCCCAGTGTCAGGATATTTTCCAATGAGTCACTTCTATGCATGAGGTGGCCAAAGTATTGGAGTTTCAGCCTCAGCATCAGTCCTTCCAATGAACACCCAGGACTGATCTCCTTTAGGATGGACTGGTTGGATCTCCTTGCAGTCCAAGGGACTCTCAAGAGTCTTCTCCAACACCACAGTTCAAAAGCATCAATTCTTTGGTGCTCAGCTTTCTTCACAGTCCAACTCTCACATCCATACATGACTACTGGAAAAACCATAGCCTTGACTAGACGGACCTTAGTCGGCAAAGTAATGTCTCTGCTTTTTCATATGCTATCTAGGTTGGTCATAACTTTCCTTCCAAGGAGTAAGCATCTTTTAATTTCATGGCTGCAATCACAATCTTAAGTGATTTTGGAGCCCAAAAAAATAAAGTCTGACACTGTTTCCACTGTTTCCCCATCTATTTCCCATGAAGTTATGGGACTGGATGCCATGATCTTCGTTTTCTGAATGTTGAGCTTTACCAACTTTTTCACTCTCTTCTTTCACTTTCATCAAGAGGCTTTTTAGTCCCTCTTCACTTTCTGCCGTAAGGGTGGTGTCATCTGCATATCTGAGCTTATTGATATTTCTCCAGGCAGTCTTGATTCCCACTTGTGCTTCTTCCAGCCCAGCGTTTCTCATGAAGTACTCTGCATATAAGTCAAATAAGCGGGCTGACAGTATACAGCCTTGACGTACTCCTTTTCCTATTTGGAACCAGTCTGTTGTTCCATGTCCAGTTCTAACTGCTGCTTCCTGACCTACATACAGGTTTCTCAAGAGGCAGGTCAGGTGGTCTGGTATTCACATCTCTTTCAGAATTTTCCACAGTTTGTTGTGATATGTTTAGTATTACATGATTATGTTCACCCCTACAGAAGAGTTACAAGATGACTACTGAGAATTACCATAAACTTTTTGCATATGCTGGGCCATTTGCTTTATCATCTACTCCAATGGTGGCTCAGATGGTGAAGAATCTGCTTTCAGTGCAGGAGTTCCATCCCTGGGTTGGGGAGGCCCCGTGGAGAAGTAAATGGCAACCCACTGCAGTATTCTTGCTTGCAGAATCCCATGGACAGAGAAGCTTGGAGGGCTACAGTCCATGGTTTCACAAAGAGTCAGGCACGACTGAGCGACTTACACTTTCACTTTCTTTGCTTAATCTACACACACGCACACTTTTTTCTGAACCACTTGCCTGTAGGTTAAAGACACCATGCTTCTTTTTCCCTAAATACTTAAATGTGTACTTTCTAAAAATAAGCACTTCTTTAATATAACCACAGTGTTGTTATCAGTATCAGGAAATTCCTCATTGTTATCATAGTATTACATAATCTATGGCTGGAATTGTTTCAGATTCTTCCCTCTTGGCATCCTGACCCCACCTAGGAGTAGAAATGCTGATCTCCCAAAGGCTGAGAGAGGAAGTTTGAAGGGGGAACAGGTGAAAATGCATAGGTCTCTAGCCCAGCCTTGCATCACTGACAAGGGTTCTAGGAAATTGAGGTTGGTTTTAGAAAGGACTCACTCACTGAGGAACAACTCCAGGATTTATTTTGTGGAAAATGGGGCTGAAAGAGATACCTGGCCAGTTAACAGTAGGGTAAATTCAAGGGCAGATTGGAATGCACCTGTCATAGGCTTTCTTCTTAATGTTAGAATCGATAGAGGAACCCAGCAATGTGTTTCTTCAACAGGTAGAGGTTGTTCATGCTCAGTGGCTAAGATTAATTGCTTTATTAATATCCGGTTAATACAGAAGCTAACCTGCTACAATGCAGGAGACCCGAGTTTGATCCCTGAGTCAGGAAGATCCCCTGGAGAAGGGAATGGCTACCCACTCCAGTATTCTTGCCTGGAGAATTCCATGGACAAAGGAGCCTGGTGGGGCTCTTATGGGGTCACAAAAAGTCAGACATGACTGTGACTGACACACACACATTAAAATCTAAAGCCAGAATTTTACCTGACGGTATGTTGTCTGTAACATATCTTTACCATTTTAGAGCTATAGAGATATTTCTTCATTTAATTATCAAATATTAACTAAACATACATTGTTTTCATACTGTATGTGTACCTCATAAAGTCCTAGAGTAGGATACATTTCTGCATAGTCTCAACATTCATTCATTCATTCATTTACACATATTTCCTGAGAAGTATGTCCCAGACTTTGTAGGTGTTAAGAAAATAGTGTTTGACTAAAATGGCCAAGATCCCTGCTCACCAGGAAGTTACTTTTTTTCTGTTGTCCAAGTTGCTCTTGATTATTATATCTTCAAGGGGGATGGACGCTGCAAAGACATTTTGTTATACAGATGCTATAGTTTTTAGGCTATATTGATTTTAAAAGAATTTGGATCAGAGATTGAAGCACATGGACAACTTAGTACACATTTGTTCCTCTGTGATGATGTATTATCTTCTTGAAGTCTTGCCACGTATTTTCTTCTTTAATAGCTCCAGGAGAGTAGCTAGTTAATCCTACATTTACTATGACCTTTTGATACTCAGTTGCAAAGCAGAATTTGTTGTTTTCAGTCACCCAGTTGTGTCCAACTGGACACAACTCATGGATGACAGCATGCCAGGCCTCGCTCACATCTCCCAGAGTTTGCCCAAGTTCATGTCCATTGCATTGGTGATCCTATCCAGCCATCTCATCCTCTGATGCCCTCTTTTCCTTCTGCCCTCAATCTTTCCCAACATCAGGGACTTTACCAATGAGTCGGCTATTCACATCAGATGACCAAAATGCTGGAGCTTCAGCTTCAGCATCAGTCCTTCCAATGAGTGTTTAGGATTGGTTTCCTTTAAGATTGACTAGTTTGATCTCCTTGCCATCCAGGGACACTCGGGAGTCTTCTCCAGCACCATAGTTCAAAGACATCAATTCTTTGGATCTCTGCCTTCTTTCTGGTCCAGCTGTCACAACCATATGTGACCACTGGGACGACCATACTCTTGACTATATGGACCTTTGTCGGCAGAGTGATGTCTCTGCTTTTTAACACAGTGTCTATGTTTGTCAAAGCTTTCCTGCCAAGAAGCAATCATCCTCTGATTTCATGGCTGCAGTCACCATCTGCAGTGATTTTAGAGCCCAAGAAGAGGAAATCTGTCATTGCTTCTACCTTTTCCCTTTCTATTTGCCATTAGGTAATGGAGCCAGATGTCATAATCTTAGTTTGTTTTTGTTTTTTAATGTATAGTTATAATCTTGCTTTTTCACTCTCTTCCTTCACCCTCATCAAGAGGTTCTTAATTCTCTCTTTGCTTTCTGCCATTAAAGTAGTATCATCTGCACATCTGAGATTGTTGATGTTTCTCCCACCTCTCTTGATTCCAGCTTGTAACTCATCCAGCCTGGCATTTCTCATGATATGTTCAACATATAGGTTAAATAAATAGGGTGAAAACAGACAGCCCTGTTGTACTCCTTTCTCAATCCTAAACCCTGTTGTTCCATACAGGGTTCTAACTCTTGCCTCTTGACTGCACACAGGTTTCTCAGGAGACAGGTAAGATGGTCTGATAATCCCATCTCTTTAAGAGCTTCCACAGTTTGTCATGATCCACACAGTCAAAGGCTTTGGCCTAGTCAATAAAACAGAGGTATATGTTTTTCTGGAATTCCCTTACTTTCTCTATGATCCAGTGAATCTTGGTATTGATCTCTGGTTCCTCTGACTTTTCTAAACCCATCTTGGACATCTGGAAGTTCTTGGTTCATGCAATGCTTAAGCCTAGCATGCAAGATTTTAAGCATGACCTTACCAGCACCCTTATTTAAAATATGCTCATGAAATGTTTCTTGAGGCACATAGAATTCATACATTCAGAAGCTAAAGCCCATATGTAAATATATTAATTGGATAACTATTTATGAATACCATGTGTGAAGTGTTTTCTTTCCAAAGTTCTATGTGTGGTTTTACCATTTAGGCACCTCTTATTTGTCTCAAAGTATTTTGACATGATACACATACTAAACACTCGAGGCTGAATTCAGAGTAATTTTCCCTTGAGATTACTTAGAGGCAAAAAAAAAAAAGAAAAAGAAAAAAAAATCTGAGACATCATTACTCTTACTTCAATGTGAATCATGAGCCTCATCAGCATGATTCCATTTCCTCTAAGTTGACTCCAAAAACCCTTCAACTCAAAGCAAAAATGTAGTGATATTTGCTTGTTAAGCTTTATAGAAGCATTGGCAAGCCTGGAAATGAGGCTTAAATCATATTGAACCTTGGATTTTCTAATGGTCATTTTTAAAATCATTAGAAACTATATAAATTTAATGGCTTAGCTTGGGAAAGTCATTCTAGACTCCAATCTAGAGAAAAATCTGAAGTATATTTCACATATTATTTTACATTATAAAATAAATGTTATTTGATTTCTTGATCATATGATACACATACACTTAGATACAGACGTGCATTTGCTCATACAACATGTATATCATGTGTGTATATTTGTGCATCTGTGTTTTATGCATATATAAATATACATGTATATACAAGCTTTTTTATTCTGCCATGAATGTAATGTATACACATATATATGTTTATATATATTTGTGTGTGGAAGAGCTATGGAGTAGTAGAAAGTGATAAAGATTGTCTGACTCTCGCTCTTTTTCTTTTTTATTTTAAATGCCAAACTTTGTACCTGTGTAAGTGACCTTTCAAGAAGGTTGGTAATATTGATGCATATATACATTATTGGAAAGTGTACTGTGATTTTGCTAAAGTAGCTTATGTCTGCATACAAGTGTCCAATTATTTCAAGATGAATCTTCCTAGAAGTAAGAAACTGAAAGGTGATATTTTAAAAGGCCCTTGAAATATAAATGTTGTGGCATAATATTATAGTGAGGAATAATATTTTAAATATTTATGAAATTTTATGCATGCTTTATTTTAGTTTCCCATCTCTTAAGGAAATACTACTATTCAAGCATGTAAAATCACTTGCTCTTCTAATTTTAAGTTAACAAGATTGGCTACAGCATTTATTCTTCTGTTTGAACACTTTCAAGAAAATTGTTGTTAACCCATTGAGATAAGAATCATATCTGTTCTATAAACATATTTCAAGGACACGGAGTTATTATTGTTTCCTGACCAAGGAGACTTTTAGTGTCCTAGTTATAGAAACAAGGAAGTAAACACTCAGAAATAGTTTCATTCTGTGAGTGTTTAATGCACTTGTATATTGATCACTGGGAAAAAAGATTGCCCATTCTCATCCGTTTAACATGTTCTTTCCTGACAAGAAAATGCCATTCTGCAATTAGGGAAAAAAACAACAAGGCATATTAAATAAATGGACTTGAGTCTGAGCAAACTCTGGGAAATGGTGAAGGACTGGGAAGCCTGGTGTGCTACAGTTCATGGGGTCACAGAGTCAGATATGACAGCAATTGAACAATAGTATTACATAAAACACTGTGCTTTTGTTTTATTGAAACCACTAGTGCATTTGCCTGATTGTTTATTTGTAGCTGTTAGAATGTATTTAAAACTGCTTGAAAACCCGCACAGCATCGGACACCCATGTGTTACTTTGACATCCTTTAATAAACCTCTTGAAATTCTCCACACAATAACCTCACCTCAGGGTTTGGAAAATGCTTTATTCTGTTGTATTGGGGGAACTTAAGTTTCTTGTTTTGCTGCTTCTTGAGCACAACCAGCTTTCCCTGCCTCAAACATGGTGCTTCCATGTCTGAGAAAAATATATTCTCTCCACCCAGAAAGTTCTTACCTAGGTCCCCACACAGCTGTCCCTTACTTTTGTCTCTGTTCAAATATCTTCTGAAGTGGCTTTCTGGAACTACTTTATGTACTATAGCCTTTCCTGCCTTTCTGATTAATTCTTTTAAGTCTTACCCACTTACCTATATTTATCTTCATAGCCATTACTACTATCTGGAGTTACGACAGTTCTTTGTATTTACCGGACTTTATTGATTCCATGAAAATAAGGATGTTGTGTGCTATATTCCTCTTTCTTAATAGTGCCTGTCATATTGGAGGTGCTCTAAATATTATGTATTTTGTATATATATTTAGTTATTTACACATCTATAAACATCAAACCCTTGCTTAATCAATGTAGAAAGCAAGTTGAAAACCAAGAGATTTAGACAATGACAACCACACACATTTGAAGCTAATTTATGATGAAACAATCTCATACCCAAAATATCTGGGAAAAAAAATGAATTCCTTTTTTTCCCAAGGAATAAACAAACTAAAACATGATATGCTATAGATATTTTAATTTATAACAGAATAATTAAATTATTTAAGTGCATGAAAAAATTTTATTAAGATAAATTCTCTTCACAAAAATTAATTTAAAGATATAGCATCACACCAATTATTCTGTAATTGCTTTAAATAAATAGAAACCAATTTAGCTATGAGATTCACATCAACCACTGGCTGAGTTAAAACTGGTCAGATTGCCTGTCTGTGGGTGAAGAGACCTCCTTATACATCCCCAGGCTATATTCATTTCAGTTTGCCTGTTTCTTTGTATAGACATAGTATGACTTGATAAAGATCTCTATATTGGATCAGGATAAAGGAGCAAAAGAGGTGTATTGAATATCATCACATCACATCACGAGATTAATGCTTGCTTGTTCAAGTAATATTATAGAAATACATTGTTATTTCCATCATCTCAAAGATGTCTCCATGAAAAATGTGTTAGAAAACTTTGGCAAAATAACTTATTGTTGGTTCACAAGCCACTTCAGATTTCCTTTCTGTGAAGTTATGTGTGTTCTATCAGCCCCATCAGACCTTGTCAGATATTTCTTTATTCCAATAGAAAAATGTACTTTTAAACATAATCTTCTTGTATTATCACTGTCCTTCTGAATCTCTTAAGTGTAAATTCTGTAATATAATACATGTTCCTGGCCACTCTAATGCTTTAGAAATTCAAAGTTCAAAAACATATAAATAAACTAATATGGATAGAGCATGATGATTAGGTAATTCAGTGACAATTTCATGCATTTCCTTAAGTAAAAATTGCACTTTGCTAGTGACCTTGCCTCAAGAGCAACAGAGTAGTTGAGATGGGAATAAGAAATAGAAAATGCAAGCAGGGCTTCGGGTCATTCAGCGTGGAAAAAAAAACAGTGATATGTTTTCTAAGAGCATTATTTCAAAGGAGTCTTCTATGTTAACAGTCATCATACAGATTTTTTTTTTTTCTCCTATGTTCAGTGGTTGGAGCATTATTCTCTTATTCAGGAAGCTGTAAAAGATATATTTGGCTTTGGAAGGCCTACATGGTGGTAGGATATTTTCTCTTCCCTAGGTAATTTTCTACTATTGCAGATATCAATTATGCTTTCAAACATTTCAATATCTCGCCTCATGTGTTATGAGTAGTGCAGGTTGGTTTTGTTTTATAGCCTTTGTTAATGCATTTGCAGATTGCGTTGAAAGAGTCTGAGAAAATTACTCCATACATCAGCATCAAGAGTGCAAATTGTGTTTTGTTTTTTTTTTTTTGAATCTACATACTGTGCTGGTATACTACATTGTACAATCAGTTAAAAAAAAATGACTGAAGTTGGTTCTGGAAAGTTGTATGGCTGGAGCAAATGTACTTTTTGAAAGCTTCTCAAAATTGAGCAACAGAAAGGGAAGTAAACAAAACAGACTATGAAACTAAACATATACGCTGCCTTCTTCCCACCATCCAGACTCAGAAATACTTGTGACTTCTGACTTGATGAGTAATGTAGCATCACTTGTGAAATCAATGAAACGAAAATGTTTTCCACGTACGTAATGCTTTTCTCTACCTAATGAATTTCAAATGGAGCTTTATTTACATAGATATGCTAAGTGTAAACAGAGGGGATTATTTGGTAATTGTAAGTTAATTATTCAGTTCAGTTCAGTCACTCAGTCATGTCTGATTCTTTCTGAACCCATGGACTGTAGCACGCCAGGCCTCCCTGTCCATCACCAACTCCCGGAGTTCACTTAAACTCATGTCCATCAAGTCGGTGATGCCATCCAGCTATCTCATCCTCTGTCATCCCCTTCTCCTGCCCTCAATCTTTCCTAGCATCAGTGTCTTTTCAGATGAGTCAGCTCTTCCCATCAGGTGGCCAAAGTATTGGTTTCAGCTTTAGCATCATTCCTTCCAAAGAAATCCCAGGGCTGATCTCCTTCAGAATGGACTGGTTGGATCTCCTTGCAGTCCAAGGGACTCTCAAGAGTCTTCTCCATCACCACAGTTCAAAAGCATCAATTCTTCGGCACTCAGCCTTCTTCATGGTCCAACTCTCACATCCATACATGACCACAGGAAAAACCATAGCCTTGACTGGACGGACCTTAGTTGGCAAAGTAATGTCTCTGCTTTTGAATATGCTATCTAGGTTGGTCATAACTTTTCTTCCAAGGAGTAAGCGTCTTTTAATTTCAAGGCTACAATCACCATCTGCAGTGATTTACAATGTTTTTAACCTGCTTAGTATGAATTCTAATGTATTAATACATTAAACTAATGTTTAATTTTTATGTCAAACTTGCTTTACTATCTACATTGACTTTTCTTTCTCCCTCTTGAGTACAGTTTGTGCCACATAGAACAAATTATAGGACATTTTGTTATTCTAATTCAATATCTTTCTCTTCCATGTGTCATGAATTTCAGTGTCAAGAACATTTCCACAGAAGAAATAAAAACATTGTGCACTTTATAATAATACACTTTCAAAAAGTTTCCTTACAATGCTTTATTATATTTTATTCAAATATCTTTACAGCACAAAAATGAAACAGAGCATTACCTAATCAGAACACTGGTACCCAGTTGCTTCACTATGTTGATCTTCTGAGAAGATCAATTCATCGCTTGAGAAGCCTGCATTTACTCCTTGTTGCCATCTCTAATCTCATTCTAAGACTGTCTACAATATGGTCCAAGCTACTTTTCCAGCCTTTTTTTCTCTTAGTTCTCCTACCATGCCAACCTACTGTCTAGAAACCAAACGTGCCTAGTGCTTTTCCTCCCCCATAGATTTACTCCTCCGTAACTGGTCTCCCAAGACCTTTTCCCCATCAAAACACATAGATCTTCCACGTACCCTAAGCCATTGGAGCTTTCGCTACTTCTGTGGATTTTAGTTTGTATGCAAAGAGAACTCATTATAAATTGCTTTGTGTAGGAGTTATGAGTAGGTTTAATGCTCTCTCCCCCACTCTTATCTTCTAGATAGAAATTTCTTGGAATTTCTCATTTTTTAAATTCAGAACAGGGTTTGGCAGGTGCCTTGCCCAAAGTATTCTATCAGGAAAATCTATTAAATGAAAATACATCATGAAGGAATCACATCAGATGCTTTGGTGAGATTTTCATAGAATAAAAGGATTAAGAATAATTGTTAAAAACAATTACTATGTTTAAGAGGAGAGGCTTATGTTTATTATATTAAGTCTTATGTTAAGTGGAGAGTCTTAAGTGAAAGTCTTATGTTTAAGTGGAGATCCAAAGTGACACTGTCAGCTCAGATATATCCTTCATTATCATTAGTGACTTGATTTAGCTAAAACAGGTTCAGATTTCTTCAAGTAGGTATTATGTCTCCAATAGTGTTACTTTAGTTCTTACCTCTAATAATCACTCACCTGCCAAGAACACTTTCTAGACTTTTGAGGCTATACTCATATACGTATGTATACTCACACAAATATATACATATTTATTCATTACAAAAAGAATAAAGCATCTGTATTTAATAACAGAATAAATGTTTATCTAAATTTTCAGGTTTGATTTACATATTAACACCTACTAAATAAACCTTGATAAAATAGAGATGAATTAAAATAATATCAATATTATTTGCAATGAATTTAACCATGAACACTATAATTATTTGACTCCTCTCATATTAAGGGTCTATTTTAAAAAGTCATTGGGATTTTCCTGATCTAAACACATAAATTTTATTGTACGCTTGCTGCAAAGACTTCTGCTCATCATTTTAATAGTAAGATTAAATTTGACGTTGTGGAAAACTGTGCCTGATGCGTTGATTGGGTCTTCCATAGCTGATCAGAAAACACAGAAGAATTTTCCATTTTAGGCTTGAATGTCCCTAATTCACCATACCATCACCTCTTACTCCTTGTTAAAGTGATGATCCGTATTAGTTCCCTATCATGTAGTTTTTATATTAGACATATCACACATCACATCACAGGCTCTTTCTTGGTTGTTCACTTGCTCCATCATGTCGGACATTCTGGGACCCAATGGACTGCAGCATATCAGACTTTACTGTACCTCAGTATCACACAGAGATTACCCAAGTTCATGTCCACAGAATTGGTGATGGCATCCAACCATTTCAACCTCTGTTGCCCTCTTCTCCTTCAGCCTTCAATCTTTCCCAGCATCAGGGTCTTTTCCAGTGAGCCAGCTCTTGACATCAGGTGGCCGAAGTATTGGAGCTTCAGTTTCAGCACCAGTCCTTCCAATGAATATTCAGGGTTGATTTCCTTTAGGACTGACTGGTTTGATCTCCTTGCTATCCAAAGGACTCTCAAGAGTCCTCCAACACCACAGTTGCAAATTATCAGTTCTTCAGCATTCAGCTTTTTTTATGGTCAAACTCTCACATCCATAAATGACTACTGGAAAAACCATCAGTTCAGTTCAGTCGCTCAGTTGTCTCCAACTCTTTGGGACCCCATAAATTGCAGCACACCAGGCCTCCATGTCCACCACCATCTCCCAGAGTTCACTCAAACTCACGTCCATCGAGTCAGTGATACCATCCAGCCATCTCATCCTCTGCCATCCCCTTCTCCTTCTGCCCCCAATCCCTCCCAGCATCAGAGTCTTTTCCAATGAGTCAACTCTTCGCATGAGGTGGCCAAAGTACTGGAGTTTCAGCTTCAGCATCATTCCTTCCAAAGAAATCCCAGGGTTGATCTCCTTTAGAATGGACTGTTTGCATCTCCTTGCAGTCCAAGGGACTCTCAAGAGTCTTCTCCAACATCAATGTTTTGAACTGGAAAAACCATAGCTTTTATTATATGGACCTTTGTTGCCAAAGTGTGGGTTCTGCTTTTTTAATACCCTGTCTAGGTTAATCATAGATTTTCTTCCAAGGAGTAAGTGCCTTTTCAGTTCATGTTTGCAGTCACCATCCACAGTGATTTTTGAGCCCTAGAATATAAAATCTGTCACTATTGTTTCCCCATCATTCTGCCATGAAGTGATGGAACTGGATGCCATGATATTCATTTTTGAATGTTGAGTTTTAAGCCAGTTTTTTCATGTTCCTCTTTCACCTTTATCAAGAGGCTCTTGAGTTCCTCTTCTCTTCCTTACATAAGGGTGGTCTCATCTGCATATCTGGAGAAGGAAATGGCAACCCACTCCAGTATTCTTGCCTGGAGAATCCCAGGGACAGAGGAGCCTGATGGAAAGCCATGTATGGGCTCGCACAGAGTCAGACATGACAGAAGCGACTTAGCAGCAGCAGCGTCTGCATGTCTGAGGTTGTTGATATTTCTCCCGGCAATCTTGATTCCAGCATGTGCTTCATCCAGCCCAGCATTTCTCATGATGTATTCTGCATATAAATTAAGTAAGCAGAGTGAAAATATACATCCTTGACATACTCCTTTCCCAGTATGGAACCAGTGAATTTTTTCCATATCCAATTATAACTGTTGCTTCTTGACCTGCATACAAATTTCACAGGAGGCAGTTAGATGGTCTGGTATTCCCACCTCTTTAAGAATTTTCCACATTTTGTTGTGATCCACACAGTCAAAGGCTTTAGCATGGTCAATGAAGCAGATATTTTTCTGGNGTACTCCTTTTCCTATTTGGAACCAGTTTGTTGTTCCATGTCCAGTTCTAACTGTTGCTTCCTTACCTATATACAGGTTTCTCAAGAGGTAGATCAGGTGGTCTGGTATTCACATCTCTTTCAGAATTGAAAGGACATCTTTTTTGATGTTGGTTGTAGAAAATCTTGTAGGTCTTCTTGAACTATTCAACTTATGGCTCTTCAGCTTTAGTGGTTAAGGCATAGACTTGGATTACTATGATATTGAGTAGTTTGCCTTGGAAATGAGCAGAGATCATTCTGTTGTTTTTGAGACTGCACCCAAGCACCGCATTTCAGAATCTTTTGTAGTCTGAGGGCTGGTCTATTTCTTTTAAGGGATTCTTGACCACAGTAGTTGATATAATGGTAATGTGAATTAAATTCACCCATTCTGGTCCATTTTAGTTTGCTGATTCAAAAAATGTCAATGTTCATTCTTGCCATCTCCTGTTTGACCCTTTCCAGTTTACCTTGACTCATGGACCTAACATTCCAGGTTCCTATGCAATATTGTTCTTTACAGCATTGGATTTTATTTTCACCACCAGTCACATCCACAACTTGACATTGTTTCTGCTTTGGCTCAGCCTTTCATTCCTTCTAGAGCTATTTCTCTGCTCTTCTCCAGTAGCATATTGGGCACCTACTGACCTGGGGAGTTCATCTTCCAGTGTCCTATCGTTTTGCCTTTTCATACTGTTCCTGGAACTCTCAAGGCAAGAATGCTGAAGTGTTTTGCCATTCCCTTCTTCAGTGGNTCAGCCTTTCATTCCTTCTAGAGCTATTTCTCTGCTCTTCTCCAGTAGCATATTGGGCACCTACTGACCTGGGGAGTTCATCTTCCAGTGTCCTATCGTTTTGCCTTTTCATACTGTTCCTGGAACTCTCAAGGCAAGAATGCTGAAGTGTTTTGCCATTCCCTTCTTCAGTGGGCCACGTTTTATCAGAACTCTCCACTATGACCAATCTGTCTAGGGTTGGCCTATACATCATGGTTTCATTGAATTAGGCAAGGTTGGTCCATGTGATCAGTTTGGTTAGTTTTCTGTGACTGTGGTTTTCATCCTGTCTGCCCTCTGATTGATGAGGATAAGAAGCTTGTGCAAGCTTCCTGATGGGAGGGACTGCCTGTGGGGAAAACTGGGTCTTGTTCTGTGGGCAAGGCCATGCTCAGGAAGTCTTTAATAAAATTTTCTGCTGGTGGGTGGGGCTGTCTTCCCTCCCTGTATTTTGACCTGAGGCCAAACTATGGTAGGTATGATGGCAGTAACGGTAACCTCCTTCAAAAGGACTTACGTCAGCACGCAGGCCTTTTCGGGACTGTTCCAGTCAGTGCCCCTGACCCCTAGGCAGGCCACTGGCAGCCCATGCCTCCGCTGCAGACGCCCAAGCACTCATAAGCAAGTTTGGCTCAGTCTTTTCTGGGGTCACTGCTCCTTTCTCCTGGGTCTTGACGCACACACAGTTTTGTTTGTGCCCTCCAAGACTCTGTTTGCCTAGCCCTGTGGAATTTATGTAATGAAATCCTTCTGACCTTCAAGATCAGATTCTCTGGGGATACTCAGTCCGTCTGCTGGATCCCTGGGTTGGGAAGTCTGTTGTGGGGCATGGGACTTTCACAGCAGGGTGAGAACTTCTTTGGTATAATTGCTCTCCAATTCTTGAGTCACCCACCCACAGCTCTGTAGTGGAGCTAACAGCGACCTCCTTCAAGAGGACTTATGCCAGGTGCCGTGCCTCCCAAGATGCTGTTGCCAGAGTCTGTCTCCATGGCAGGCCACTGCTTCATACATCGTTAACATGATGTGCTCACGGCTGTGATACAGATGTCTGGATCGGGATGCTATGGACAGGGACCTTTTCCTCTGCTTCATTTGTTCCATGCCACTCCTAGAATAGTCCTAGAGAAATACAAGGACATTTGCTGAGTTTTGCCTATTAGAGAAATGGAGCTGTGAGTTGACATGGGACCACCTCCAGTATATTGACAATTAGACTATAATTTGTATTCAGCTCGGAGAAGGTTTGTGCTTCCCCCAACCTCTGTCAACCAAGTTTGCTATTCTTAATATAATTAGCAGTTAAATGATTTCATTACATTGACATTTGAGTCCATGTTTTGATTGTTAGTAAAATTAGATATCCACATGTGGTAGATGATATTACATAGACTCCATTAGTCTCTTAAAGTGACTTATTGCATGATTATGTTCTGAGTCTCCCCTATATCAAAGAGCTGGAAATGATAATAATAAAATCAGTTTCTTTTCAAAAATGGCATGACCTTAAAGAGGAAATTACAATGCTAGGGGATTCTATGGCAAAAACCACAGTGACACCACTGAGAGGCACAGTAAAAATTCACTTGTATAATATGTAATTCTAAAAGTTTTTTCATTTTAAATTGAAGATGGCTCTCTTGAGTTTTCTATCAGAAAGCCTAAAACTCAGGCCCTTATAATCCCTGCCTAGAATTCTGCCTGCCAGGGAATTTGCCTGTTCTAAGGAATTAGTTCTCGGGAATTAATCTTGATTGTATTCCTCTTGTCAGTGAAAATTAGTTGCCATTCGCATTAGACACCTAAAGGATCAAAGAGCAGAAGCTGAGAAAGCAGCCTCACTTGATCTGCTGATACTCTATTCATTATATCATTTCATGGGTGAAATGAAATGAAAGTCTCTTTCAAACTTAAATAAAATAATGGCAAATTTTTACATAAAATTTTATTGACGTCTCCCCCAAATTTCTAATACTAGAGGACTCAACTGCTTTCTCTAGTGAAAAATTTATTATGACTTAACTATATATCCCCCATGTTAACTTATTGGATACTCATTTCTCTCAAATATATTTAAGTTTTTATAACATCTTTGAAATCTATGTATAAATCATTAGTTTAGAATTGTATAGTGTTGCATTTATGGTTATTTTAAGAAAAATAGTTTTATCAGAATTAAATGGCTAGTTCTTACTTATAGTCAGTGTCTTATTTAGTTGCTTCTCCCTTTTGGTCTTTTCTGTTTATCAATTTGTGTTCATCCACTGATGGGGGATCTAGAATCTGGTGTTCTGAAACTCTGGCTTCATATTGCCTTTATTATCAGAAGGGAAATCCCATTCTATGCTTTGAAATTTTTACCATTTCCAATACCCACACATCTAATTCTAAGAACTAGATTTAAAAAGATGCATTCTCCAAGTAATATTTTTTGGATTTTGTTTTTGTTTTTAATTTCTAAAGCTTTAGGTTAAATTAACATTGTCCAGTTAAAGAGTTGAGAGTTGGCTGTTTAAATTAACATAAACTTTGTGTTGAGTCATCACATAATGTCTTTTAGCCATCCCTTTGGCAATTAGTTCTTAACTTTGATATTCACTCAGTTGACTCTAGTTAGAAAATGTGTTTCTACACAGCCATGACGGTGCATTTTTACTTCCTGCCTAAGTCTGTGTGAGCTATGTAGGTATTTGAAGTTAAAAATAGGAGGATGAATGTTTTATGCATCTCATAAATATATCCTTGAAGGTAATCCCACAGTAGTAAATCCTTATATGTAGATGAAACGATTCTGTTGATTTAGAAATCTTTTGTTTAATGTAGGAATAATGCTATTCAGGTAAAATTTCCAGGAGTAGTAATGAATTTTACAAAGGTTATGTATTGAACATTCCTTGAAAAGATTTCTACTTTTAAGGCTTTTTTATTCTTTGGAGATTAGACATATTCAATTACTTTTTGAAATCAAAGATACCTCATTAAATCAAATAACCTAGTCTTTGTTTCCTTAGGGTAGGCATTGTGTTACCCCATCTCACAGATGAAGCCATTAAGATGCAGAAAGCTTTTGAACTGCTTCAGGTGATACACATCAAATAAGTAGAAGAGGAATGTCTAGAAAATAGATCTTCTACATTCTCAAAGTCCATTCCAACACTACAGAGACCTTGTTGCAAAGGAAAAATAGCATTCTGATACAGAGTTGAATGTAGATACTGACTCTACCACTTATTAATTCCAAATAAGTGGTGACCTAAGTTTGCTCATATGCTAATAGAGATTTAACACCTACTTCACCATGTCCTTGTGAAGATGAATGTGATAAATATATGCTGTCTGCTGAGTGCAGCTTATTAAATAGTAGTTATAATTACTTTTTAAAATCATCTGCTTCCCAGAAATGAATCTTTGAGGAGGGCATTTTTCATGTGAATATAAAGGGCTAGGATACCTATGAGCAAATTTGTATTGATGTTTGTATCTGTATCTTTTTTTCATGTACCAGCAAGAAAGAGATAACAAAGATGGTGTCTTGGAACTAGTTTAATGTGACAAATTCCTTACTTTCTGTTTTATCTACACTTATTCCCCAATTAAATAGAAAGGACTGAAGATCACTTTGTCTCTAGCCCTGAACTTCCAGCTTGGTATTTTTCCGTGGTGCTGAACTGAGCCCATTAGCATAGAACTGTAAAAATTTCATGCATACATCCCAACATCATGGTTCTTTGGGCTTGAATTTGCAGTAAGTCAAGGTTCAAATGTCATTTTCTCTCTTTTGATCTTAAAGCTGTATCCAGAATTGCTGCCCAACCCTTCCCACCCAACCTCAAAAAATCAAGGATGTTGAGTCATCTTGTTTTCATTTCTTGTCACTTCATCATGTGTTATTAGGGCACGTGTGGTTTTTATATCTACTTTGGAGCCCTTTGTAAAGCTATTTGGTGGCCTTCTCCTTTTTATAAAGCTAACAATTATGTCAGCATCTATGTTATGTGAATATTCGCCACTGTCTCTAATTGTTGGAGCACCAAAATCTGTAGACAAATCAAAACCATCTGAAACTAGTCCATTTGTTTTGTCTTCTCTTTCCCTTAAGCCTTTCGCATCTTTTATACCCCTGGCGACTGAAAGAGACACTAATTTGGCCAGCAGTGACCCTCCAGCTTTCTTAAAGGGGTATCAGCATCAGCAGTCTTGATTTGAACATTGAACGATAAGGCACGTTCTGCTGTCTTATGACAAAGCTGGGAAAGTGGCCTCCCCTCAAGTGGATCAGCCTTAATTGGCAAACTAATATCAAATCATAGCTTCAGGGGCCTTTCAGGATATTTGACTAGGCCTTTCTAGTTAAAGAACAGTACACCTTTCATCCTCATATGATAGATCCTTGATTCTCTTTCCAAAAAATGTGTGGAGGAATAGGTGCTGATAAGGAAATAAGGTAGGGGCTCCACAGCTGTCTCAGGATCATCAACTGTGCTTAATGGACACAGAATCATTTTTTGGTGGCTACCAAACCACCCTTATGGCAGAAAGTGAAGAAGAACTAAAGAGCCTCGTGATGAAAGTGAAAGAGGAGAGTGAAAAAGTTGGCTTAAGGCTCAACATTCAGAAAACTCTGAAGATCATGGCATCTGGTCCCATCACTTCATGCCAAATAGGGAAACAATGGCAGACTTTATTTTGGGGGGATTCCAAAATCACTGCATATGGTGACTGCAGCCATGAAATTAAAAGACACTTACTCCTTGGAAGAAAAGTTATGACCAACCTAGAGAGCATATTGAAAAGCAGAGATATTACTTTGCTGACTAAGGTCCGTCTAGTAAAGGCTGAGCGCCGAAGAATTGAAAGCTGAAACTCCAGTACTTTGGCCACCTCGTGCTAAGAGTTGACTCATTGGAAAAGACTCTGATGTTGGGAAGGATTGAAGGCAGAAGGAGAAGGGGACAACAGAGGATGAGGTGGTTGGATGGCATCACTGACTCAATGGACATGAGTTTGGGTAAACTCCAGAAGCTGGTGATGAACAGGGAGGCCTGGCATGCTGCGGTTCATGGGGTCGCAAAGAGTCAGGCACGACTGAGCAACTGAACTGACTGAACTGAACCAATCATTATTCCAGCACATATTCTGAGTTCAAAATATACTCTGCCCATCTCCATCAACAGAGGAGTGTTTAAGCACCACCTCACTGTAGGGAAACAAATGTGTATCTCTAGTTATCAATTCAGAATCAATACTGAAACTGGGGAAAGCAATGAGATAATAAACAAAAGCTAAATTATGTTACAGAATATGAGTGCTCAATGAGCTTGTAGAGTGGTTTTCTTCAATTTGTTTTATTGAAGTACAGTTGATTTACAATGTTATGTTAGTTTCTGGTATATAGCAGAGGGTTTCAGATATACATAAATATAATAGTTGGCAGTTGTTAATCGCAAATTCCCAATCCCCCCACCTTCATCTTGACAACTACAAGTCTGTTCTCTATGCCTGTGAGTGTTTCTTTTTCATAGATAGGTTCATTTGTGTCATATTTTAGATTCCTCATATAAGCAATATAAGATATTTGTCTTTCTCTGACTTAACTTCACTTGGTATGATCATATCTATGTCCATTCGTATTGCCGCAAAGAGCACTATTTCATCCTTTCCAATGGCTGAGTAGTATTTCATTGTGAATGTGTATATCGCATTTTCTTTATCCATTTATCTATCAATGGACACTTAGATTGCTTTCATGTCTTGGCTCTTGTAAATGATAGGAAGTCGGTGTTGATCCTCAAAGGCATCATGGAGGTATCTACAATTGTGCCTGGTGGGTCTTAAACGAAATAGCTCTTCATGGAATTAAGTATAGATCCTAAGAGTTTCTTCAGCTTTCTCAGATGAACAGTAACAATTCTATGACTTTGTAGAAAAGACTATTTATTTAAACTCCTGCTATTTCATGGCTTCTTTTGAACACTCTCCCTTTCTATTCACCTGGAAACTCTAGATGTGGAAGCAGAGAGTGTATAGAGTCATTTTAATAAGAACAGATAAAAATTTCTTCATCTGATGCTCCTATCAATAGTATATGTAAATGTCATTTCACACATGACAAAGCTATAAATCACAATTTACATTCTTTCTGCTGTATTAAAGTTTCTTTTCATGGGCTTTATTTCCCATTACTTGAAATCAATACATTCCTCTTTTTCTCCTTCTACCCCCATTTCTCATCATTTAAAACTCATACCTGGCTATTCTCTTCTACAGAAATGTTTAAAGTTGCCCATTTTAATAAACAGAACTACATACAGAAATATTTAGAAATGGAAGTCACCTTAGAAAAATCACCTTTTCCACACTCTCATTTCATGGCACACAAAGGAGCAAGGTTAAACCTGCAAGACTGATGTAATTGAGGTCAAAAGAAATTAAGTGATTTGCCTAAAGTCACACACTAGATAAGACAGTTTTACTTTCATCAACATGCAGTATTATTCATTCAAAAAACATTTATTTGTGTGATAGGCACAATCCTATGAGCTGAAGGCCAACAGAGGCTCCCCTAGGCACACTTCTGTTCATGACAGTTTCTTCAGGTGTCTTCTCCCTTAGCTGTGTTCACTGCGGCTTTCTGCTATCCCTTCTTAAAAACAGTTTTATTTCCTCAAGCATTGATAGTGTCTTTACCTTCCCCCAGACCCAATTAATGTCCCCCAGCTTTTCATTTAATTAGTTCTCATCGTCCTTTTCAAGGTGTAAACTGACTCCTGACTTGGTGCCATTTTGCCTCATTATCAGGCTCCCATTCTAAAATAATTATTTTGAGCATAATGAAAATGTTACCTGTGGTTGAACCCAATATGTGATTTGTTATCATCTGACTCTGACTGCCAACAAATGGTTTACAGTATGTTTTGACTTGTATAACAAAATGTCACATCAAAAAATGAGCAAACCCTTCATCCTTCCCCTGACCCCACCCATTCCAGTCTTTGTTGGTAAATATCTGCTTCTATTGTAATGGCAGGTTTGTTAGGCTTAAGCATCTTAAGTGATTATCAATGGTTAGACACACAAAAATAGAAAATGTTCCTTGCTCTACTATGACCTTTTGGCCTCCTACCTTCCTTTTAAGGAAAGTCCATATTCTGTGTTGTTGCCCTATTGTTCCTACAAGCAACTACAGTGATTGCATCTAGTTTCAGAACATTTGTTTATTTACTCTATTGCTTGATGGAATATTTTTCTTTTATCACCTAATACTCCCTAATAGTTATCCAGATAAATGTCATTATATTTTGTAGTTACAGACAGAATAAAACTCTCTTGTGCCTAATGAACAAAATAAGAATAGCCACAGGGCAGTGTTTCATAGAGATATTGAAAAATGGAATTTTCTATTATTTAAGTTTTTTTAACAGATAGTTTTACATTCTCTTTTGGGGTCATGTTTGCTGTTTCAAACTTTTATAAAACATTGCAAGAATAGGACAGGAAGTTCTCATGTGCCCTTTGCCTCAATTAACCAACTGTTTATATTTTATCCTGCATGTCAGTTTCTCTTTCAGTCTCATAAAACATGATACACCTATAAAATATGCATTCATCATATTATATGTATGTATACACAGTTCATATATTTTTCAAACCACTGAAGAATAAGTTACAGACAGGGTATGACTTATCCTAAATACTTTAGCATATATTTCAATGTATTTCCTGAGTACAGGACATTCTCTTACATCATACAGAACAAGAATCAAACACAGGTAATATGTCGTTGACATAATACTGTTACCTAATTTGTAGACCATATTCAAATATCATCCTCTGTCATGATAACATTCTTAATAGTTAAGTGTTTTGTCCCACTGGCCTAAGATCCAATCTAAAATCATGTAATCCATTTAGTTGTCATGCTGTGCTTTACTTTTTTGTTTAAAAGCTTATATTTAGTCACTAATGACCTGGACAGTATCTCTTTTTAAAGTAATTTCTACAGACTGACTACCTTTCTAAAAATAGAAAGTTAAGACAAAGCTGGCTACCAAAATCTGTTAGCAATAGGAATATCTGTGCTGAGGAAACAGCACATCAGCTGTAAAGCCCTGTTGTGACCACAAGTTTTGGCATTATAGGAAGACAGTACAAGAAAGAGAACTCTGAGTTTATCACTACTTCACAGTTTTGAAATTTAAAACCTGAGAGAGAGATACTGTTGCTTTTCTAGTCAAAGAATAGTGTTTACAAATAGCCATGTTACACAGATTTGCAGTAAGCACTTAAATCCAAACCTAAATAAATATTTAGCTCAGTGTTGTGTTAGTGAAACCTCAGTTAAAATCAGTATTTTCATCAGAATGAAATACTGGAGATATTTGTTAAAGTTTGGATGTAAATATTGTCATTTTTTAATCCAAAAGTCCTCTTTAAAAAAAAAAAAAAGCTGTGTATTTTTAAATGTCTAGAATTAAAGTGAATGTAATTAGTTCCTTCCCCTCAAAAAAAAAAAAAAAAAAAAGAAGAAAACACATAGTATAAAATTGCATAGAACTAAACACGTACACTGCTGCAGTCCATGGGGTCCAAGGGGTTGCAAAGAGTCAGACACGACTGAGCGACTGAACTGAACTAACTGAGACACACACACAAGGAGNAAAAAAAAAAAAAAAAAAGAGCAAGTAACACAAATTTGTAGTATTTATGATGCCCAAAGCATGCAGTGTTTTACTTAGTTCTGTAAATAGAATTATGATGAGAGCTACAGGGTTTTAGCAGTGATTTCTAGTCACTGTTGAGCAATAGTAATCCCTAAATCTCAGAAAATTTTTTTTTTTTTTTTTTTCCATGTCAGGCTTCCTTCTAAAACTAGAGTAAAAGAACATGAAAGAGTCTTTGGTTTTAAAGTAAATGAACCTACCTAAACAGATTCATTTTATTTTGTTTTAAGTATTGTAATAACACGCAAAAGTACCAAGTCTTGATGCCAGAAAACTGAGTTAGACCCACTGATAGCAATTACACTACTGAAAATCCAGATAGATGATGGGAGACACAAAATCCTCCCATGTTATTTTCACATTTTCCCTCTAAAAACAAGAGATGTTTACACATGCAAGAGACAGAAATTAGCTACCAGAAAAATACTATGCACATCCATATTCAGCACATAGATTAAAAATAAAACAGTTGTTTGTTCCTTACAGTGGAACAGCTCACCCATTCATCCTTGTGATAGATATGCGTACAAGACCAAAATGAAATCGAATCCCTGCAGATGGCTCATAAGTCACAAAAACTGTTTAATCTTTTCACGGCATCCCTTTGGGAAGCCTGCCCCTTGGTAAGGAATAACATGCAATATATATAATGTGAAATATTTTAGTTTTTTTGTAGAAAGCCTTCTTTTGCTCTAACAGATTTTCCCCCATATTTCTTACAAAGAGATTTATGTCACTGTGTTACCTTAATATGTACGTCCACAGCATTCTATTGTAGCTTTGTTTTACATAAGAAAAGTGTCAGTATTCAGGAACCATGTATGCAAAGCTTATCTAAAATTGATTGTGGCTCAGAGTCATATTTTAAGAGGCAGTCAGGTAAATCTAAATGCAGTTTTGCCGTTGCTCTTTCTAATGGATTTTGCTAGAAAACAGTCGAGTTTCAAGCAGGACTAAAATGAAAGGAGACATTGGAGTCTTAACCATTGAACAGATGCTCTAAACGCAGCTTTGAAAATATAGCTGTCACTTCAGATCTTTTCCACTGAGTTCCTATGTAAGCCAATTGCCAGAGCTTCTGGCATTATAATGTTTTCATCAGTTCAGTTCAGTCGCTCAGTCGTGTCCGACTCTTTGCGACCCCATGAATTGCAGCACGCCAATGTTTTCATAGTTATGTGTAAAATAGACACTGTGAGAACTCATAACACAGAGCAACGAGCCTATTATCAACCTATTTTTAACTATTTCATTGTCTTGGTTTTCATTCTGCTTAAATATTTGGAAGACCAAAACTAATGAGAACTTATAATTAAACGGTACTTGTGTAGCACTGTGATATTGTTCATTTGTGAGTTGCTAACTTGTCAAACCAAATCAGAAATTCTTGAATCTTTATTACATTAAAATATCAATTCCTGATATTGACTCTTAGGAAGGATTTAATTTTCCTCTCTAAAGTGAAAATTTTTCTTTCTGTGATGAGGTAAGGTTTTTTCCTTACCCCAGTAGTATTATATATATATGTGTGTACATATAGATATAATGTATATAGATACTAGTATGTGTATGTATTTATACTCACACTAGGAAATTCTGGACCTGATTTGCCTCAGAAAATAGGTAAATAAGTATAATACATTGAAGTGCTCTTAACTTGACTGAAAATATAAAATCTAAGAATAATATGAGATATAGAAGTTTAATTTATAATAATTATACTCAGTATAGCAAGAGGGTAATTGAATACTAAATAAAATAATAGAATATTCTCCAACAATGTCTGTCTAAATTAGTAGCATTTCAGTTTTCAAACTGAAAAACTATAATATAGGCAATAGCTTAACTTCCACAAAATCAGTGTATAAACTATGCACAGAACCTTGATCTCTAAATCTTCAACTTTAAAATCCCTATCCTATCCATCTTATACTGTATCTACCAAGTATATGTATGGTACTGTATTGTATTCGGATGTATACATTGCAAGGTGTTTAAGCAGAAATGTTAAATACTAAAATGAAGCAATTATACTTCATGACAATAAGAAATGACTGCACTATGTGTATTCACCTAACCACTGGGCATATTGTCTCCTTTTAGGAAAAACACCCAAGAGAAAGAAAAAAAAGAACAAAATACCCAGAATTCCAAAATAACAGTAAGTATTTTAATGAGACAATTATTATTCTAGAGCTTTTATAAAATTAGAAAATCTTAACTTTTTAATAGAAATATTCACCTTGTTATTTTCTAAGATAAGAAACGAACATACTAAATAAAGTGCAACCTTCTAAAACTCAATTTCACTTTACTGGAGCAAACTGATAATCATTTATCCTATAATCCTCTTAGATAAGAGGCCAGGGCAATCCTTGTGATATGTATATGCAGCAGAAATGTTTATGTTGGTTCCAGCATATCTTTTGACTAGCATCATATCATTTCAAATTCTATAGAAGAAGTAATAAGTAAAATTTAATCAAAGTACCTCACATTATCTGCATGTGATACAAAATTTTTTTAACTTCAAAAAAACTTTAAGCAGAAACAATGTGCTTGGCTTGTTTATAGTCATTAAATAAGAATTATTAAAAAAACAGCAACCATCCGCAGGCTTTAAAATGGAGCTTAATCTCATTAGTGCCTTTCTTTCCAGTCTTTTCACAGCTTAATTATGACCTGTATTTCCTTACATAGCTAATATTTGATAGTAATAACTGCTTTCCTAAACATGTTTTTATTAAACAAAATTAAGTGCATTCTTGATGTCATTCTTTCTAGTAGAACTAGTAATATAATAATGATTTCCTAGATGTAAGCAATTGTAAGTTTTAAATATGTGAAGAGCAAAAAAAATGAAATACATATAGAAAAGCAAAACCCGCTTTGATGACCTATGGTATACCACTATTTTAATACCCTCGTAGTTTTGAAATGAGTTTGCAGATGCATTTATCTAAAACAGAATCACTGAAGTAAAATGAGGTAACAAGATGATAGGTCTATATCTCTTTTTTTTAATTTTTGTTTTATTCTTGTACTTAACAATACTGTATTGGTTTTGCTGTACATTGACATGAATCCGCCACAGGTGTACATGAATTTCCAACCCTGAGCCCCCCTCCCACAACCCTCCCCATATCATCTCTCTGGGTCATTTCAGTGCACCAGCTCCAAGCATCCTGTATCCTGTATTGAACCTAGACTAGCTTTTCAGTCTTACATGATAGTATACATGTTTCAATGCCATTCTCCCAAATCATCCCACCCTCTCCCTCTCCAGAGTCCCAAAGATCTGTTCTTTACATTTGTGTCTCTTTTGCTGCCTCGCATACAGGGTTATCATTACTATCTTTCTAAATTCCGTATATATGTGTTAGTATACTGTATTGGTGTTTTTCGTTCTGGCTTACTTCACTCTGTATAATAGGCTCCAGTTTGATCCACCTCATTAGAACTGATTCAAATGNAGGCTTTCTTATCTCTCCTTGCTATTCTTTGGAACTCTGCATTCAGATGCTTATATCTTTCCTTTTCTCCTTTGCCTTTTGCTTCTCTTCTTTTTCACAGCTATTTGCAAGGCCCCACCAGACAACCATTTTGCCTTATGTCTTAACCTCCAAAGAATTCATGAGTAAGGGGTGTCAGTTCTTTGAGTAAAGCATGATATAAGGTGAAAAGACTGGATATTACAATGACTGTTTTTCTTGTTTTTATCTATAGAATATGTGCTTGTATTATAAGCCCATTACTATTAAATGACCTTTTACAACTTGCATTTGAAACAATCATTATAAAATGGTAATTGATAAAATATTACTAAAGATTTTTAGAGCACATTGTACTGTATTTCACAAACTTCTTGTGCTTAAGAAAATAAGGACAGAGGATAATTTTGAATATTGTATATTAATAATTTTCTTCTCAATTGCTGAACACTCAGTGGTACTTTTATTAACTCAATGGGTCAGGTCTTTATAGACTCTGAATACACTGGAAAATAATAATACAGAGAGGATACATTTGAAAAAATCAGATGCTCGGGAAGGTTTCCTAGAAACTATTTATGTTATTCTAGATTTGTTAAACCTCTTTAAATACTATTGGGATTGATGGAAGAAACTTATCTGGTCTAATGTTATTTTATAGTCATTGCCTCCTGTAATATCCTCATTTAGAGAGAAGCAGGTAAGATAAGTCATTTATCTATGCTCCTATATCTAGTGATGGAATCAAGGAAAATTCTGACTTTATTAACCACCCACTATTTTTCTTATCTGTCATGTTAATTGAAAGCACTTATAGAAAAACTGAGGGTCTTAAACCAGTTCAGATATCATCTTCTCAAAATTTAAACTTCTTTCAACCAAAGCTCTAATGAAAATTTATATAAATAACAATGCCTACTCTCTGCCTGCCAAAAATTTTGTCATATGGTTCATTAGGATGATGTTTATAGCAGAAAGAATTAGAGAATCTGAGTCTGAATCTAGACTTCATCAATTCCTCCTCTCATAGTGAAAGTCCCAGGGAAGGTGATGACATTCAAGATGACACAGCAAATTACTACTGGTAAACAATGATACATACACTCACTCTACCTTCAGTAACAATTAGGCAATTATCTCTTTAAGTCTCTACTCTTGTATCTGGATGATGAGAATATTTTTTCCAATCTACTTCCTGAGACTTTCTGAGACTAATTAGATTGCCACAGTGATGCATAATTATAAATTTTGATTATTACATTGTTATATAAAACCTTACACTATGTTTCTATCAAGAGAACAACTTCCTATTGTGTGAAAATTTGCCTTTACTGTTTTGGAAATCCAATATTTCATTTATAACTGTCATTGCTGATGAAATCAAAGTTATTGATTGATATCTGTTTTAGACAATAATAGTCATCCAGCAAAAAATTCCCTTTTTCTTGAATTTATAATTTACCCTTAACCTTGATCAGCTTTCTCACACATAGACCTGAGAGACNTTGCCTTTACTGTTTTGGAAATCCAATATTTCATTTATAACTGTCATTGCTGATGAAATCAAAGTTATTGATTGATATCTGTTTTAGACAATAATAGTCATCCAGCAAAAAATTCCCTTTTTCTTGAATTTATAATTTACCCTTAACCTTGATCAGCTTTCTCACACATAGACCTGAGAGACTTCTTATTAAAAAAGAGGAGAATAGGAAAGGAAAAGGAACACTTACTGGGCTTAGTTTGTGTCAGAAGCTCTACTATTTACACAATTAAATTTCATTTGGTATCAAAAGAACTCCTCCTTTGTTGTAATGGTTTTGTAGATGATGAAAGCGAGAATTGAAAGCCTTATAAAGTCAGCCTAACTTAGTAAGCAGCAGAGTTCCCATTTGAACTCAGCTCTGAATGATTTACCCCTTTTCAAGTTTTCACTCACAAGTAAACCCTTAACAACTGATGAAGGCCAAGCCTGTTTCATTTTCCAGCCATGAGTGATGGCATGGTGGAAGGAGGTAAAGTAAAGAATATATCACTTATTAAAGTGTTAGTTCTCTGTGAAGAATATTTGATGTGCATGTAATACTACTTTATCACTTTTTACCATGAGCATTAGATTGCATCATGCCTATTTGTCCCTCATATGATAAAATTAAAGCATGGTAGGAGGATTTAATTATTAAAGATGATCTTTAGATAGAAAAAGCAGAACCAAAATTGAATGATAGCTTTAAGTGTAAAAGATCACCTAAAGAAAGAGAACTGTATTTATTCTACATTTTATTTGTAAATTAAATGACAATTAAGTTGATGCTTATAAGATGTGCTTCTTAGATTTCTATGCTTATAACATTATCTAGACTTATTCCCTTAAAATGTTTTGTCAAATTTTTGAAATTGATTCCTTTATTTATTCATTATTCTTTTTTAGTAGTGAGTATCTGTGGTCTACACTGTTCCAGGTATTAAGATACACGTGTGACCAAAGAACAGCCTCTGTAATCAAGTAGCTTTTATTTGGAGAAGGCAGTGGCACCCCACTCCAGCACTCTTGCCTGGAAAATCCCATGGATGGAGGAGCCTGGTGGGCCAGAGCTTTTATTTAGTAATCACAAATATTGCAGTGTCTATTTTATAAAGAGAATGATAGTACTTTGACTTACCATAATGGAGGATAGTCATCTGATGCACTGTGGTCAGAATCACTTTGTCTTACTAAATGACTGAGAATTTCGTTGCTTTATTTAGGACACTGGATAAGATGGGTTTCCCACAATCATTATTATTCATGATAAAGCAAAATTAAACTCTATTTCATGACTTGGGGCATTTTCTAGACCACCTGAGTAGGAGCCTTCTGTAATCATATTATAGCCTTGTACTGGCTTTGGGAACTCACTCTGTGTTCAAAACTCAGCTCCACTTTTGTTAGCAATGGGATTTAGGACAATTTAGTAGACCCCCAAATTTTAAGTACTACATTAAAGTTAGCTCTTGTACTTATTCAACAGAAGTCAATAGAAACTTTAAGTTTTTATTGGATGCTTTCAGTGATATTAGTCTTTTGTGTAATTTGTTCTGAAAATTTTCTCATCCTTCATGACTCTGCAATATAAGTTGTATAGTTACAATAGAGAAGGGGAATTGCTTTAAAATCAGCAATGTGGCTTTAAAAATATGTAGAGTCTAAAAGTTAGTAAGATTTTAAAACAAATTACTCAGGTATCTAAGTGATTAATGTTAAATCTAATCAGCACTAACATTGAGATTTATTTACCTATTTGTCTGCACTGGGGCATTATTTTGGGTTGTGTTATTCATTTTGGTAATTAGGAATATTGGCAATGGAGGAAGGAGCTGCATTCAGATCCTTTTTCTGCCACTTACTTGCTGAAAGACCTCAGGAAGACAATTTAACTTCTTTGCTTCAATGTCCTCATGTGTTGCAATGGAAATAATAAATCCTACTTTATAGCTTTCATGTGAGAATTCCAGAATTAAATGTTTATTACAAAAGTTAATACAATAATACCAGCAAATAGTACATCTATATTATATTGCTATTTAAGTTATTTCCTTTGAAATAGGTGAGGGGAATTCTTTTAAAACATACAAGTCTGCAAGGAATAAAAAGGAAGGGAGGTATGAAGGAAGAGGAGGAATGAAGGCTGGTTAGAAATCCTGAATGCAAGATGAAATTTGGTTTTGATACAGTAGGAGTCTACCGTGAGCTATCTCCTAGAAGGCCTCTTCCTCCCTAAAGCAAATGCTATTGAAATGAGACAAGGTGGATAGCACGGGTCCCTCTCAGAGAGGTCAAAAGTAAGACTTGAAACACTTTGACAGTTTTCATGGTTCTTAAATTAAATGGAATCAGGATGCACCTTGATGTGAAGGGTACCAAAAACGCTTTCTACCCTGCCATGAAATGCCTTTCTTTCAACTCACAAATGAGGTCATTTTCATCAAAGAAAATAAATCTAACCAAACTGTGGGCCAAGCGTGTTTCTAGAAATAAATTATACCCAACACATTATTACATACACCCCTATAAAGTTAAGGGCAGTTTATGCCACTACATGGCAAAAATAAAACACTCTTCTTTTAAAAACTTAAATAAAATTTTACATGTGAAAAATTGAAATCACAAAGCTCTTTCACCAATGAAATCTTAGATAACAAAATTTTTATCTTGCAGATTTTCCCCCATGATAAGGAATCATTTTAGGTTCTCCTCATTTTAGTACCTCAACCATTTTCTGTTAGCAAATTTCATATCTACCATTTTATTTTGCAAATATCATAAAAAATATCTATGATACTGACAAGGAATAGCAATAGCAACACCACTCTCCTATTTTATGTCAAATTCTCTTCTTCCTGCAAAGGTAAGCATATCCCAGTCTTAATAATAACAATTCATTTATCACCAAACTGTAGTTCATGGTATCTTGTTTGTGTCTTTCCCTTAAAATTTAATCTTTACATACTACAGACAATTTTATTTCATTCCTATTCTGAAACGTGGAAAATATGGTTCAGCATATGTTCCATTGTACATTTGAGCAATTTACGTCTCCTGTTCTTATGTAATACAAATTGCTTAACCCTGCTATTGTTTTTATTTTCCACTTTCCGAAGTATCCTGGCAAAGCCTGTGTTTATGAATTGGTACAAAATGTTTCAGACCAAGGAAATAAGGTCTCTAAACAAATGCCCAAAATGCATTGGTTTGTATTCTAGAATGCAAGGTTTTTAAAACTTCTCTGGATTATGCCTGTTCACATAACTCTAGAAAAGATAGGCCTGCTTAACTGTGTAATTATTAATATGTCCATTGTTTTCAATTACAGTAAGATTTGAACAACTGTCAATATATTTTTACAAAAGGCAGAGCCAAATTTGTTGAGACAGTTGGAAAAAATGGAGAAAATACAGGCTGTCCCCCACCTGTTATGTTTTCTTTCTGTTTCATGAGGTGGGTATTTACTCAGTTGTTGCACAAACCTATGAAAACCTACATTGTCTGCCGAGCCACAGTATTTACAGCATCAGGAACGGGGTTGGGATGGATGAGGGGAGACAGCAGCAAGTCTGCTGACACTCCAACGACCCTGTCCAAAATTTGAACAATGAGTAAAGCCACTTCCCACACTGCCTTATCTCTTTCTAACCTTTGCCTTTTTCCTGATGTAATTCTGCCTCCCATCCTACATTCTCCAGCTGCCTTTTCATTAGCATGGTTTCAGCTTCAGATTTCCTAACCCTGCTTTCCCCTTGGTCAGCATGCCCCATTGCAGCTGGTTTAGGGAAGCTTCTAAGAAGAAAAAAACTGATTTAGAGTATTCACAGAAACCCTGTATTCTCTCTCTCTGCTCCCCACAAGCCCCTCACACACAATTGTTAACCTGAATAAGCAAATGACATAGGAGATTGTACACAGTGCAAAGTTCTGAATGAAGAGCTTAGGTGGTGTAGATGGAAATACCTGGGGACAGGAACCACAGGCCCTGTGCAGCAACATAAACTTTCAGTCCATCACAACCATCTGTACCACCTGTTCTATTAGACAACTCAGATCAAGCAAGTAATGCTAAAGTTCAATTTGTGCCATAACTCTAGATATAAATATAATGATTACGCTTTCAAGAATAACCCCACTAGTAATAATGAAACAGTTGCTATTTTCTTTCTGTGCTGGTATCAACAGTTATGGAAGTGGCACAGAGGCGGCCATGCCTGCTGTGCCTCTGTCCTGGGACTGCCAGCATGGTTGTCATCCTTAACTGAACACTTACTTCCTCCTGAGCACTTTTCCCTGGTGACTCAGAAGGTACAGAATCTGCCTGCAATATGGGAGACCTGGGTTCGATTCCTGCACTGGAAAGATCCCCTGGAGGAGAGCATAGCAACCCACTCTAGTATCCTTGCCTGGAGAATCCCCATGGACAGAAGAGCCTGGTGGGCTACAGTCCAGGGGATCACAAAGAGTCAGACACAACTGAACGACCAAGCAGAGCACAGAGCACTTTACACATAATTTCCTCTACTTCATACATGAGCGTACTGTGATTCTGAGAGGCAGACTTTCTTAATATAACATGTCTTTTAATTTTTGAGCCAGATCTAGACCCGAGTCTATGTAGTGCTAAAATCAATACTCATAAACAAATTTCAGACTTACTTGAACCAAAACGATGTTTGAAGAGTTTCTATCTGCAGGAGAGCATGAACTCTCCGCACATGGTAGGCTTACCATCTTTGTATCCCAGATTCGGATTGCATAGTTGCTCAAAGCTAGTTTAACCAAACAACTGATTACTTTTTTTTTTTCCCCTTCATGTCTATTGTAGAAGTAGCTTTTTTGAAAACTTCCTTCTCTCTTATTTTTCCTCAAAGCTGGATTAATCCACATCTCCAAACACTCCGTTACAATAAGCTTTTAAGAGTTGTATCTTTAGCCCTGTACAAATCCATCATTTATTTTGACTTTTGCAAAACTGTGATAAAATATACATAAAAATTGGCTGTTTTAACCATTTTTAAATTTTCAGTTCAGTGACATTATGTTCATTCACACTGATGTCCAGCCAGCTCCTTCAGAGCTTTTTCATCTTTCCAAACTGAAACTCCATATCCATTAAACAATAACTCCCCATTCCCTTTCTCCACAGCCCCTGGAAACCACCATTCTACTTTCTCTATCAATTTGACTACCGTAGATATCTCATAAAAGTGGAATCATCCAGTATCTATATCTGGCTTACTTCACTTAGTATAATGTCTGCAAAATCCATCCACGTTACAGCATGTGTCAGAGTTTTTATCCTTCTTAAGCCTGAATAATAAGCCATTGTGTGTGTATGCTACATATTGCTTATCTGTTTGTCATATAACTTACTGAATAACGCGTTGTCCAACGTGGAATGTTTTTGCTGTTTCCTTACTTAAGATGCAAATATAGAAATGCAACGAGTTTTTGACTTCTAGGACAGCTATCTTTTTATGTCATAAACTCTAAAATTAATCACAGAAAGCTAGCTGAGTAGGTCATCAGCAAAAGAAATAGGTTTAACATAATTAGGGTGTATGAGTCATAAATATGCCGTGTTTTAACTGCTGTGACTAGAGTTAGCCAGTCTTCATCTGATTGATGTTTTTATCCATCAACTTTTCTTTAGAAAATTTGAGAACTTAGGGGTATTTTTAAATTGCCATATCCCTGAAACTAAAAAAAATGGTAAGAAGAGGACTGTTGATTCAAAATAAAAATGCAAATTTATAGCCTTCAAATTTTTTAACACTACCATTTAACTACTCATCTGTGTATTATGAAACACTGCTCAAGAATTACTGGATGAATCTTAATAAGAAATCATCTATTCATCCTTTCATGTTTTCCACAAATGTTTCTTATGTGCTTATAATTTTATAGATAGAGTTTACTGAATGCAAGATACACACACATACACATGTTTATATCTGTGTATATCTTCCAGTGGACAAGCTATATCACCATTTTTACAGATGAGGAAGCTGAGGATCAGAGAGGTTAAGTGGTTTTCACAGCTGGTAAGTGACAAGGGTTGGAAATCTAGATGCAGGGCTGTAGCTCTCTGCCACTTCACACTGCCGCCTCCCACATGCCTTGCACGGTGCTACATGCAGGGCGAGACACCGTCTCCACCCTGGAGTCATTCACATTCTAGTGAATGGGTGGACAGTCTAAAATTCGATAGAACAGTACAAACAGTACAAAGATAAGAAACACTTGGAATCCAGCTGGATATGGCTTAACATAGCCTGAAAAACTTTACAGAGTAAAAAGGCATCCATCTTGACCTTACATAGCTGACTTCCACGCTGGTTTTCTACTTTGATTGCTAAAGAATTTACTCAAGCACATGGTATGGTTAGTGACGGTCGAGGCTGAATGAGATCATGGAGGTCAAGTTCAAGTGTTTGATCTTTAGCCACTGGAAAACCATTGTTTTCATGTTGTTATTTTTTCTGCTTAATCTCAGTCCATAGAAGCCTTAGTAATAGAGTAATAGTAGTTGTTAAGAAAAGCTTCAGAAAAATAATTTTTGTTAGCTTGTTAATGTTTTCACATTATAGAAATGAGTCGGGATTTAAGGGTATGACTTTGCTTTGTGTTCAGAACCATCTCTCAGGGGATCCTCAGTAATATGATCCATAATAACATTACATTGCTATTTGCTGACCTGTTGGGTCAGAAAGCCTCCTTCCCAAGGTGTATGTTGCTTTAAGTTACTGTAGTGAGGAAACTTCCCAGTGCTGTCATGCATTTGGTTAATACAGTTTTGTGTTTTGTTTGGGGAAGACAATGCTCATAGTGACCTATTGATTCAGATGTTTTCTGGCAGTAGCTGCCTACCAGGTTTGCCTTCACTGACTTTTCAATGTCCTGTTACAAATTACGTGCATGTACAATTTGATGTTGAAGGGCAGAGAAGATTCCCCACTGTGCATGAAGTTGGAGCAGTCCTGAACCAGAGTGGTGAGAGCTCATTATCATTCTGAAATCACCGCTTGTCCAAGGCTGCTACCCTCACAGTTGTGTTTCCTGTCATTTTTTTCCTTCTCTGTGTTTTATTCTTTCAGACATTCCAATGCATCTCTATTTTAAACTTCATTCTTAGAAATCCTCCATGCTGACTGAAACATAAAGTCATAGATATTTTCTTATTTGGGGGACACTTAGAATCCTCAGTAGATGGAAATACGTATACCTGTTTTATTAATAATTTTAAAAGAAAGGTTTTCTTTACAAGTCTTCTAAAATTCAAGATGGTTAGAAATCTGTTACAATAAAAAGTAACTATCGTTTCATGAATGCCTGCTATTTGCTAAGCTCTGTGCCTCGCAGTTTTCACATTTTATATGTAATTTTGACAACTCTCTAAGGTAGGTATCATTACCCCATATTACAAATGAGGAAACTAAGACTCTGAGAAATTTTCACTTGCCTAAGGTAATAATAATTACTTTTATCTCTCTAATCATGCTTGAATTTTAGCATCTAAAATGATAGTAATATTGTTTTACTTGTAGAGCACTTCACAGTTTGCACAGCAGTTTCACACAAGGTACCTCTTTCTAACCTCACAGAACTGAAAGCAATACTTTCTATTTCATTTATTCTCTATAAGACCATTCTAAGGCTCTAGATTCAGAGGTGGACTGTATATTTCCCTGTGCTGAAATATGACCCTTTCTTAAGTTAGCATCATATGTCATAATGGCTTCTTTACTACCACTACTAGTTTGTGTTTCTGTTTTATCAGGGGTAAAGGCAATTGGAGGACCTGCCTGTTGATGTCCTTAATTGGGGGATTATACTTACCTAGGCAATAACAGCCTAAAGCAGAAGCATAATGTTGAGACCAAAAATGTATGCCCAAGAAGTCTGTGTAAAGCTTGTATACACAGCTGCTATTTTTTACTGTCTCCTACCGAAATCCCAGCCCACAGCATCCTGCCGTTTAGAAATATAAAGATATTCTAGTCCATGCAGCCTGTTCCCATATCTCCACATGTACCAAAGCATCCTGTTCAGTCGTATGCATGAACAAACGTGGGGAAGAGGGAGGAAGTAGACAAACACAGAAAAAGGACACCTTACAGTATTACACAGGATAGGGTGACAGGAAATTCGATACTAAGTACAATTCTGTCTCATCGCTGGTGGTTCCAGACTCAATGACAGCAGACTCTCTGACATTAAGTAAGGGGTGGAAAGTACCAATTGGGTAATGGGGAGAACAAACAAAAAGTTTAAAGATTAAATAGGAAAAAAAAAAAAAAAAACATAAAACAAAGCCATACGTTGTCTCCCATCCCCCTTGGGATCACAAACCACCCTACTCATCATTTCAGAAAGTTCCCTATTCATTCAAACACCAGAGCTTTGGCTCAACAGTGTGACCCCACTTTTCCAGATTTAACTTCCTCCGAGGCTGAGTTTCCATCTTTCATCCACATTCTCAGAGCAGCTACCACAGCACGCGCCAGATATGCTGGATAAAAGCAGAGTCAGCCATCAGTAGGGTGGCCTCGCCATCGCCTCACCCCTGTCATTCCAGAGAGCAGTCCAGCACTTTGAACACAATGCCCGGCAAACAGCAGAGGATTCTGTAGCACCAGACCCTGTGCTGATTCTGAGCTCTGTCCTCAGGGAATGGTAGGAGAAAGGAAATTGAGAAGGTAGGGAAGGAAGGAAAGAGAAAAAAAGGGAAGGAAGAATGAGAAGGGAAGGGGTAGGAGAGAAAACCAAGGATATAAATAACAATGTAATAATTTAATCTAGCACATAGTAGTACATAGAAAACCTACTCTTTTGAGCAAAGATACTTATTTGAACAAATAAATATTCCAGAGTGCTTCAGAACTCACACAGAGGGAAATGAATTTTATGAAAGTCAGGTTGTAGATTTGTTTTCCCATTGATTTAGAAGTTCAATGTTGTTATTACTAAAATATTTCCACTTTTATTATAAGGCAAGGTCTTTGTTCACTCCTTAACAAATTTTAGAAACAGACTTCTTATATGTATTTATAATGCACCAAATAAGAAGACAAAAGAATTTTATCTCCCAGTCTACAAATTACTGCATTAAAATATTCCTAAATAATGCAGAATCTATCATATACATGTGTGAGGGTGAGTGTGTTTTTGGTTTTGGTATCTGTGAGACTGATTATGCTAATTGACACCAGTGCTCCTAATAGGAACTAACTGTTCTCCAGGGAAACACCGTTTACTATTCATTCTCCTGCTCAGGCACACTGAAGCTTTGATTTCTCAGCCCTACCCTCAGCAATCCTAAGAAACCTCTGGTTTTTCTATCATCTCTAGAAGGGTTGCCCGCTCTCATTCTACTGTTCTCCATATTTTCCAACCAGACACTCACAAGCAGACTGTGAGTATCAGAAGATACATTGCTCTGCTTAATGATCGAGACTGGGTTCTAAATCTTGCAATACCTGCAAACAGACAATGTTTTAAATAAAAAGGTGATGTTTTATTTTTCTTCCTGTCTGCCTGCTACACAAAGATAAATATCCCAAAAGCAATAGTTAGCAGTCATGAAAAGCAAAATTAAACAGAAAAATAAATCTTGAGAAAAAGAAAATCAAGGGTGATTTTTGAAAATTTATAATAAGGCTTTGAAATATGTCATAATCATTTCCCAATTTCTAAATCAGATCTAACCACCATGTGTCCCACTATTAAAATCTATAGGGCAATCAAATGTTACACAAAGAGAAAGGAATGTTTATTAGTCTTTGTGCTTTTACAGGCATAGAAGATACTGTGTGAACTGGTTTGAATTCTTCTTCCAGTCATTATTATCTTATAGTTCAACTAGTAATGAGCAGAAAGTCAAAAAAGATGGGAAGAAAGAAGATAGACTGGAAGAGGAAAATTGAGTGCTTTAGAGGAAGGGTTGCAAAAATTAAAAAAAAAAAAAAAAAAGCCCTGAATAGTTATTCACAGATAGAAAAAGAGAGATTTAACAAAAATGAGTTGGATTATGGGTTGGAAGGAAAAGACCACATACATACACGGCCATATGCACTCATGCGTCACCCACACACACGATATCCTGATCACACACAAGGGCATGCACACGTGCACAGACTCTGCCGCACATGTATCATCCACAGGCTAAAAAAAGCCCAGATGACACTCCTGCTCATATGCTCACACACACAGATGCAGCAGCGCTATGCTCCTATATCTCACAGAGGCTTCGCTTTATAGACTGTTGTACAGTATCACTCCAGAAAAATCTTAAATTATGTCTTTATGCTTCAGATTAAGGATGTTATATCTTTTGGTTCCCAAAGCAAATTCAGTGGCCATCCAGGGTGAGAGCGCCGAGTCCGTGTCCAGGAGTAACAAGCAATATTGCATTCCCTTGCATGAAATATTGCCAAAGAATGTTCAAACTACTGCATGAGTGCACACATTTCACATGCTAGCAAAATAATGCTCCAAATTCTCCAAGTTAGGCATCAACAGTATGTGAACTGAGAACATCTAGATGTTCAAGCTGGATTTAGAAAAGGCAGAGGAACCAGAGATCAAATCGGAAGAGGGGTACATAAAGGCTGTATATTGTCACCCTGCTCATTTAGCTTCTATGCAGAGGACATCAGGCGAAATGCTGGACTGAATGAAGCACAACTGGAATCGAGATTGCCAGGAAAAATATCAATAACCTCAGATATTCAGATAAACTACCTTTATGGCAGAAAGTGAAGAGGAACTGAAGAGCCTCTTGATGGAGTTGAAAGATGAGAGTGCAAAAGCTGGATTAAAACAACATTCAAAAGTCAAAGATTGTGACATCCAATCCAGTCACTTCAAGGCAAATAGGTGGGGAAACAATGGAAACAGTAAGAAACATCTTCAAAATCACTGCAGATGGGGATTACAGCCATGAAATTAACAGATGTTTGCTAGTTGGAAGAAAAGCTATAAAAAACCTAGACAGCATATTAAACAGCAGAGACATTACTTTGCCAACAAAGGTCCATCTAGTCAAAGCTGTGGTTTTTCCAGTAGCTATGTGTAGATGTGAGAGCTGAATCATAAGGAAGGCTGAGCGCTGAAGAACTGATGCTTTTGAACTGTGGTGTTGGAGAGTCCCTTGGACTGCATGGAAATCAAACCAGTCAGTCCTCATGGAAATCAACCTGATATTCATTGGAAGACCTGATGCTGAAGCTGAAACTCCAATACTTTGGCCACCTGATGCAAAGAACTGACTCATTGGAAAAGACCCTGATGCTGGGAAAGATTGAAGGCAGGAGGATAAGGAGGCAACAGAGGATGAGATGGCTAGATGGCATCACTGACTTAATGGACATGAATTTGAGCAAACTCTGGGAGATGGTGAAGGATAGGGAAGCCTGGCATGTTGCAGTCCTTGGAGTGGCAAAGAGTTGGATATGACTGACCCACTGTACAACAAAATACCCTAGTGCTGAATTCATACAATGGAAATAATAACACTGGCCTAATGAGAAATAGATGATACCACCCTTATGGCAGAAAGTGAAGAGGAACTAAAAAGCCTCTTGGTGAAACTGAAAGAGGAGAGTGAAAAAGTTGGCTTAAGGCTCAACATTCAGAAAACGAAGATCATGGCATCTGGTCCCATCACTTCATGGGAAATAGATGGGGAAACAGTGGAAACAGTGTCAGACTTTATTTTGGGGGGCTCCAAAATCACTGCAGATGGTGATTGCAGCCATGAAATTAAAAGATGCTTACTCCTTGGAAGAAAAGTTATGACCAACCTAGAGAGCATATTGAAAAGCAGAGACATTACTTTGCCAACAAAGGTCCATCTAGTCAGGGCTATGGTTTTTCCAGTGGTCATGTATGGATGTGAGAGTTGGACTGTGAAGAAAGCTGAGCACCAAAGAATTGATGCTTTTGAACTGTGGTGTTGGAGAAGACTCTTGCGAGTCCCCTGGATTGCAAGGAGATCCAACCAGTCCATTCTAAAGGCAGATTCATGTTGATGTATGGCAAAAACCAATATAGTATTGTAAAGTAAAATTTAAAAAATAATAATAAAATAAAATAGTATCTATAGTAAGATATCCTTTGTCTTTCAAAATAAAGTCATTTCAATGAAAAAATAAATAAATAAAGGAGATCAGCCCTGGGTATTCTTTGGAAGGAATGATGCTAAAGCCAAAACTCCAGTACTTTGGCCATCTCATGTGAAGAGTTGACTCATTGGAAAAGACTCTGATGCTGGGAGGGATTGGGGGCAGGAAGAAGAGGGGATGACAGAGGATGAGATGGCTGGATGGCATCACAGACTCGATGGATATGAGTTTGAGTGAACTCCGGGAGATGGTGATGGACAGGGAGGCCTGGTGTGCTGTGATTCATGGGGTCGCAAAGGGTCGGACACGACTGAGTGACTGAACTGTACTGAGCTGAATGAGAAATAAAATGAAATAATGTTTTAACACACCAATACAATGCCTGGAGCATACACCAAAAAAAAGCACTGAAGAAGGGCAAGGCATAATTTTACCTCTTTGTTACAAATGATTTTCAGCTGTTCTTGGTTTGGTTGCTTTCCCTCATATAATCTACTAGCTTAAATCTTAAATAAAGCAATTTTATTTTCCAGTCTGATGACCTTTTTGTTTTCTAAGAAATACCAGACCACATAGTCTACATTAATCTGCTTCTAAAATCTGAATAAAACCTTAAAACTTTTTCCAAGACAGATCAGAAATATATACTACGTGTTACTTATATATTTCCTCAAAGCAGCTGGTTGACTGTAACTTTAGATCATATACCCATACACCAGAGAAACCTTTCTGCTAGGACAAGGTAGTTAAGTTTTGAGATTCACCCAAGTTTATAAAAATAAACATACTTTTTTAAATGAAAGCATTTTTTAAAATTTTTTGAAATATTAAGAGAACATTACAGATGTTGGTTAAAGATAGTTGTATGTTACTAAAACGTACCCCATCCATTCATTCAGAAGTTCTTCCTACAAAAATAGACTTCTTATCTGTATTGAATTCTTATAGTTGACTTAAATTCGGCTTTCTGTATTAAGCAAAGAAATAGAGTCATGGAACCATGGAATTAGAATTTGGAGATGTGCACTTCGATGCCATTTAAATATTAAAAGTATTAGAAAACTGTAGTGATACACAGGCATTTTTAAGGGTCAATTTTAAGTGTTTTTTTTTTTATTTTAACCTTTAAGCTTCTTGACTTGGAATCCCTTAGAGAAAAGTTTCTTATAAATCTAAGATTGTACAAAAACCATGTTTTTCCAAGCAGCTTTAACTGAACTTTGAAGCAAATAACTAGCAAGATATGAACACCAGCAAGGCCACAGATGATGCTATCTAGCAGTTAGTTTGTAAGGAGATCTTGCAGTATAGACTTTTGGGGTTTCCAGATAAAACATCAAATGCCAACTGTACTTTTATCTCAGTGGTGTAAAAAGGCAGAGGGGAGCAGTCAGGAGGTGTGCACTAGGTCCTGGGCTATAAAGGCTCACTTAAACATCCCCAATTCTTCATGAGAGCCTATGTCCCCCACTAGATCAAACCACCCCAAGCTACAGAGACTCTGAGAATATATTTGTTCAAGACCACACACACCAAGGACAAAATGATGTAGCATAAGTGATATACCTGCATATTCCAGGATGAAGAGTCGTCATTTGGCATCATTGCCTGTACATTTTTATCTTCCCCACTGCACACCCATGGGGCAAGTCTGAAGGAGGAAGACGGAGCTCACATCATGCTTAGAGTCCCTGGCAGGTTTTGGGTTTCATTCTTATTAACTTGGATTGTAGCTGCAAAATTTCAGGCCAGAAATGACCTTTGATTATTTTATGAAACCCAAACACACTTGTCAAACCCAACCATGCAGAACAGCACAAATTAAGTGAACTTTCACTCTGGTTTTGTGCCAAATGGAATGAAGCCTCTGGTGGGCTGGACAGCTCTATTTTCTGCTTTCAATTTCAGAGAGTCCAATTAGTAAATCAAACTTTTAAAGCTGTCTAAAATAATTAATTAGGTCATAATTACTCAGAAGCATATTTCATAGTGTAGTCTAATCTACTATCTGGTCTAAATACTTGAAAAGGTATCAATTTCATTATTAAAGAATTAATTATAATTGGGCATAATCCTTTGGTGATGGAGGCTGAAAAAAAATTACTCTAGGGATAAATTGCTAACATATGTGAGGTAGAGAAATTCTTCCACAGCTCGAGTGCTAGTTGTGCTTTGAAATGATATTCTTGTCTTAATATTATTCCTTTTTTCAAATCTCATAAACATCATCCAACAAACAAATGCCTCGTAGGCAAAAGAAGCCCTCTCTCTGAATGTGTTCACTGCATATGGACGAATTATCTTCCTTTTACTCTATTCTAAGTATTTCTAATCATCTGTACGTTGGTACCGTAACGACCAGGAGAATGCACATGTTGTATGAACTTCTATAGTGAGGAATTTTACCCACATTTTCCCATTAGGTCTAGTAATATAATATGATACTATAAGTGATATGTCAATTTTACAGATTGAGAAGGAGAGATCCAGGAAGACTGAATGATTTTCAAGGTTAATAAGGACGAGATCGAGGAACTGAATTCAGGCCTTTGTAATTCCAAATCTTTCGCCCTGCCTCCCTCGTTTGTCATTATTAGTGTTTGTTACATCGGGAATCCTAGGTTAACTTTTCCTAGTTCTTGAGACCTTTTTTAAAATTCTGTCCTTTCATTTCAATAATAATTTTTAAATATATATATTTCACCACTTGTGAATGTAAAACTGCCACTTGGCACTGATCAAACAAGAAAAATATTTTAATGGAATCATTTCATTTGTTAAGTCTGATTTTTAATGGTTTGATTTTTCAAACAGGGCATTCAAGGGATCCTCAAAGATTTTTTTTTTCCCTTTAAAGACAGCAGCACATGACTTGTGCTTATAAAAGTGTGCCCTGCATTAGCATACAATATTTTGTATGGATTCCCGAGTATTTTAAATTAATTCTTCAAATTCCCGATTGCAGTTGTTTATTTTCACAGGCACTAATGATCTTCAAGACCTACATGTAACCAGATGTAAAACACAGCTAGTTACAAACTCTTGAGTTTGAATTGTATCATTGTTCATTATAGAAAATTTTATTTGACCAACCATTAGGAGCCAACATAAGCATTGGAAGCAAGAGCAATTATTTGCTGAAATGATTCTTAGCAAAGATANGGCACTAATGATCTTCAAGACCTACATGTAACCAGATGTAAAACACAGCTAGTTACAAACTCTTGAGTTTGAATTGTATCATTGTTCATTATAGAAAATTTTATTTGACCAACCATTAGGAGCCAACATAAGCATTGGAAGCAAGAGCAATTATTTGCTGAAATGATTCTTAACAAAGATAGTTTTTATTCTTTTATGCATTTAATATTCTTAGCACTTACTTTTAGCCAGACCTCTGAGTTCTCTTATGTATTATTTGTTCCTGGTTTGCATATGTTTTAATGAGTACCATGAAGCCTGGTGTCATCTCTTTGTCCCTTTCAGATGCCAGTACAGTATGTTATTTGAAAAAAATAGCTTTTTTCAAGTAACATTTTAAGGCCACATTCACAAGAAATCAAGCAGAAATGCTAAATACAATTTGGCTTGTCTGTGAGATTGGGTTTTTTAAAGAGCTTCCCATCAGAAAAGCTATATGAAAGAGATACTGTATGAAAGGTGGAAAATATAGATAATTACCTCACATCCTAATATTTACACAAGACAGTATGATTTCTTACCAATTACAGATAGAAAAAAAAATCATTTTAAAGACAATATTATGTCATCCTCTAAGGACTGATTCTCAATTTTATTAATATTCAACAATGGAAATCCTTTCTGCAAATTAACCTAAAAGTTCTCATTTGGAGTGACAGCTCTTCTTGCTTGAATCTTGCTCCTAAATGTTGCTATCTTTAATATAAAGTCTCTTAAGTTATGTGAAGACAAATTTTCCCCAATCTTCTCTTTCATGGCAATGAGCAATGTGAGACGAAGAACACAAATGCCTGCGTTCTTAACTGTGAACACAGAAACTAATACCCCTGGTAAGAGTTTCACAAATGGTCAAACCACAGCAAGGGCAGAGATCTTAGATTCATAAGCAGACAAAGCAGTCAAGAACCTCTTTTACACACTGTTTGCCCTACTATTTTTTTATGGTTTTACAAAATATACTATGTACATAAGTAAAGCCATGATACTGACTTAATTTCTTATGTAAAATGTGTTTGAAAAATTAAGAAAATTTTCCACATTTTTCTTTTTTATTTTTGTTACTTTCTGTTTTTAATTCCTATTTTTATTATTTGCCCATTCCTATTTTTCCAAAATTGTGTTTGTGTTTGACGGTTAAGACTTTTTTTTTTCTTTTTTGTTATTTTATGTATGGACATTATAACATTAGCATTAGTAACAATTAAAAATTAACATTAAACTATAAAAAGGAATCTTAAGTTTCCTGCTATATAGAATGATGGCTACTAAAGACCGTTTGTCCATGACATGCCATTGACAGAAGAATATATAAGTGTGTCTGGTGATTAATACATGATAAATACAACCTGTGTTGTATTTAACTCAGATGTTAAAATTATTTTCTGGAGCTCAGCTCTCTTGGCAAACATAAATATTGTGTAACTCTTCATATTTCAATTGGGGAAAAAGTGTCTGGGTGAAAGGATAATTTTTACTTTTATATATTCCAAAATTGCATGTGCTGCTATTTGACAAGCAAAATGGAAAACTCAGAAAGAACTGAATTAAATATTACCTTGTCCAACAGACTGAATGCATTATGAATACAAAAAATAAATACAAAGTAGAAGCTCAAATATAATCTTGAACATAAAGCTTTGAAGAGTGTTAAGAATTTTCAAAATGCCTTCTATTTTCATCCTCTTAAATTTTTCAAAAGCTGCTTAAGGTGTCATAGGTAAATAAATAATAATGCTTCCATTTTAACTATAGCCTATCTTTTGAAAGCTGATTATCGCCAGTTCCCACTGTGTTATATAATGGGCCTACCAACCTACAGAATGAATGACATCCAAACTGACCAGGACAGACTCAGTAACCTAAGTACACATCAGTGCAAGAATAACAATTTGTCTAGTCATAGGATTTTTTGTCTTCAAAATATTTTATAGACCTCAAAAAATTCTAACCACACCCAAGAGGTAATTTGCTCTTATTGACAATCTATAATAAAGAAACTCTTGACTAGCTAATTTTCCCAAGGCCAACAAAAGTCACATTAATGTTTTCAGCTTTAATTTTTAAAGTCCAATTGACTATTTGGATTGCACTTTTCTAACTTTTTTAAAAAATTCATTTTAGGAATTTGTCATCATTTGTTACTGCAAACCTATACTTGTACTTGAGATTACACTTCTATTTTAAGCTCTATTTTCCTCACTAACAGCTTATGTTTTGCTCTTCTTTTTCTATCCCAAGCTTGATTTTCTTCTTCCAGAAAATTTAACTGAAGAGTTATATTTTTAAAAACTGTTTGGTCATATTTCAGTTAATCAAAACTTGATATAGATAACAATTGCAAGTGATAGAAAATTCTTCAAGCTCCATGAATGTAAGATTACTCAGACTTTCATCCCTCACAAAGCAGTCTGAATACAGAGAGAATTTTGCCTCTCAAAGTTGAGGAGGTATGGACAAAAGACAACAGGTGACTCGAAATTTCGATCCATTTATCCCATGGATGGAGGAGCCTGGTGGGCTGCAGTCCCTGGGGTTGCTAAGAGTCAGACACGACTGAATGACTTCACTTTGACTTTTCACTTTCATGCATTGAAGAAGGAAATGGCAGCCCACTCCAGTGTTCTTGCCTGGAGAATCCCAGGGACGGGGGAGCCTGGTGGGCGGCTGTCTATGAGGTCACACAGAGTCGGATACGACTGAAGCGACTTAGCAGCAGCAGCAGCAGCAACATCCTAACTAGAGAAACAATGCAAAAATAGAGGGAATTCAATCTTTGTTCAGTTTGGGGTTAGTGTTTGAAAGCAGCATACTCTTTAGTACATTACTGGGCTAAAGTGTAGAGAAACCTTTGTAAATCAACACTGCTTATTTAAAAAATAATGTGTTAATTCACAATATTTTATTTACAATCTTTTATGTCAGACACTATTATGAGCACTGGAGTTATGGTAATAAGTGACATGAACCTGCCCCTGGAAAAGCTCAGCCTAAGAGAAGAGAGAGAGAGAAGAAAGGGGAAAAAAAAAAAAATTAATCTGCATTAAGAGAAAAGTAAGCGGAAAAATAATTACTTTTGTGGACAGTAAATATTTTATTATTAAATGTTTACTATATTTCTCTCCTAGGTCTGCCTTAAATTATCAGAACTTTGGATGGCTTAAAAACAGAAATTTATTTTCTCATAGTTCTAGGAGCTAGAAATCTAAGAGTTAACTGATAACAGTGTCCTACTGTATAGCACAGAGAACTACATTCAGTGTCCTGTGATAAACCATAATGGAAAAGTGTGTAGATAGGTAGATATAAATATATAACTGAGTCACTTTGCTGTACAGAAGGAATTAACACAATATTATAAATCAACTGTACTTCAATTGAAAAACAAAATAGCTGGCCAGGCTCTGCTGCCCCAGAACTTCCCAGAGAAAGAGCCCATCTTGCCTCCTCCAGCTTCTGGTAGCCCTAGGCATCCCTTGCTTTACAAAAGCATAATTCCAGTCTCTGCCTGTGTCTTTCTGTGGCTGTCTTCCCTCTATGTCTCTCTCTCTTTTCTTCTTCTACCAAAGACACTCCAGTAATCTGGCCTGGAGAATTCCATGGACTACATAGTCCATGGGGTCGCAAAGAGTTGGACATGACTGAGCGACTTTCACTTTATGACCTCATCTTAATGACATCTGCAGAGTCCTCATCCCCAGATAAGATCACATTTACTAGTACCAGGACCTCAACATATCTTTTTGAGGGACACCATTGAAAACACAACCCAAGGTACTCATTAAAACACTAATTATTGTTCTCCTTGGTTTAAAAGATGATAATGATTTAATTAAAATTCAGACAATAAAATAATTCCTCAGCTTTCTGCAGTTTACAGGCCTATGATGGGTTTATGTATTTATAGTTATCAGTTTTATATTCCTATCTGTAGCATTTATTCGGAGAAGGCAATGGCAACCCACTCTGGTACTCTTGCCTGGAAAATCCCATGGGCGGAGGAGCCTGGTAGGCTGCAGTCCATGGGGTCACAAAGAGTCAGACATGACTGAGTGACTTCACTTTCACTTTTCACTTTCCTGCATTGGAGAAGGACATGGCAACCCACTCCAGTGTTCTTGCCTGGAGAATCCCAGGGACAAGGGAGCCTAATGGGCTGCCGTCTATGGGGTCGCACAAAGTCGGACACAACTGAAGCGACTTAGCAGCAGCAGCAGCAGCATTTATTATTCTGCCATTAAAGATGAAGAGGATTCTCTGAACAAGGAAAAAGATCAACTAAGTTTAATTAGCAATTAAAGATGGGGCTGAAAAAGAACAATGGCTCTAATACAGGCTAATTATGGCCATTATGGGACCGCTATCACTGGTGATTTGTTGAAATAGGTAAACTAAGGAAATAAGATGATGAAATCTCGCCTACAGCTGAGGAAGGGTACAAAATGACCTCCCAGAGTAACTTCAGTGGCAATCATTGGAATACAACAAAATCTGAAAACACATAAGCAGAAATGTTTACATGAGACTGACAAATTTTATTTGTAAAAGGTACTTATGTGTATAATGCATGTCCAACCTGAAAATACATTATTTTATGATATTTGAGTTTCCTACAGTCTCCAGAATTCACAAATGGTACATTAAAATAGTTGCGACTTTTTGTGTACTGTAGTTGTGTATTACAAACTTACTGTGCTGAGCAAATTCCAAACTGTATACTGGACCCTGCAGAGAAATAAGACATCTACCAGGAGCCCAGTATTGCTGTGTGATTTATTTATATAAATAAGGGACCTAAGATATTTCACCAGGATGAGAACTGCAGGATCAAATGAATATTTCACGAAAATGGAATGGTTAATTTTTATCTGGTAACATGTTTTGAGATCCTGGCACTGTTCAAGGCACTGGGAATGCAGCAGTAAACAGTGTTCCAAGTTCCTGTCTTCAAGTAGTTTAAATTCTGGGGTGGGGTGGCGAGAGGAGGGCAGCAAGGTACCATAAGAAAATATTCAGCATGCCCTGTTAAATGTGAATTTCAGATAAACAAAGAATACATTTAGTATGTGCAGTGCAGTATTTGGGACACTCGAATAATTATATGGATACAATGAATGAGTTTCCAGTTTAAGTAGTGACAAGTAATAATATTTTAGTACAAGAATGTCTGATACAATATTTAGGACACACTCAAACTAAAAAGTGTTTTGTTTTTAGTTTGAATTTCACCTGAAATTGAAATTTAGCCGGGTGCCTTGTATTTTTATTTGCGAAATCTGANATGAGTTTCCAGTTTAAGTAGTGACAAGTAATAATATTTTAGTACAAGAATGTCTGATACAATATTTAGGACACACTCAAACTAAAAAGTGTTTTGTTTTTAGTTTGAATTTCACCTGAAATTGAAATTTAGCTGGGTGCCTTGTATTTTTATTTGCGAAATCTGACAGTACTAAGGTAGGGAGACAGGAAATAAAACATGCAAAAGTGGCATGGGTGGTAAATACTAGGACGAAAGACAGTAATAGCAGGAGAATAGGAAACGACACCAAAATACAGGGTTACCAACGCATTTATCAGACAGAAAGACCCAGCAAGGAGGAGAGCTTTGAGCAGATGCTTGAAGGAAGTGAGGGTGTGGTCTTCACCACTGCCTGGAGGAAGAGCTTTCCTGGCTAAGGAGACAGTAGGTAGAAATCTCTGAGGCTGGAACACTGTCGGGTTCCCAGGGAACCAAGAGTCAGGGTGTTGGAACAGGGGGAGCAATGAGATGGTTGGATGGCATCACTGACATAGGCTCCGGGAGTTGGTGATGGACAGGGAGGCCTGGCGTGCTGCAGTCCGTGGGGTTGCAAAGAGTCGGACGTGACTGAGCAACTGAACTGAACTGGGGGGAGGCGGACACTCAACACAAAGTAATATCTGCTACAAGGAAAAGTAATGAGCAACTTAATTAATCTGGGCCTTATTTACACTTGTGTTAAGTCCATTTTAATCATTTGCTTATTTAACTAAATGCTCTGCTTTCATTACAGTCATTAGCTTCCATCTATAAATAATAATGTATTCATATTCCATAAGTATGTTAGAGTTCCACACATTGTGCATTTTGCAACAGACTCTGAGATGCAGGGAGTATTTTTGTTTAATGAAATCTCTCATCAGACCCTGTGGATTTACTAGCAACTGGTTAACCTTCAAAATACCACCACATATCAGAACTCTAATGCACACAACTGTTCATCTCTTTGTTTTGAAAATCAGTGTCCATTCGACATTCTGTCACAGTGCACACTGCCATTTCTCACCGTGGAGGTGGTCTCCATCGTCTCAAATGGTGGATTCAGCATGGCTCCCCATTTTAAATATCAGGGATTTAAATAGCTTTTCACGCAAGGGACACTTAGATAGCATTTATGTTCCAGTTTTGCCTTCATTCTTGTACCTTAATCCCTGACTTAGTAATTTCCCAATATTCTAGCCCCTAGAGACCTGGAACTTGACCTTTCTCTTGTCATTAACACTTCTAAAATCCACTTGTTCTCTTATCTCTGGCCTGGTTGTTGAAATCATTTTGCCTACTGATAGTTTTTTGAGTAAAATTGTCCTTTATCCCGGAAGTTTGCTTGCTCAGAGGCTAAGACATCCCAAATCAACTCCTCAGACTCTCTTTCTTGGCTTTTCACTTGGACTTGAGTCCCACTGTTGCCAAGGTTCCTGACATAAGTCATGGTTTGCTTGATAGACCAGCTTCCTCTGAGCACCAGCATGGGGATCTGCTCTCAGTGTACATACTCACACTCAATCAGAACATGATTCCCTGAAAGCACTCATTGGAAGCGATTAGGCTAGGTCACTGGGATGTAAGCCAAGCTGCTCCCCTGTGCCTAGTAATGAAGTGGTTGGGTATTGTTCCATATTTCTTGCTTTCTAGAGTGAGAATAAGTCCAACATTTCTACTTACTTTACTCTGAACCCTCCAATCAAAAGTGTTATAAGTATGGCACATCTCAAGGATCACTATTTAGAAGAACCATGTACGTGTTGTTATCTGCTTCCAGAACCAGACATTAGNATTGTTCCATATTTCTTGCTTTCTAGAGTGAGAATAAGTCCAACATTTCTACTTACTTTACTCTGAACCCTCCAATCAAAAGTGTTATAAGTATGGCACATCTCAAGGATCACTATTTAGAGGAACCATGTACGTGTTGTTATCTGCTTCCAGAACCAGACATTAGAAGAGTCCTCTATTTGCAGAATTGAAAACCTGAAAACATCTCTAATCATACTCTCACAGAAGAGCTAGCATGACTTCCTCCCTCTCAATCCATGCCATCATTTTCTTCCTGGCCAAAGCTGTCAAGGTTTACTGAATTTCATGAATTTCTCCTTTTGGTCTACAGATACACTCTACACCTTTGTTACATCTCTTTGAGTCTTTCCCCCATACACCGCTAGAATGTCTCATCTTTGTGCTAGTCCAAATGTGGCTCTGGTAGACATCTGGCTCTCTTGTCCTGAAATGTGTCTGCCTCTGAAGTCTGATGCAAAGCTTAGCCAAAGAGCCTTTCCCCATGTAACTAAACAGAGCCATGTTTAACTTGGTCTCAAGAGGAAACACATAAATATCCTTTTTGCTATGGGAGAGTGCTTCTGACGCTTTGATATTTATGTTCCACATCTAAAATGTCTACTATTAGGCCTGTGAACCTAATCCCCAAGTCTTAGCTTCCTCATTTAGAGAAGGAGGACACTGGCTATGTGAGCTCCAAGGTCACCTCCGCCTCTGTGGTGTGTGATGCAATTATTCATCACATTTGGCAGTTCCTCTCCTCTTTATAAAACACAGGGAATCAGAGAACAAAAATGATCTAAGGCATGCATTTGCTATACCACGATATCTATCTTCATAGTCATATATGTCTTTCTCAGAAAGCCATAAGAAGAGGTAACTATGATTAATTATTAGAAATAAATGTATATTTGATGATTATAAATCACAAATTATATCAGCGCTGGACTAAATGTTCCTAAGAAGAAGGACTGTGACCTCTTATATATTTTTCCTATTTTCTTTCTGTCAGTTCTTTACTGCTTTATTTGGAAGTGAGTTACACACAGTTTTAGATATTTCAAGGTTAAACAGATCACATGAAACATAATTGTGATTCCTAATCCTCTGTTTTTGCTTTCCATACTGGATGCTTCAAGTGTAAAACATTCAGTGTGAGTCTATTGATAAGACTATTAAGTATGAGGAATACTTGTATCATAAAATACACTCCAGAATTACCTCTGCATTAATAATGTTCAAACTACCACACAATTGCACTCATCTTACACGTTGGCACAGTATTGCTCAAAATTCTCCAAGCCAGGCTTCAACAGTACAGGAACTGTGAACTTCCAGATGTTCAAGCTGGTTTTAGAAAAGGCAGAGGAACCAGAGATNCCAAAGAAAGGCAATGCCAAAGAATGCTCAAACTACTGCACAATTGCACTCATCTCACACGCTAGTAAAGTAATGCTCAAAATTCTCCAAGCCAGGCTTCAGCAATACGTGAAACGTGAACTTCCAGATGTTCAAGCTGGTTTTAGAAAAGGCAGAGGAACCAGAGATCAAATTGCCAACATCCACTGGATCATTGAAAAAGCAAGAGAGTTCCAGAAAAACATCTACTTCTGCTTTATTGACTAAACCAAAGCCTTGGACTGTATGAATCACAACACACTATGGAACATTCTTCAAGAGATTGAAATAACAGACCATCTGACCTGCCTCCTGAGAAATCTGTATGCAGGTCAAGAAGCAACAGTTAAAACTGGACTTGGAACAACAGACTGGTTCCAAATAGGAAAAGGAATACATCAAGGCTGTATATTGTCACCCTGCTTATTTAACTTCTATGCAGAGTACATCATGAGAAGCGCAGCATGAAGCACAAGCTGGAATCAAGATTGTCGGGAGAAATATCAGTAACCTCAGATATGCAGATGACACCACCCTTATGGCAGAAAGGAAGGAAGAACTAAAAAGCCTCTTGATAAAAGTGAAAGAGGAGAGTGAAAAAGTAGGCTTAAAACTCAACATTCAGAAAACTAAGATCATGGCATCCAGTCGCATCAATTCAGTTCAGTCGCTCAGTCGTGTCCGACTCTTTGTGACCCCATGAATCACAGCATGCCAGGCCTCCCTATCCATCACCAACTCCTGGAGCTCACTTAAACGCATGTCCATCGAGTCGGTGATGCCATCCAGCCATCTCGTCCTCTGTCGTCCCCTTCTCCTCCTGCTCCCCTCCTGAACCCTCCCAGCATCAGGGTGTTTTCCAGTGAGTCAACTAGTCCCATCACTTCATGTCAAATAGATGGGGGAATAATGGAAACAGTGGCAGATTTTATTTTTTTAAGGCTCCAAAATCACTGCAGATGGTGACTGCAGCCATGAAATTAAAAGATGCTTGCTCCTTGGAAGAAAAGCTATGACCAACCTAGACAACATATTAAAAAGCAGAGACATTACTTTACCAACAAAGGTCTACCGAGTCGAAGCTCTGGTTTTTCCAGTAGTCATGTATGGATGGGAGAGTTGAACTATAAAGAAGGCTGAGCACCAAAGAACTGATGATTTTGAACTGTGATGTTGGAGAAGACTCTTGAGAGTCCCTTGGACTGCAAAGAGATCCAATCTGTCAATCCTAAAGGAAATCAGTCCTGAATATTCACTGGAAAAACTGATGCTGAAGCTAAAACTCCAATACTTCGGCTATCTGATTCGAAGGACCAACTGATTGGAAAAGACCCTGATGCTGGGAAAGATTGAAGATGGGAGGAGAAGTTGATGACAGAGGATGACATGGTTAGATGGCATCACTGACACAATGGACATGAGTTTGAGGAGGCTCCAGGAGATGGTGATGGACAGGGAGGCCTGACATGCAGCAGTCCATGACATCGCAGAGATTCAGACACAACTGAGTGGCTAAACTGAACTGAACTGAATAATATTTAAAGAACTTTTTTGAGAGTGAAGACTTGGCCAGTCACATTGTCTGTGTGTGTGCTCAAACGCCCAGTGGCATCTGACTCTTTGCAACCCCGTGGACTGCAGCCCATCAGGCTCCTCTCTCCAGGGAGCTTTCCAGGCAAGATACTGGGGTGGGTTACCATTTCTTCCTCCAGCAGCTCTTCCCAACCCATGGATCGAAGCTGCATCTCAGGCATCTCCTGCCTTGCAGGCGGATTCTTTACCACTGCACCACCTGGGGAGCCCCATTACACTATCTGGGAGATTCTAAATAATGATGATTTTTTTTCGTTAGTTGGAATGATTTCTTAATTTTCTCATCAAATTGCATGGCTCAGCAATGGGTTTATCTTCTCGTCCTCTCCCTTGTTAGATCCACCCTATCAATTCCTGAGTCATTCCTGACAAAGTACAAATGTTGGTCAGCCTCAACCCAGCAGAAGGTCTGGAATGTCTTACTAAAAAGTTCTAGCCCTGTCTTTGTTCCCCAGCTCCAACCACTGCCTGGACCTACCATTGAGTGTCTGCTTCAAATTCCTGACAGACCTGAGCTCCCATAAACAAGTCCTTTGTCTCCCTGGTTCTTGCCGGTCCCGCCTCTAGAGAACAAGAAGCTGTTTATTCCCACATTGCCATGGCCCTTCCAGGAATGGGCCCCTCAACCTAAAGACACAGCACTGTCATGCAGCGGTTTTGACCTTGAACTTCTGCTGGTTGTTCCACAACTGGCCCACGCATACATTGGATGCAACGCCCACAGTCACCACACAATTTGTCACTTTACACAGGACAGCCCCATGGATAAGTCTGCTTCCCAGCTTCAGGTTTCATCCCCCTGATCTCTTTCCACTGCCTCTTGTTGATGAAATATCACTCTGACTCATTCTGACTAGGAAAGGAAAGTACATAATTGTTTGACTCTTTCATAACTTGGGCATTCAGTGGGAAAGCAATCAAGACTGTTTATGAACATTCCTCTTTGAAAATAAAATAGTATTAAATAAGGTTTTGAGGTAGTTGACCATGTAGTGTTTTCAGAGATAAATAAGAATTATTTAGATAAAGACAGAAACTTCAACAAGAGCATTATGTATTTTCTGCTTTTCAGCCTGTTTTTGCTTTTCTTACAGGTTGTTAGTTGAAGGGGACTTTTAAAAAGCTGTTTGAAAATAACGTCACATCAAAATAAGCATTCCTTGGGCCATTCACTATTATCACTTCAATCTTTCTGGCCCTTTTAGAAATAATATGCTCATTTTAAAACAGATATGCTTTCTTCTGGTAATTACTTGCATTAAAATTTCAAATCATTAAAAAGTATTAAATATTCACATTTTTTTCTGGTTCATTTTCTGAAGTATTTCTGTACAAATTGATATGTTAGTAGGAATAGGATAGATTTTTTTGAAACTGAAATTGAGCAATGTATTTCTGGTTTTTGAAACTATTACTTTCCATGAAAGAAAGTTTTTCTAAGATCTCTATAAGCTATTCATAAGACCACCAGCTAGGGTTAGCCTTTTTTTCCACCTACAGTCACTCTCCAGTTCTAACTTAACTTTCTGACCACCATTCAACGGGCAGAGACATATTGCAGCAAAGCATGCTCACTGCAGAGTCAGCAGACCTGGCACTGAATTCTGGCTTCTGCGCTCCTTCCATTCCACTCTAAGATCTTACCTGCTTTAGCCCACCAATTCTCTCACCGCTGAACAGTTACAGTGTTGGTGCCTTTCTTATTTGAGGATCATTGTGAGGATGAAAATAGAAAATGTATGTAAAGCACTCAGTTCATTGTCTGACACACAGTAGGAGCTTAATTAAAAATTATTAAAAATAACATTTATTATGTACATCTGGAGTACTTGAGGTAGATGTTATAATGCAATGTTCAAAAATGTTCTAATTATACCCATGGCTTTACTAAAAGCCTTCATGTTTTCCATGATTTTATATAATGCTAATAAATTGACTTTTAAAGGTAGAACCCATAGCTACTATTTGAAACACAGAATATTCTGTAAGATTTTATTTTATGAGAGAATTTTTAAAATAATTATATAATTACATATAAAAACCATTATAAAATATAATTGTATACTGCATGATTATGTAAATTGTATATAAATACACAATATTACATGCTAGCCATATGTATACATACACACATATAGAAATATATATCAATCAGTTCAGTCGCTCAGTTGTGTTCGACTCTTTGTGACCCCATGGACTGCAGCACGCCAGGTTTCCCTGTCCATCACCAACTCCCAGAGCTTGTTCAAACTCATGTCCATTGAGTCAGCGATGCCATCCAACCATCTCATCTTTTGTCATCCCCTTCTCCTGCCTTCAGTCTTTCCCAGGAAACATATATGTGTGTATATACACACACATGCATATACAGGGAAAGAGAGGGGAGTTATTTCCTGGTTTAGACTTCTATGAAGGTCTTCTGTATACTGGCTTGCCCCTGGATGCTGCTAAGTCACTTCAGTCGTGTCTGACTCTGTGTGACCCCATAGACGGCAGCCCACCAGGCTCCGCCATCCCTGGGATTCTCCAGGCAAGAACACTGGAGTGGGTTGCCATTTCCTTCTCCAATGCATGAAAGTGAAAAGTGAAAGGGAAGTCACTCAGTCGTGTCTGACTCTTAGCGACCCCATAGACTGCAGCCCACCAGGCTCCTCCGGATTCTCCAGGCAAGAGTCCTGGAGTGGGCTGCCATTGCCTTCTCCAGCTCCTGGATGCTACTGGATACTTAAACCACATGTTACAGCTTCACAGAGAGTCAACTGTACTCAGTGGAAAGGAATAAGTAAACTCAGCTATGTTAAGGGAATTGAATTAAAAGTCCCACGACTTAAAAGACTACCACAAGATCCACCTAAAAATTACTTTCTGATAAGGGACTGACTTAGGCTACAATTCAGAATCCCCAGAACATTGAACATTTCTGATTTAAGGTATTTTGGAATGCTCAACAAAATTTGGAGGAAAAAAAGAAATAATAGAAAGCATTTAACATAGAATCACAGTGGGGAAAAAAATAAGACTACTATAGAAAGTATTGTTACAATCTGTAAAGAATGTGAGAAGAATATTTCAATAATTTTAACCTCTCCTTGAAGCAGAGATTAACAGAGTAAGAATTTTTATTTTGTTGTATAATCCATATTAAAGACAGTGATTTAAATGGCTCCTGTGATGTGTGAAGCATCAGATATATCAAAGGCCCTAAGTCCAGGCTATAAAAACCTTAGACCTTTATATGGTGATTGGCTTATATTTGTGGGATTATTTTTTTAGAACGTAGAGCAGGAAATTTTATCTAACAAAATTCCCACTCTTTCAGATTATCTCATTTAAATTGAGATCATATGTTATTTAACTATCTAGATATTTTATAGGGAGATAAATAAAATTAATATATCAGAATATGATAGTAGAAATGAGATGTTTACATTTGTTTTTAATTATAGCAGTGTTCTCTATAAGCTACAGAAACTACAGAATATGTTATGTCATAAATATGAATAACCTTATTCCTTTTAAAGACCACAATAATTTCAAAGAATTATTTGCTGTTGACATGCCCTAAAATGAAATGCACTAGTGATAAAACAGACTTTAGGTCTTAAGGTTATAATGACTGTTATTAACATTGAACACATCCATAGACATGAAAAATGGGCCATCTGTCCTTTCTGCCGACTCAATGAGAATATCTTAAAAACAACATTGGTACTTGTGGTTAGCTCATTGATATGGATGAAGAGAACCTTAAATTCACACTGCAATATTTTCTATTCCTCATATGTGAGTCATCATTACAAAATTAAAACTTTTACTTCAGAAATAAATCTCCTGCTCTTTCAATGATATCAGGCATTTTTAATAATACTCATTTCAAATTTAAGATTATATTCTTGGGTCCTGCAGAAAAACAGACTTGAGGGTTTAGTATGTACACCTTTACACATTTATATATCATGATAGTTGATCAACAAAAAGAAAAATTCTGCAAATAACTTATTTCTTTTTATATTGTACCAAAATCTTGGGACATTTGAATGTTTGACAACACTAAACATAGTATGATTAACCAAAGCATTTTATTTTTATCTAAGTGATTTGGCACCTAGAAGAAATAGATTTAATTATCATTAATTAACCTTCAAGTCCAAGGAGAGTTAAAATTTTTCTGCTGTGAAACATAAAGAGAAGCCATTCTCTCCAGTAAAGCCTGTAGCCTAAATCTGTATCTAAAAGAAATCATGACTGCTGACAGTAGATGTCTATATACATACATTTCTTTGATTTTTAAGACAAAACAAAAATCACAGAAAAGATAGTGGGGTTGAATATATGTAAGATTCATGAGCTAAATTTCACAAGTGAAAAACTGACGAGAAAGATTTCCTGATATTAAAGACATTGGGATCTTAATGCAGCAACTCCAGCCTTCTGCTTGGGTACCACAGCTCCAAAGAGGCAACCTAGCAGCCGTAACGATGCTGCTGGACAGGTCAAGTTGGTCATTTCCACTGTCCTTATTTTATCAAAACAGTTTAGGATGACAGATGGGTCTGGGAATTTAGAAGCCTTGACAATGGACTAAGATAAGAAGGTATCTATGGTTGTTGATACTTTATCTAAAGTTGCGGCTTTATGATAAGATCAGACTGATGAAAAATTGATACAGCCCAATGGGAGATTTGGAATCATGCTGCCAAGCTCTTTAGGTGGTAGAGCTATATATCTGGGCGTTGAGAAATCTGAGTATGGTAGGAATGGAACTGACAAAGGCTGGGACTAAAAAGATGAAAAATAAGAGAGATTGGAAGAGTCCCGTATCGTGTCAAGGCAATCACTGTATGCATCTACATATTTGTGCAAACCTGTACATAGAGCCTCGGAGAAGGCGATGGCACCCTACTCCAGCACTCTTGCCTGGAAAATCCCACGGATGGAGGAGCCTGGTGGGCTGCAGTCCATGGGGTCGCTAAGAGTCGGACATGACTGAGCTACTTCACTTTCACTTTTCACTTTCATGCATTGGAGAAGGAAATGGCAACCCACTCCAGTGTTCTTGCCTGGAGAATCCCAGGGATGGGGGAGCCTGGTGGGCTGCCATCTATGGGTCTCACAGAGTTGGACACGACTGAAGCGACTTAGCAGTACATACAACCTAGCTCATACTCCTCCTTGACTCCCTTTCCAGGGAAGACCATGCAAATACAATCATCTTAAAGCCTGTGTATAAAATCTACCCCCAAAAAGGAAAAAAGTATGCTATTACATTTTTTACCTGTATGATGCAATATGGACATTCTTATGCCTCACAAATTCACTTTTTGTCCAAGTTATATATATGGCCTACCCATATCTGGTAATAGTCCTGATTTCTCTCTTTATTCCACAATGTCTTCTCCCTATCAAATTATAAATTGCCTTCAGTAATTTTTTTCTCTGATATAGCATCAGTCAGTTCAGTTCAGTCGCTCAGTCGTGTCTCTGTCAATTCAAGTACTTCTGCCAGCTTTCTTTGGGAGCTTCTAAGACCACAAGTGGCTTGTTTGTCATTTAATTTATCTCACTATAAAGGAATGTTTGCCATTATAAGTGTCTTATTTTCTTACACTGTAGCTGACTTTGTGACCTTAAAACTTTGGTTTCTTTCTGTCTCAGTCATCTCTACAAAATAGAAATAGTGTATACATTGTCATTAAACTTTTTCTCACTCAAACTACTGTGGGCAAGATGAATAGTGTAGTAACCTGGGCCTCAAACATACTGGAATGCTGGGGGAGATTCAACATAGATTTGGAGAAGGAAGTTTGATATTCTGTAGACATTATCTAAGAGTAGAAGTCACATGGCCTTTTATCCAGGCATGTGTATTTTTTAGGTTTCAATTTTCACAAAAGTTTATAAGCCCATCTTCAGCTCAGTGGTCTGCAAGAAGCAGCCTCAGCTAGCAACAGAGAATAGCAACCTCCCAGACGTTGCAAGGAAATTCAGTCTCTCATTTCTTGATTCATTTAACAGAAAGTTTCATTATTCTTACTCTATCCCAGCATAACTTGGTGTAACTATGAAGAGACGTGGTTCGTATCCTCAGGGAGCTGATGGAACAGAGAAGTCAGACAAGAGGAAAAATAATGTAAAGGTGCACCACACAAAAAATACCATCTCTGCAGTGATACGTGAATAACCGCTAGGGAATTGTGAGAAAAGTAAGATATATTACACATATAAACACACACCTTCGAATAAGCTCAATGAAAGAAACAAATTGGCCAATGGTTGAGAATAACTACTGGATTATTATGGGAAGATGCTAGCTCGAGTGTTCCCTATTCCCTTTACTGCTCCTGTCTCTGACCCAAGCAGTTACAAAGGCTTGCGTGCTGATGGGGCCTTGAAAGAAGGAGCACGTGGGAGAGATTTTACCTCATGAACCGAGGAAGAGGCAGGGACCAGTGGGAAAGAAATCTGAAGGAAGACTCCAGTGAATGTGGTAGATTCCAGGAAAGTCCAGCTTGAGAGGTGGATGAACTGAGGCTGCCTGCAAGAGTGGTCCTTGCTGGCTCTACCAATTTCCCTAGGCCTTAAACAGCTTCTTGGTGAATGAATTTTTTTTTTTTTCTTTTTTTAAATCATGAGTCAAAAACCCTAAGAGCAATGATTTTTCAAGATGACCCTTCTAAGATTAAAAACATATACAAAAATAAACTTTAAAAAGTGAAAGGACAAGCCAAAACAAAGAAAATATATTTGTAAAAAATCAAATTAGCCTAGAAGAAGAATGGGCAATAGAGTAGGCATTTCATTGAGAAAAAATTAGAATGCCAATAAAAGTATCCAAAGATATTAAAGCTCACTAATAACATCTGAAATACCAATTAAGAGATATGGACCCAAATTAATCTTATACCAAGGTAGTAATGAAGTTGTGGAAAGGAAAGACTCATAGACAGTATTGGTTGAGGTAAACTTGGTACCACTACAAAGGAGAGCAGCTTTAAAACATCTGGTAAAACTGAACGTGCTCACAAGCCCTGGCTCACTAGTGTTCCTACTAGGTGAATTCCATAGTGATGCTGGCACATTTTCATTTTAACTTATGTACAAAAATGCTCAGGTCTACTCTCTTTGTAAGAGTGAAACATAGCAACAACCCAATTATTCTTCACTGCAGAAATGGATAAACTTTGTTCACACAGTTCAACAGTGAACCAAAATGAAAACAAATGACTCTATCTACAAATACTGACCTGAATAAATTGCAATAGGCAAGCTGATTTTGAAACACCAAGGTAAATTTTTTAAGAGTATGAAATGATTTGAACTCATCAAAATATATGCAATGTAAAAAATGCCTTTTAAAAAAAATTACATAAAAACTTTTAAAATGTCTATAATATGATATATTGTTTACAAACAGATCTATATTTAATAAAATATAAAAGTGATGTATACATCCACCAATGTCAGGAAGGTGGTTACAGCTGAGAAGGAAGGGAGGGGAAAGGAAGAGGGTAGTCTCTAGCTACATGTGCTACATTTGATTCTGAACAAGAGAGCTTTGATGCGGAGAGGTCAGCATCTGTTTATTCATGGCAGAGGACATGCCATGTAATACTATTTTTATTTGATGAAACCACAATTAGAGTGGGAGAGTTCACAGACACGCATCTTAACAAGAACAAAAACCACGGTTTGTTTCAGGGGACAAGATAGAGCAGAAAGGTCAAATGTCATAGAGGTGAAGAGGACAGTGGCGTGCTGGTGTGCTTTGGGACCAAGCATGGAAGAATCCAGATGCCACCATTTACTAGACCTGAATCTTTCAGGGAATTATTTAACCTCTTGAAGACGCCAAGTTTTCTCCTATAAAGTGAAGATGATAATGGAATCACTTACATGGTATTATTGTGAAGCAAATTGTACTAACACAGCGTATATAAAACAACTGGCACTGTGCCCAGAATAAACTGTCCATAAATGTCAAAGGACACATGGTCCATTCATCAAGACATTAAAATTTCCAGTCTAAGCGTGTAATGTCATGAAGATATTGTGATGGAAAGTGGAATGATATGGTAATTTAATAATAAGCATTAGGTGAACATCCAGTAGGCTCCAGCACTCTCCATAATTTACTTTTGAAAGTGTTAGCTGCTCAGTCCTGTCTGACTCTCTGTACCCCCATAGACTGTAGCCCACTAGCCTCCTCTGTCCACTCTGTCCATGGGATTCTCTAGGCAAGAATACTGGAATGGGTTGCCAAACCTTACCTCCTCCAGTAACCAGGAAACAGCAACTCTCTCATCCCATGGAAGGAGACCCAGGCCCTAAGAGGCTCAGCATTTTTCCTGAAGCTCATGAGAGTTGTGAGGTGTGAATTAAAGCCCACATCTGATTCCTCAACTTGTGTATTTACTTGAAATTGTAAGCCAAAATCAAATATTTCCATTTGAGCCTGGAAAGGGGGACATTGAGAACTCTCCCCAAATCCTTTAACATGTCTCCAGGAACACTTTGGAACAATCCAGAGATAAGTCAGGAAAAAAAAAAAAATACTGGACAAGATGAATTCTAATTTAAGATTAAATTAATTAAGAAGCAATTGGTGGTCCCAAAATATGACCAACACAGTTTGAATTCCAGATCCTCCAATTATTAGCTGTCTGACATTGAGCAAAGTACCTAACTGATATAAAATTAGTTCCTTATAACCTACCTCAAGAGTGTTGTGAACATTAAATAAGATAATACATGTGAAGCAAAGCGCCTTGAACCTAAAAAAAGATCAATAATCTACTGATCAATTTACCACTACCACCACCATCATCATTGATGTTTTCACTGTTATGAAATTAATCAAATGTATATTTTTTAAAAACCTAGCAGTTGCCTGGCACAAGATGTGTATTACACCTCGATCATTTTTCCTACTTTAATGCCAAAGATATCTGTTCTGTATGGGGCTCAAGAAATACATAGTACTGGTATATGCAAAAGTAATGCAGGGTAAGATAGCAATCTCAAAACACATTGATGAGAAATAGTTTTTATCCGCAGATTAGATTGAATATTGAGCTAATGGTACTTTTGTTAGAAATTTTCCTCCATCCCCAATAGTTTAGTATCTGCTTCTCTGGATATTTTAGTGGTTGAGACATTGGCTACATGGAAATGTGAAATGTTCATTAAAAGAAGCATCCTAGTCACTGCCTTATAAAGATGATTCTGACAACCCTCGTTCTTTATGAACTATTGGTGTGTGGGCTTGTCCAGACTTTGGACGAGTTGGCCACTGAAGCAGAAAAATCACCACCAGGCTTGTCATATATCATTGATGCAATGTGCCTTTCTATGTGCCTGGCTGAGCAGCTTCCAATGACATTTGACATGGGGTTTTCTCCCAAGGCCATGGCATACTGTGTGCAGCAAATCTGAGCTGAAAAACTAGTGCATAGCCGGCTATTCTTGGTAGCCCTCCAGGCATTTCACGTTCATTTATAAAATGCCTTCTTTCTACTTCAAATTAATCTTATGTTCTTTCCAATCACCACTGTAATACTCTTTTGACTTTATATTCTGACAAGCTTGAAATAGCTTGATAGGATTGAACTGAAGTATAAAAAAACCAGAGTTACAAAAGTCAGAAATAAATGAAAACCTGAAAAAAATGAAAAGCAAGTCTGCAAAGTTACCTTCACATCTGTGCTGCTGCCAAGTCAGGCCATGCATAGTTTTAGGCCTCTCCATTCTGTCTTTGTTTTGAATTCAGTTGTGGGTATTTTTTACAGAGCAGTTTAGACTTCTCTAAAATTTGGAACACTCAGTGTTGGTTTATGGAAAAGCTACTAAAACAGAAGGATGGGACTCACATGTCTCTTTATGGAAAAGCACTAGCTTATGTGGTGATTAATCTGAATAAGCCATTTATTTCAGTCCATCAATCTAGATTTCTTTTTTCTTCCTAGATATATAGTTTAATGCCCATTCAGGTTCAAATATTATTATATTTCTTTAAATTGTCTGCCATAATATGTGTTACTGGGTTATCCATTCATTTAATGAGCATGTAATTGGCACTTCCTGTGTGCCTGACTTTTGGAATTCAGAAGTAAATGGCACAAAGTGTCTTCAAAGCATTCTTGATCTGATAAAAGAGGAAGAAAACAAGGAATGTGTAAGGCACATCAAAGCCCCAAAGTAGTAGATACAGGGGCAGCAGAAGAGAATGGCAGTTCAAGGAAGGCTTCCTGGAGAACGTGGTCTCTGAGTCAGGCAAAAAGGAGTAAAATAATGACAGACAGTATGGGAAGTCAGACTTTGGTCATTTGTTAAACAGAAGGATCCAAGTATTGATAAAGTCTAATTGAATTAGGGAAACTGAACAATATGTATGGGGCTTTATGTTTAAATAGCACTTTCATATATTCACCCACTCATTCCCTCCTCTTTTTCACAAAAGTCCCTTGAGGTGTACAAACCAATGCCTATCTTATAAGTTAGAAAACTGGCTTGCAGAGTTCCCAATTCAGTGACTGTTATCTGAATGAGATAACTCAACAAAAAGTTATTGAGTACATACTCCCTCTCTGTCCCTCAACTCCCCATCTGTAGAATTAGCATAACGATCATACCTCTCCTAAGATTATTACGAGGCATAAATGAGATCATGTATGCTAGTGACATAAAATAGTCCTTGGTTCAAAATCAGTGTTGTACAAGCTGGTTCTTACTAGCAGTATGAGAATGCCAGATACTTCTCTCAACACTAATTGTGAGCAAAACAAAAGCTAATCTTCATGGAGTTTACAGTGCAGCTAAGAGAAGACAGAAGGAGAGAGTAAAAGAAATGAAGTTGAAAGACTTGTTGGGGGAGGAAAAACACAGATTGCATAGGAATTTTGTAAATGTGAACAAAAATAGACTTTTAAGCAAAAAAAAAAGAGATCTAACTTATGCTCTGAAAGAATTACACACTGAATAGCTTGAAGAAGGGCAGGGACGGAGAGAGTAGAAGAGTTAGAAGAACAGTTAGAAGATTATTCAGACAGTAGTGGCTTGGGGTCAATATTGGGGGGTCAGAGGTGGTGATGAAAGGTGCAGAGCAAAGTGGTCAAAATCTGGGTATATTTTGATGATTACCAGGGAGAATTCACTGATGGATTGGATGCATGGTGTTCAAGAAAAGATTCCAGAATTTTGGCCTAAGGAGGTAGATCAAGCACTTCTTGAAATGAAGAAAGATTTATGAGGAAGAAAATTGGCAGCAAAATAAAGATTTTATTCTCAAGCAAGTTAATATTGAATATATTGATGACTATATGGTATTATAAAAGAGCAAGGAATTGACCCAGGTTAGGATGTGGGGCTTGGATGGATGTGGGGATGGATGTGGTGCTTCTCGGGTGGCTCAGTGGTAAGGAATCCGCTTGCCAACACAGAAGACATGAGTTTGATCCCTGCATTGGGAAGATCCCCTGGAGGAGGAAATGCCAACCCACTCCAGTATTCTTGCCTGGAGAATCCCATGGACAAGAGAAGCCTGGCAGGCTACAGTCCGTATGGTCGCAGAGTCAGACAGGACTGAGCATGCGTGCTCAGGAAAGAGGGATAGAAAGGAAATGAAGAAAGATACTATCACGGCTTGAAGATCCAAAGTGAGAGGTGGGCAAAAATCACACTCATAAAAGAGAAAGACTGTTAGGCTCCAAATGAGAAGCATCAAGTAGAAGGATAATGAGGATTAAAACTGGAAAGAAGGGATCAGTGCCTAGACTGCTAGGATGAACAGTTGAAGCTACAATTTACTAGTTGATTGGCAGCAGTTTTTAACTTCAAATTAATCTTATGTTCTTTCCAATCACCGTTGTAATATTCTTTTGACATTATATTCTGACAAGCTTGAAATAGCCTGATTAGATTGAACTGAAGTATGAAAAACCAGAGTTATAACAGTCAGAAATGAATGAAAAGCTGAAAACCAAGTCTGCAAAGCTTTCTCCACAGCTGGGTTAGTCACAACTCAAGCCATGTCTAACTTTAGGTCTCTACAGTATGTTTCTGTTTTGAATTAAGTGGTGAGTCTTTTAGCAGAGCTGTTAATACTACCACAAAATTTGTAATGCTCCAGGTTGTCTTCACGTTCATCACATAATATTAACTGTTCATGTGGTTCACTCGCCCTCTAGATTATAAATTCTCTAATACCTTGTTCACCTTTGTGTTATCCCTGGCCAGCACAGAGCCTCACATGTAGTCTGTACTCAGTAACTGTGGGAGTAAATTAAAAAAAAAAATAATGTTTTATACTCATATAGGAACTCTAACTAAGATGGTAAGTTCCCTGGGTCTGGTATAAATTCAAAACATTCATGTTTTCAGAGTATTTGAAGTTGCTGAGAATGTTCCAGATATCTGAGTAGCTACAAAAAGAAAGACAAGCCCTCACTTCCACAGCCTGCAACAACTCTGAACACTGACCTTTTTCAGTATTGGGGCTCATGAAAGTCATGTTTGCCCAGCAGATGGTATATCGGCTCACAAGGATCTCCCAAACTCCTGAGAAACAGGACACGTAGACAACTTTTACTAAGGAAGATTCATTCTCTGTAGATATTATCCAGAGGAGAGGGCTTTGGCTTTTTCTGGGTCAATCAAGGAATACTGCAAAGGTAATATTCAGCCGAATCTTAAAGCATGAGTAAAAGTTTGCCGATGAGGGAAGGCATTTTATGTTTACCAAAAGCAGTATAATAAAGGGAATAGAGGGAGGTGATGCTATGATTTATTTGGAGAAAAGAAAGGCGTTAGATGAGACTGGAAAGAAGCATGGTGAAGATGAGGGGCCAGATGCTGTCCGGCTGATGCTAAAAGACAGAAAAGTATGCCATCATCACATCAGAAGCAGTACAGATGAATTACCATGGGTACCAAGTTCAGTAAAAGTCTATTGCCATAGACATAGCGAGGTGGGACAGAGTCAGAGGATTAGGAGACTGGGACAGAATCAAGGGATTTACAGGAAATCAGATTCCACATCAGTTAATGACACAGCACGGGAGAAGGCGGAAGTAAAGGGTAATTCCCAGGTTCTATTAACCAAATAGAGAATGAAAGAGATATTGGCTGGAGTTGAATCAGCATGATCTTTCATATCACTGGTTTTGAAAGTGCTGGGTGTAAAGATCGTGTGAGCTAAGCTGAGTTACACACTCAGGAGTCTTTACATAGGCAGAAAAGTCATAGTAAGGACACAGTGACCCAAGGTAGAACGTGAAGAGTGATACAGAATGTGGGATGAAATGAAAACATTTGAGACTGTTCCAAGAGCACAGATTTGTTCCTTTACCTCTGCAGTCAAAGTCCATGAGCCCCTGAATGGAGCTGGTTCCTCTAAATTAGTCTAAGGGATGTCAGCCACACTTCTGAGAGACCTCAAATATATTTTTCCTGGTTTGCAAAATTCAAGTAAAGTATTCTCATCTTTTAATGATGCATGAGGCTGCCAGACAGCCCATTAGCAGAGATCAGTGATATCCTCTAGCCACAAGGTTTAAACCTCTAGGGTCTTAAAAAGCAGTTTTCTGAGGGGCTACAGAAACATAATTCTCCCTTTACTTACGAATACCCACAGGAGCTGGTATCACTACAAGATACTGTGCAATCTTTGAAAGTCCCTCTGGAAAATGAAAACACTCATAAAATAAAGCTAAGATCTTGTCAAATAAAACCTTACCCAGCCCTTTTCAAGGAGGAAAGCTGTCCTTTTGACTTCTGAAAAATGGCCCATTTGCCTTCTCCAGGGAATCATTGCAAAAATATCACAACTATCATTGTATATTTAGTAATGATGGAAATTTTACCTTTCAAAGATCCTGCTTGGACACTGAAAAGAGGGCTTTCAGAGTTACATTGCTAATTACTAGTAGAGGAGACCCCTGCTTTCCAAGCCTGTATGTGTGTGTGCATACATGCACCGCTGAGATACAGTAGATCGTCCATGATCTTTTAAAATTCGTTTCCCCCCCTCAACAGTTTGTTTGGTGATTTTTTAGTTAATCTCTCTGTGCTTGATGTTTCATCTTAACTACCATTTAATAAGTTTCTTGGATGTGCCAAACCATGGGAGTTTCACATTCATTATTTCATTTCCTCTTGTGTTACTTATGTGAATGAGATTTTAACATGGAGTTGTATACATAAATCTGAATCTGAAATAGGCTAACCAACTCTCACACATGTAGAGGCACGTGTGTTTGAAACTATCTTTCTGACACAAAAGTCCCCACTGCTTCCAAAACATTGTCATCTCCAAATGAGCTGAGTAGAAGGCTGTCCCTACTAATCATCCATTACCTTGAATCTGTTAATTCCATAACAGCATTTAATAGCAAGCTATTTGTAAGCTAGTAATAAAACCAGGGATAGGAAATCGTAAAATACTGGCAACAAGAAGGCAATAACAATGAAACACCCAGCAGTGGGGACTGAAATAATATTGGCCAGATCTAGGCTTGTCTAAGTCAAACAGTGTTATCATGTTCAGTTCAGTTCAGTTCAGTCTCTCAGTCATGTCTGATTCTTTGCTACCCCGTGGACTGCAGCACACCAGCCCACCCTGTCCAACAACTACTCAAGTTTACTCAAACTCATGTCCATTGAGTCAGTGATGCCATCCAGCCATCTCATCCTCTGTTGTCCCCTTCTCTTCCTGCCATCAGTCTTTCCCAGCATCAGGGTCATTTCCAATCAGTCAGTTCTTCGCATCAGGTGGCCAAAGTATTGGAGTTTCAGCTTCAAAATCAGTCCTTCCAATGAACACTCAGGACTGATCTCCTTTAGGATGGACTGGTTGTAACTCCTTGCAGTCCAAGTGACTCTCAAGAGTCTTCTCCAACACCACAGTTCAGAAGAATCAGTTTTTCAGTGCTCAGCTTTCTTTGCAGTCCAACTCTCACATACATATATGACTACTGGAAAAACCATAGCCTTGATTAGATGGACCTTTGTTGGCAAACCAATGTCTCTGCTTTTTAATATGCTGTCTAGGCTGGTCATAACTTTTCTTACAAAGAGTAAGCATCTTCTTATTTCATAGCTGCAGTCACCATCTGCAGTGATTTTGGAGCCCCAAAACATAGTCTGTCACTGTTTCCACTTTTTCCCATCTATTTGCCATGAAGTAATGGGACCGGATGACATGATCTTAGTTTTCTGAATGTTGAAATTTAAGCCAGCTTTTTCACTTCCTCTTTTACTTTCTTCAAGAGACTTTTTAGTTCTTCTTCACTTTCTGCCATAAGGCTGGTGTCATCTGTATATCTGAGCTTATTGATATTTCTCCGAGCAATCTTCATCCTAGCTTGTGCTTTATCCAGCCCAGAATTTCTCATGATGTACTCTGCATATAAGTTAAATAAGCAGGGTGACAATATACAGCCTTGACATACTCCTTTTCCTATTTGGAAGTCCAGTTCTAACTGTTGCTTCCTGACCTGCATACAGATTTCTCAAGAGGCAAGTCAGGTGGTCTGGTATCCTCATCTCTTGTAGAATTTTCCACAATTTATCGTGATCCACACAGTCAAAGGCTTTGGCATAGTCAATAAAACAGAAATAGATGTTTTTCTGGAACTCTTGCTTTTTTGATGATCCAATGGATGTTGGCAATTTGATCTCTGGTTCCTCTGCCTTTTCTACAACCAACTTGAACATCTGGAAGTTCATGGTACATATTGTTGAAGCCTGGCTTGGATAATTTTGAGCATTACTTTGTTAGCATGTGAGATGAGTGCAATTGTGTGGTAGTTTGAGCATTCTTTGGCATTGCCTTTCTTTGGGATTGGGATGAAAACTGACCTTTTCCAGTCCTGTGGCCACTGCTGAGTTTTCCAAACTTGCTAGCATGGAAATGCAAAGAGTGCAGCACTTTCACAGCATCATCTTTCAGAATTTGAAATAGCTCAACTGGAATTCCATCACCTCCACTAGCTTTGTTCGTAGTGATGCTTTCTAAGGCCCATTTGACTTCACATTCCAGCATGTCTGGCTCTAGGTGAGTGATCACACCATCGTGATCATCTTGGTAATGAAGCTCTTTTTTGTACAGTTCTGTGTATTCTTGCCACCTTTTCTTAATGTCTTCTGCTTCTGTTAGGTCCATACCATTTCTGTCCTTTATTGAGCCCATCTTTGCATGAAATGTTCCCTTGGTATCTCTCATTTTTTTTAAGAGATCTCTAGTCTTCCCATTCTGTTGTTTTCCTCTATTTCTTTGCATTGATCACTGAGATAGGCTTTCTTATCTCTTCTTGCTATTCTTTGGAACTCTGCATTCAGATGCTTATATCTTTCCTTTTCTCCTTTGCTTTTCACTTCTCTTCTTTTCACAGCTATTTGTAAGGCCTCCCTAGACAACCATTTTGCTTTTTTGCATTTCTTTTCCATGAGGATGGTCTTGATCCCTGTCCTTGATCCATTTCCTTCTCCAGGGGATCTTCCCGACCCAGGGATGAAACCTGGGTCTCCCGCACTGCAGGCCGACGCTTTATCATCTGAACCACCAGGGAAGCCCAAATGGGTTTTTCCTTTGCTTTTGGCTTGTCTTCTTATCACAGCTATTAGTAAGCCTTCCTAAGACAGCCATTTTGCTTTTTTGTATTTCTTTTTCTTGGGGATGGTATTGATCCCTGTCTCCTGTACAATGTCATGAACCTCCATCTATAGTTCATCAAGCACTCTATCTATCAGATCTAGTCCCTTAAATCTATTTCTCACTTCCACTGTATAATCATAAGGGATTTGATTTAGGTCATACCTGAATGGTCTAGTGGTTTTCTATACTTTCTTTAAGTCTGAATTTGGCAATAAGGAGTTCATGATCTGAGCCACAGTCAGCTCCCAGTCTTGTTTTTGCTGACTGTAGAGCTTCTCTATCTTTGGCTGCAAAGAATATAATCAATCTGATTTTAATGTTGACCATCTGGTGATGTCCATGTGTAGAGTCTCCTCTTGTGTTGTTGGAAGAGGGTATTTGCTCTGACCAGTGCATTCTCTTGGCAGAACTCTATTGGCCTTTGCCCTGCTTCATTCCGTATTCCAAGGCCAAATTTGCCTGTTACTGCTGCTGCTGCTAAGTTGCTTCGGTCGTGTCCAACTCTGTGCAACTCCATAGACAGCAGCCCACCAGGCTTCCCCATCCCTGGGATTCTCCAGGCAAGAGTACTGTAGGTGTTTCTTGAATCCCTACTTTTGCATTCCAGTCCCCTACAATGAAAAGGACATCTTTTTTGGTGTTAGTTCTAGAAGGTCTTGTAGGTCTTCATAGAACCGTTCAACTTCAGGTTCTTCAGCATTACAGGTCGGGGCATAGGCTTGGATTACCCTGATATTGAATAGTTTGCCTTGGAAACAAACAGAAATCATTGTGTCGTTTTTGCAATTGCATCCAAGTACTGCATTTCAGACTCTTTTGTTGACCATGATGGCTACTCCATTTCTTCTAGGGGATTCTTGCCCACAGAGTAGATATAATGGTCATCTGAGTTAAATTCACCCATTCCAGTCCATTTTAGTTCATTGATTCCTAAAATGTCGATGTTCACTCTTGCCATCTCCTGTTTGACCACTTCCAATTTGCCTTGATTCATGGACCTAACATCCCAGGTTCCTATGCAATATTGCTCTTTACAGCATCAGACCTTGTTTCCATCACCAGTCACATCTGCAACTGGGTGTTGTTTTTGCTTTGGCTCTGTCTCTTCATTCTTTCTGGTGTTATTTCTCCACTGATCTCCAGTAGCATATTGGGCACCTACCAACCCGGGAGTTTGTCTTTCAGTGTCATAACGTGTTATCACGTTACCCCATCTCAAAGGGTAGACTAGATCTTTAGGTTGTGAAGATGTCATTTCAACTAAATATTTTTAAATAGTCTTCAAAAAGGAATTATTTTTACAGAGGATCCAGTTTGTACTGTGCTGTGGTGTGCTTATGACTCTTTGTAACTCCATGGACTATAGGCCACCAGGCCCCTCTATACATGGGGATTCTCCAGGCAAGAATACTAGAGTGGGTTGCCATGCCCTTCTCCAGGGGATCTTCCCAACCCAGGGATCAAACTCAGGTCTCCTGCAATGCAGGTGGATTCTTTAACAACTGAGCTACTAGGGGCCCTGAATCCAGTTTATTCCAAGCGAAAACTCTTGAGTTTCTGGCTAGTGGTGACTCACGTGCTCTTTCCATCCTTGTGCTTTTGCCCAGCACCATCTGAGCCAATTGGTACCCATGATGGGGTAGTGGGAGAGAGCCACACACCAGCACAGGCACCTGTCAGGACCCAGCGAGGGGCTGAATCTCTTTGTGAACTAGTCAGCAGTTCCTATGCCAGATCAGATTTCAGCAGAGTATGATCTCCAAATTGTTACCTGTCCTCTGTTATTTCAGAACAGGTGGACACCCCACTAGATAGATTGGGTGAAGAGCAGCTTCAACTGGCCTGATGTATGAGCATTGATTTTTCTGTCCTTCAGAGATTTAGCGTGGCCACTTAAGGACAAATGAGGAAATCATTTCAAAAAGCCAGTCAATGGTAATTTTCTACATTGTGAACACGAGAAAGGGAAAAAAAAAAAATGAATGCTCTACTTGAGTGTTATTCTCGGTAGCACCATCCAATCTTGGAAAAAACAAACCTACGTAAACTTTACCAAATAAAGGCCATGCAGCCAGGAGGTGAATTTTTCTACTTGGCTCACAATCCATTGTTACTGACCCTGAGAAAAATGTTAATTTCTCTTTGATGTGACTTAGTCCTTGTCACCAACCAAGAAATACATTAATTCAAAACAAACAAACAAACAAAATATGTTTTTCCCCACCAAATCCTAGGACAATAATGTTCTCTTTGTCTGACCATTATTTACTCATTGCCACCGTAAGTTCTTAAACAATGCAGTTTGGAATAAACATATGCTTGGTTAATCTTATCCTTTAAGTGAAGAATAAAAATTAATAATTTAAAGCATATAGTTGTTACACATCTGGTTTAATAGAAATATACTCTTGAGAAAGAGCAAAAATTATACAAAAATCAGAAGCATTGATGAAATTACAATTTTTTGGATGGTTATGGAGTCCTTCATAAGTACAAAGTAAAATATGAAAAATTACATCGATTATTTCTAATAATGTAAAGAAAAGTTTTTATAAATATCTTTGGTAAATATCTCTAAAAGAGTGAGAATTTTTCTTGTAAATCTGCGTCTTTGTTAACAGCAAACACTCGGACACTTTAAAATGTTAGTTTTGTCCTATGTGATTTTGTTTAAATGGCAGTGACACTGGTCTCTGATTACGGCAGTAGCTTGCTTATTGAGTTCGGCTGGAGATGGAGCTACTGCAGCTTTTTCAAGGCACAGCACGAAGACTGGGACCTTATTCCCATCCTCCAGATCTGAACCTCAGGGGTACATTGCTGTTCAATATGCGAGTGAGTCTTACATACACTGAAGGGTTAAAATCACAGTAATTCATATGATGCCATAGATATTTCCCAGGTGTTGTCAGAGTGCTAAGTTCCATGATTTTGCAACTTGAAGATACATTATCTATATGTAATATAGAACAGAATTTTAAAATACATTTGATGTTAAATAATAATAAGCAACATTTAAGTGCTCATTTCATGCCAGGTAGTGTTTTAAGCAATAATGCATTAATGTTAATTTATTGAGTACTCACAGCAACTATATGAAGTATTAGGTTTACCTCCATTTCCAGGATGAGGAAAAGACGAAGCTGAATAATTTGCCCAGGGTCACACAGGTAGAAAGGGCCACAGATTTGACCTCACACAATCTATCTCCCAAAGCCTCATCTTAACTATCAGGTCATACTTTGTGTTAAGTGTTTGTCATTGCAAACTGGACAACTTAAAAAGTCATAATAGTAGGAGGAAAAAATGCTCCCCACATTCGGTTTTTTGTAGAATGAAAAGAGGATGGTAGGGCGAAGGAAGGAAAGGATCTTACACAGAGCTTTCCTGATGGCTCAGATGGTAAAGAAGCTGCCTGCCATTCAGGAAACTTGAGTCTGATCCCTGGGTCAGGAAGCTCCCCTGGAGAAGGAAATGGATACTGTCTCCAGGATTCTTGCCTGGAGAATTCCATAGACAGAGGTGCCATGGCAGGCTATGGTCCATAGGGTTGCAAAGAGTCAGACACGACTGAACAAGTAACACTTTCATTTTTTTTCATCTTGCAAATACTTGTGAAAGTATGCCTACAAAAATAGTGAAAAGGTAGAAACCAAAACACTTATTTGATGATGGGATTGCGGTGTTTATTGTGTCTGCTCCATTTTCTGTTTCTCTGTAGCAAGATAATGAGTGAGAATGGTTTGTTCTTGTAATCAGAAAATAAAGACTGAGTCAGTTTATGGAATGATTACATGTAGTAATGACTGATAAAATTCATAAAAGTATCAGTTGATCTAAAGTTTTAGTTCATTCTGTTTATACTCAACTCTTTTAAAACCATAAAGTATGTATCTATCAGTAGCTGGGTTTTCTTTCTCATTTGAATGGCTTAATTTTTATACACAAATCCTTTATTTTTATGTTACTTTCAGTTTGTCAAAAACAAAAGTCAAACTATGTCATAGCATGAAAAATAAATATGCTACTGCTAGACCACTGCCATGGTAAATGTAATCAAATCATATCTTATTCCCCAATATTCATATGTTCATAAGGGAATAAATACGGTTATTTGTCAGTAGGTTCATTGTATTATTGTCAACATGATATATTTTAATATTAACATACAGAAAAATTAATCATACCTTAAAAGGGAAAAGACAGATATATATATACCCATTTTCATAGCATTATTTACAATAACCAAAAGTTAGAAGCAACCTAAATGTCAGTTAATGAATGAACAAACAAAATATTGGATATACACACAATATTGTATATACACACAATGGAATGCTTTTCAGTCTTAAGTGTTAATCGCTCAGTCGTGTCCAACTCTTGGCAACCCCATGGGCTGTAGCCTGCCACACTCCTCTGTCCATAGAATTCTCCAGGAAGAAATACTGGAGTGAGTTGCTATTCCTTTTTCCAGGGGATCTTCCAACTCAGGGATCAAACCCGGGTCTCATGCATTGCTAGCACATTCTTCAGCTTTAAAAACGAAGGTAATTCTGACATGTGCTACAACATGGATTAAACTTGAAGACGTTATGCCAAGTGAAATAAGTCAGTTACAAAAGGAGAGATGAAGGACAATTCCACATACGTGAAGTACTCAGAGTCAGTGCAATTCAGTTCAATCACTCAGTCGTGTCCGACTCTTTGCAGCCCCATGGACTGCAGCACGCCAACTCCCGGAGCTTACTCAAACTCATGTTCATTGAGTCGGGGATGCCAACCAACCATCTCATCCTCTGTCGTCCCCTTCTCCCGCCCTCAATCTTTCCCAGCATCAGGGTCTTTTCCAGTCAGTCAGTTCTTCACATTACTTCTCCAAAGTAATTGGAGTCTCAGCTTTAGTATCAGTCCTTCCAATGAACACTCAGGACTGATCTCCTTTAGGATGAACTGGTTGGATCTCCTTGCATTCCAAGGGACTCTCAAGAGTCTTCTCCAACACCACAGTTCAAAAGCATCAATTCTTTGGTGCTCAGCCTTCTTTATAGTCCAACTCTCACATGACTACTGGAAAAACCAAAGCTTTGACTAGACGGACCTTTGTTGGCAAAGTAATGTCTGTTTTTTAATATGCTGTCTAGGTTGGTCACAACTTTTCTTCCAAGGAGCAAGTGCTTTTAATTTCATGGCTATAGTCACCATCTGCAGTGATTTTGGAGCCTAAAAAAATAAATTCTGTCACTGTTTCTCCATCTATTTGACAGGAAGTGATGGGACCAGATGCCATGATCTAAGTTTTCTGAATGTTGAACTTTAAGCCAACTTTTTCACTCTCCTCTTTCACTTGCATCAAGAGGCTTTTTAGTTCCTCTTCACTTTCTGCCATAAAGGTAGTGTCATCTGCATATCTGAAGTTATTGATATTTCTCCCGGCAATCTTGATTCCAGCTTGTGCTTCATCCAGCCCAGCATTTCTCATGATGTATTCTGCATATAACTTAAATAAGCAGGGTGACAATATACAGCCTGATTTGGAAGCAGTCTGTTGTTCCTTGTCCAGTTACAACTGTTGCTTCTTGACCTGCATACAGATTTCAGGAGGCAGGTCAGGTGGTCCGGTATTCCCATCTGTTTAAGAATTTTCCACAGTTTGTTGTGAGACAGGAAATAGAACAGAATTCCTTTCTAGGTGAAGGGAGAGAAAGGGAGTTAGTGTTTCATGAGTCCAGAGATTCATGAAGGAAAATGAGAAAATTCTGAAGATAGATGATGGTAATGGTTGCATAACAATGTAAATGTGCTTATTGCTATGGAATATATATATATGGAATATATATATATATGGAATATATATATGGAATATACTTTAAAATAGTTAAAATGGGAAATTTTCTATTTATATATAATTTTCCACAATAAAGAAGTGGAAATGTGTTACATATTATTTCTTTCATTTGTTATTGCCTTTAAAAATGAGCACCCTCTGAAAGTCTTGAAGTGATGTGTTCATAAAGATTGTGTTCGTGAAGATGCTTCATCAGACATCAGCATCTTTTTTAAAAGTTTCCTTGAATATATCTCCTCTTTGTGGAGAAGGCGATGGCACCCCACTCCAGTCCTCTCGCCTGGAAAATCCCATGGGCGGAGGAGCCTGGTGGGCTGCAGTCCATGGGGTCGCTAGGAGTTGGACACGACTGAGCAACTTCACTTTCACTTTTCACTTTCATGCATTGGAGAAGGAAATGGCAACCCACTCCAGTGTTCTTGCCTGGAGAATCCCAGGGACGGGGGAGCCTGGTGGGCTGCTGTCTATGGGGTCGCACAGAGTCGGACACGACTGAAACAACTTAGCAGCAGCAGCAGCATCTCCTCTTTGATCATAATATATCTCTCTCTGCTCCTGCACTCTTTTCGTGGCTGTCATTCACCTTATGAATAAAATCTAAATTCTATCAAAGATCATAGATAAGCTAATCTCCATGCTTACAAATGTACACGCACACATATTTGTCCTCTCCATCTCCATCTCCCCATCCCGCCTCACCCTCACCTGAGCCGTACAAGCTTCTTGCTGGTTCTGGTACGCAGCAGCCCTTGAAAGTCAAAGACATGATACTCGCAGCTTTCTCCATTTGGAAAGCTCCCCCTAGACTTCCGTGTGCCTCCTTTGTGATGGGCCTAAAGACCCATCAGAGATGTGTTCCCTGCATGATGTAGCCACTCTCTGTCCATTATGCTTCTGGTTTTCTTCCCTAGTATTTACCAAGAACTGAAGGAGTATCATGCTTTACTTCTGTGTTTGTTTTTTTTTTTTCTTTCCAGACTAGAATGTAAGCTCCAGAGAAGCAAGCATCTTTACTGTTTTGTTGCCACTGAATTTACAGTGTCTTAACACTTAGAACAGTGCCTGTCACAAAGTAAATACTCTGCAAATGTTCATTCCATAAGTAACTGCATAAAAATACGCAAAATACCACTTGGGCTGTTATTTATATTTCTGATACAGATAAAATAGTATTAAGGCTTTCAATAGTAAAATGAGCCGTGTCTGAATCATTTTATGTATTTGCATAATCTCAGTCATTATCCTCTGAGATAACATCCTGACTGTAGATAGTAGAAATTGATGAAAGGGAGACACCCTTTGTCTCCACTGAGAAATAATTTGAATGTTGACCTTTGTCATATATTTTCTAAAGTGTCTTACGTTGTTTGTAGCATTTCATCCTAAAAAACAATGATAAGGCAAATTTTATTATTATTCCAATTGTATAGATATAAAAACTAAAGATAGCAATTTGCCCAAGGTCAAGTCAGTATTTGAGCTGAATTCCAGTATCAGCAATGACTCTAGATCCAGTGCTTTTAAACAGCACTAAATATAATTTTCCCTAAACACAGACACCTATTTGTCATGGCATTTATTTTTATTATTATATAAAAACATATTTATTCATTCAAAATTGTAAAGATATGAAAATGTGAGAAAGTACAAATTATCCCTAAACCTCCATCTAGACTACTTTTAAAATGGATTATTCTTATTTTTGCTTTCCATGGACACTTTAAAAGAAACTCGAAAGAATGAAAACAATAAATGTGTAAAAGTCCAGGATAAGAAAACTCTTAAAGGATACATGTTTTCTTTTGCAAGTGTTTTGTTTGTTTTACCCCTCCATTTCTTTTCTTATACTGATAATCTGGAATTAGGAGTGGAAGATTGTTTGTTGAAAAATGTCATTTAAAATCTTATCTGGTAGACAAAAGGTATATTTTTTCCTGTAATTACATATAAAGAGTTTTTCATAGTCTTTATCAAGCTATATAGCATAATATTTATTTTGTCTAAAACCTAAAAACATATTTTAAGCAGTTATTGATGTTTGATGCATAATAGCTTCTAGAATCTTCAGAGAAATGAGAAGGATGTGACCTATTAGTGTCCAACTCAACTTTCCTGACTTACATGTATCTCAGATCACTGATCAAATTGAAAAAGTGTTCGGTCTGTCCAGGCAATTTTTCTGTGTGGTAAAAAAGTTGTTAAAATCTTCAATAAATAACACCAGAGGATGGGGATCTCTTAAAACAATGTCCTTTCCCACACTAGTAGTGCACAAGTATTCTTGGATTTATAAATTTACCATTACAGATACTTCAAAAGTGCATTTTAAGAACTTGAGACAGCAGATAGAAAAGAATATGAGAATACTGCTAGAGTGAAAAATAAACTGTTTAATAATAGCCTACTCAAGATTTGTTGTTTCGGTGTATTATTATGGGCTATTGTCACTGCAAAATAGGTTTTGCTTAGCATACTGCAATGTTATATGACAGGTTATCATCAAAGCTATTGTGTTGACATCATTCAGTGAAGTCAATTTTTTTGTGGTAGTTTGGCCTATCCACTATAAAATATTCATCTCTAAATGTACCTCACACTATGAAAAATTCTTTCTTAAAGTTTAATAGAGATTTATTGAGAAACTATGGAGAGCATATAAAGAAGGAAATATGGTGCTTAAAAAACTGAGTAAGAGACCATACTTGTCCTCTAGAACTCACAAAGTAGCAGGGTGTAGAATTTTAAAACCCACAGCATACAGCATATACGATGTATAAGTAGCATGTTCCCTTATTATAGTTATAAAGTGCTAAGTTACGACCTCCCAAAGAAATAAGTGATCATGGCCAGTATGACTGGGCAATAATGGTGAAGATACAGAACTCACTGCTTTTTTTAAGTGGTAGCTTTATTTTGGATACTGACAGATTAGTCAGCTTTGTATAGATAGAAAGCTCTGTTGATGAAAGCTATTAATTTAACACTGTATTATGTATTTTTACTAAGGCTTGACAGAATGGTTGAGTAAAGCTGACTAGGTCCCAACTCTCATTCATTTTAATAAGCAAATTCCAATATCAGTAACTTCTTTAAAACAATAAAATAGGATAATATCATAGTAAATGAGTTGGCTAAAAGAGGAGAGAAAAGGACCTTTTTTGTAAGGTAGGACTTTGGAAATATATGTCTCAATAAGTGTTCAACAATCTGAACACTAAATTTTAATAAAACATGAATAAATATTGGGCATGAGCTCAGAAAGGATTCAGACTTAGCCATTGAGCACACATGTGCTTTAGAAGCAAATGGCTTGCCTTAAGATCTAGCCCTTCTGCTTCCTGTTACTATTGGCCTACTTTCCTATTTCATCAGGCTTCACTTTCCACATCTTTATGCAAAAATAATAATGATGCCTACACTACAGTGATGTACTCACTACAGTTTGCAGTGAGTACTAATAGGTATAATGTATGAACAAGGCTTAGCCAAATGTTTGGCACTAATAAAAATGTGAGCATTTGGGGAATATAGTTTAGTCCAGCTTGACTGCAACAAATAAAGGAGAGTAAGGGAAGGTAAGTCTACAAATATAACTGAAACCAGAGTACACAGATTCAACCAGTGTACCACCAGACTGTCCCTTAAGCTGGAAAGAATCATTAAATATTTGTTGAGTGGGGAGTGTTGCACTTTGGAAAGATTAATAGATCAGTTGTTTACAGAATATTTTGGACACTCGAACTACAGAAGTAATTTAATTACTTCTACAATAAAGACCCAAAGGACAGAAAGGATTGCAGATGTTATGGAGGTCGAGTTGACAGGACTTTGTGACTAAGTGAATGAGGACAGGCGTCCAGGCCTAAGAGAATAACTGAAGAGATGACAATGAAAGGACCCAGTTTGTGCAGAAGATGACTCAGCTGTGGGCACACTGGTAGGATATCCAGCCAGCAGGAGAAAATGTAGGACCAAAAAAAAAAGAAAAAGGGAAATGCATCAGTTGGAAATGTAGGTTGGAGTGTCATCAACATTCAGATTGTACCTGAAGCCCTGACTATTGGTGGGATATCTCTGCCCAGAGAGAATAGAGAGAAAAGAAAAGGATGCTAAGGGCATAGTCCCAGTGTCCAAATATATTTCACTAAAGAAACTAGAGGAACGGGAATGAGACAGGGAAGGGTGGAAGCCATGTGAGCGAGGAGAGCTAGTAGCACATTGAGCAGTTGCTGCACATCAACTGATGTAGGTAAATGATAGCTAAATAATGAACACTTTCATTCAGATATTTAGTTTACAGCATGCCAAAACAACTCATTCAAAACTTGCTGATGGTGCTTCTCACTCTGAAAATGATGTAAAATTCTTGAGCTGTGTCTTTTTTCTTGTGTACATCTTATTTATTTACAAAACCCTCATAAAGAGGTCTTTTTTAAAATGGCCCATTTGTAAAGCGTAGAATCATTTCATAAGAAAGTTGTGAAATAGTCAGACCCTGCATAGCTACCTAGAAAATAAGTCCTGTCAACAGGATGAACAAACTTTTCTTTTGACGTAATAGCTAAAGGCAATGAAATTATTCCCTCTTTAAATGACTCAGTTCCCAGGGTGGCATTAGGAATGCATAATAGATGAGCTATTATCACAAAACCCTTTTTTAATGCTTCACCTTTCCCCTTACTTTACTTTTAATCATGATACAAGGGAAGTATAAACAAAATCAGCAAACATAAACAAAAATGATATAGATTGTTTCATACCCTAATTGTTCATGTCCATATTTCACATTGTGTTGTATAGAACAAAAGTTAATAGGGGAAAAAAGTTTTTCTCTTTCAAATAGGCAGGCTTATTTTGAGAAATAAAATTATGAATGAAATTAAAAAATAGAGTGTCCCTTGGACTGCAAGGAGATCAAACTGTTCAATCCTAAAGGAAACCAACCCAGAATATTCATTAGAAGGACTAATGCTGAAGTTGAATGAAGCACCAGTACTTTGGCCACCTGATTCAAAGAGTGGACTCATTGGAAAAGATCCTGATGATAGCAAAGACTGAAGGCAAAAGAAGAGGGTGGCAGAGAATGAGATGGTTAAATAGCTTCACCAACTCAATGGACACGAATTTGCGCAAACTCCGGGAGACAGGGAAAGACAAGGAAGACTGGCATGCTGCAGTCCATAGGGTCGCAAAGAATCGGACACCACTTAGCAACTGAACAACAACTGATATAAAATATTGAAATACAAGCTATGACCAAGTATATGTTAATAAACCTGAAAATTTCAGTTAAATAAATTTGTAGAAAATTAAAAATGATCAAAATTTTTTAAAAAATGATCAAAATTAACTCAAGAAATGTAAATAGAGCAGTAAATCAAGATGAAATTTTAATTATTATCAAAGAATTCCAGAGCTAGAAAGTTTATCAATTGAATTTTTAAATTCAAGTAATAACATTTTTTTCTATAATATAAAAAGAATAAAATAGCTATCCTTTGTTATTCTTGATTCAAAATTTGATCAATGTGAATAAACATACAACAAAAATGCATGAAACCTCAGCTATTAATAAAGATGGATACAAAATATACTTAAATGTATTTGTACAAAATGTACAATTAAATGTACAAAATGTATTTAAAATGTATTAACAAAGTAATTCCAAAAGTACATTAAAGATACAATCCATCATGATGAAGTTAGGTTTGTTCCCAGAAAGCTTAATTAAATCAGTGAATTAGAAACATGGCATGCTTATGCCCTCTTTTATTTTAGAATAAGGCAAAGTTATTATCTGCAGAGCATGTGCTTATCTGCATAGAATAGTCCCTGAAAATTCTCTAAGAATCTATTCAGTTCAGTTCAGTTCAGTTGCTCAGTCGTGTCCGACTCTTTGCGACCCCATGAATCACAGCACGCCAGGCCTCCCTGTCCATCACCAACTCCTGGAGTTCACTCAGACTCACATCCATCAAGTCAATGATGCCATTCAGCCATCTCATCCTCGCTTGTCCCCTTCTCCTCCTGCCCCCAATCCCTCCCAGCATCAGAGTCTTTTCCAATGAATCAACTCTTTGCATGAGGTGGCCAAAGTACTGGAGTTCAGCCTTAGCATCATTCCTTCCAAAGAAATCCCAGGGCCGATCTCCTTCCGAATGGACTGGTTGGATCTCCTTGCAGTCCAAGGGACTCTCAAGAGTCTTCTCCAACCACAGTTCAAAAGCATCAATTCTTAGCTATTGTTAAAGATTTTAGCTACAAGAATTTAGACACAATATAAATACCTGAAAAATGGTAACTTGAATTTTTATCACCCATGAGTAGTTTCAAGACAGAAATAATTACTAACTAAGAAAAAATAAGATATATCCAGAAATAATCCTGAAAAATTTGTGGGAACTATGTCAAAGAAACTATAAAGCTTTATTAGAAAGAAAAAAGAGAAAAACTAAATAGGAAGATGTGGTAGTTTGGATACTGGAAGGGAAACTTAAATATTATAAAAATATAAATTCTTCCTTACCAAATTTAGAGATTTAATGTAATCTTATGTAATATGTCATTGGAATACTTAGAGAGTTTAAATACCTGGTTCTAACATTCATCTGGAATAATAAAATAGAATGGCTACAATTAAATGGCATCACTTTTTGTGTAAGATAAGAATTAATGATTTTCTTAAGAGAACAAAAGATGAAGATATCCACCAAGCTGATAAGAATACTTGAGGTAGGATTAAAAGAGCTTGATAAAGCAGTGAGGTTTTGGGGTTTTTTCCTATTTTTTTAAAGTGGGAATGATTTTTACTTTCTTCAATCATTTTCAGTTTTAAAAAGACACTATTAAAACAATAAAATATGAAAATCTGGTAAATATTTAAGATAATACAATGAATGCTTACTATATTTAATATGTAAAGATATATTTCATTTCAGTAATAATGCTAAATTTATTCTAGTAGAAACTGTAATATGATTAGTTAACTGTTAAAAAATCTCACTGAAAGTTCACTATCATAAGTAACAAAATAAATTTAAAACAAAATATAGATACAGTATTTACCCTTTTGATTTTGTTTAAAATGTTACTATGTAAGAATGATAAGATAAATGACAGAGGCCCTCCTGGATTCTTCTTATACAAATTTAAATAGGTCAGCAAAAATCTTGTCTATGAGATCACAATGCATTTTTATTTTCCATCTCATATTTTGTGGATTTTTAAAAATACCTGTAATATTTACATATTTAAATGTTACAATATTAACATATTATGCACGGTTTATATACTACTTTTTATAATCAGAAAAATAAAAAGCATTTTCAAAAATCAGTAAAAGTTGTTTAATGTAAATTCAGCAATTAGGATTTTTTTAATTTGGTACTTCTTAAATCACTGCTTTTCTTAATTTACTTGTGAGCTTCAAACATGGCTATGACCTCAATTCTTCTCCCAAGTCAGTTCACCCATAATATTCTAGTAACTGAGATGAAAATATACAAATTTCTTCTCATAGGGATACTTGGTGAAATAAATAATAATAATAACATTAGTAATAGTTAAAATATTTAACATTAACATATTCTGGACACTGTGTTAGACTCTTCAGAGGAATTAACACAATCATCGAACCCTATATGTTGAGTATTATTATCTTTACCAATTTACAGATAACTTTCCTGACACTCTGTTTTTTAAGTAAATGTGGAGGACAGCGCTGTGACTCCTGAGATGGGGGACCAGGATCTTATGCCTCGCTCTGCTGCTTGCTTGCCATCTTTTCTAAGAGGTCATATAACTTATTTGCGCCAAAACGTTCTCAACTCAGCTGTAACATGAAAATAATAACCCTTGGCAGTGTTGTGAAACCCAAATGATGTGCTATGTATGAAAGCACTCTGAATAGCAAATTCTGTCAATTTAAAGCAAGATTGTAGAAAAATGGAGTTTAGGTTAAGTATTTAGATAAGAGTTTTTTTCTAAAAAGTATCTTTCTCAGTATCATTTATTTTCCTTGCTCCTTTTAAAAATCTAATATTTTGTAGGAGAAACTGTTGTTCTTTGTTGAGTCCAGTATCTGAAGCATTGTCCACTCAGTGTTGCTAGTTACTGCCAATCCTAACCACAGAATCTTTCTTTGCATGTAAGGCTTTAGATGCAGCAAAATAATAATATCTATAGCAAGTTTTCCCATATATATTACTACTGCCAAAGAACCCCTGATGAGATGTGAGAGAAAAAAAAATAACTATTTCTTATTAAAAATGTCGTGAACACTTTACAGACAAGTATTTTTTATCACCTTAAATAAATTTTTTGGTTGAATTACATTTTACTTATGATACTTCATTGCCTTAATTTCATCTGGGTAATATAATTCTTCCTATAAGAAGTGACAAAAATTTTAACTCGCACCTTTTTTTTTTTTTTTTTTT
>SJYA01000865.1:134674-281646 GCA_006410615.1 Neotragus moschatus
AAATTTTTTTGTATTCTCGTTTTTTTTTTTTTTTTTTTTTTTCATTTATGAAAACAAGATTGAAGGAAGACTGCCAGGAATCCAGAGTCCTACTCAAGAAATACTTAGATATCGAGGTCAACTTTTCCAATGGAGAAAAAACTGGGCTGATCTCTAATATTAGCTCCTGGTTTTATTCTCTGTGCTAAAATATAGGAAGAACCAAAAATGAATCTGAAAACAAGAGCTAGTTTCCCTTAATTCCATAGCGACCTGTGAATAAATCCATTCTTTTCTAAAATACAGATTTTTATAGGGTTTAGATCTTAGTTTCTTATGAGTAGTTGGAGACTCTAATCTTTAAATCATCAGACATCTATGGAAACCCAGAAAACATTTTATTGTGAATTTAGGTATAATATATTTACATTTTAATTCTAAAGCTAATTGTTAATATGAGAAATTTGCTACTTTTCTAAATCAATGATTAATGAAATGGGTTTTTAATTTTATAAAACTTAAAATCAGTCTGTTTTAACTATATAAATATCAACTAATCCAAAAAGAATATTAAACGTGTATGATTGAAAAGAAAGCATAAATAGAAAAACACAGAGAAACTTGCTTCTTATTGGCTTTTAAGTAACAAAAGCCAGCAACTGTTGAACTGTTAACCAAGTTTCAGATGTCATATTTAGTTATCACAAGCATTTCCTTTAGTGCTGACAATAACTTTGTAAATAAATACCATTGTCATTTTAAAGTCAGATGATTAGGCAAACTGCCCAAGGACACGCAACAATAAAGTGATGAAGCTGGACTATGCTCCCACTGGTCTAACTCTACAAAGAGTGCTCCTTACCACTTACCCATACTATGAAAAGTGAAAGTCGCTCAGTTGGTATGACTCTGTGTGACCCCATGGACTGTAGCCCACCAGGCTCCTGGTCGTGGAGTTTTCCAGGCAAAAATACTGGGGTGGGTAGCCATTCCTTTTTCTAGGGGATCTTCCCAACCCAGGGATCGAACACGGGTCTCCCACATTGCCGGCAGATCCTTTACCAGCTGAGCTACAAGGGAAGCACCAGGGAAGCCACACTATGGGTAACTATTAATAACTTACTTGTTTTTTATCTTTTAATTTAAATTTATTTATTTTAATTGGAGGCTAATTACTTTACAATATTGTATTGGTTCTGCCGCACATCAACATGAATCCACCACGGGCGTACACGTGTTCCCCTGAGCCCCTTCCAGTCAAATATGAAGAATATTGTGAATTTAGATGCTCCTCACTGAAAATTTAAAAAATTCTAGTTTCACTTCAAAGAAAATCCTGAGGTGACTCCTTGGGCTACAGTAGTATTCCTAACAAAATTTGAGACAGGAGATTGTGGAGCAAAGGAAACACCTTTAGAGGAATATATCAGAATCCAAGAGGGCTGTTGCGTGCTCTGCTCACCCACCTCCCAGCTCCAGCATTTCTCACCATTCTCTCTCATGCCTTACGCATGTACATGTCTGAAACACTCTGCCTCTCCCTGGAACACGCTTTCTGCTTCTGTCCTAGTTCATGGCTAACTTTATCCTGCAGGTCTCCACTCACACGTTGCCTTCCCCAGGAAGCCTGCCTGTGCCTACTTCTTGCTTAGGTGCGCTTTCCCTTCCAGCGCACAGCACCTCTTTCCCATCACAGAATGTTCCCCTCTCTCATTCCCTTTCCCTCTAACGTGCACACATGGTATTTTAATTCTCTATTTATGTGTTAGTCTCTTCTAGACCATCAGATCCTTCCAAAGACAATGAGTTTTTCACTCATCCTACTGTAGCAATAAATTTTAAAAATAAAACTATTATTTTTGTCCCAAGTACCACAATGCCTGCCAACAGGCACTCAACACTCAAAAAGTATTTGACTAAACACTTAGAAAGTATTTGTTTAATGAACAAATATATTTCAAGTCATCTCACAGGTTTCAATGTTTTTTCCCATGTGTTCAGGCATTTAATTTTCATGTTACACCTCTTTAGTGAGTGTATTCTTTTTTTATTTTTAAATAATTAGGAAACCAAAATGCATAAGAGTTAAGAAACTTGTCCAAAGTCACAAGTGCTGCAACAAAACTGATTACTGATATACACCACTGTATATAAAATAGGTCACCATTAAGGATTTGCTGTATAGCATAGGACACTATACTGAATATCTTATAAGACTCTAAATGGAAAAGAATCTGAAAAAGAATATATATATAAGGTGAATCACTCTGCCATATATTTGAAACTAACAAAACATTGCAAACATTTTTTAAAAAAAATATTCAACTAAAAATATTTTTAAGGAAAAAAAAAAAAAAAACAGACTCAAATGCATGTCTTTGGAATCTGTCCATTGGAGTTTTCCTTATAACTAAGATGAGAAATCTTAGTCTCCAAGAGGACTATAAGAGGTATTAGGTTTCATGCTCTGAAAAAGTTTTACTACACTGAAGTGGTATCATGACAGAAAATGTTAACTTTTCATCCCAAGCTTAATGGAGAAAATAAGACTTCTTCAATTAATTTAGAAAATGTTGAATGTAGAGCACAGAAAGAGTAAATAATAGATACAATCTTTGCTCTTCTTGAGACTTAGAGCTCAGTTGGAAAGATTAGAGGAAAATGCAAATAAATTTAACTCAAGGCAAGAAAGAGAGGCTACAAGAGAATCAGGAGCTCGCTGGACAAATTAAATAGCCAATATGTGCCAGGCCTCGTGCAATGGATTAGACATATCAAGATTTTAAAATGGGATAGTGGGTTCCCAAAAGAAAGCAAAATCCAGTGGGTCGAATTACGACTGCACTCATGGAAGCGGTAGAAACTGAGAGGAAACTTAGAGTGCTGTTTGACCGTCAGAGAATAAGAATAAAGGTGGTCATTCTGGAACACAAAGAGACATTAGCCAAAAGCAACATTATAGAAACATGAGGGGCATGTTTTCAAGAGGATCAGTTTATTCTGAGAGTTAAAGGTGGGAAATGAATGAAAAAGAATGAAATGTCAGGACCTTATATACTAGACTAAGGAATTAATTCATAATTTGATAAATAACAATAGAATGGGAAAGACTAGAGATCTCTTCAAGAAAGTTAGAGATACCAAAGGAACATTTCATGCAAAGATGGGCTCAATAAAAGACAGAAACAATATGGACCTAACAGAAGCAGAAGATATTAAGAATACACAGAAGAACTATACAAAAAAGATTTTCATGACCCATATAAACACGATGGTGTGATTACTCACTTAGAGCCAGACATCCTGGAGTGCAAAGTCAAATGGGCCTCCATCACTACGAACAAAGTGAAGCATCACTAAGAAGAAAGCTAGTGGAGGTAATGGAATTCCAGCTGAGCTATCTCATCCTAAAAGATGATGCTGTTAAAGTGCTGCAGTCAATATGCCAGCAAATTTGGAAAACTCATCAGTGGCCACAGGACTGGAAAAGATCTGTTTTCATTCCAATCCCAAAGAAAAACAATGCCAAAGGATGTTCAAACTACTGCACAATTGTACTCATTTCACACACTAGCAAAGTAATGCTGAAAATTCTTCAAGCAAGGCTTCAACAGAACGTGAACCATGAAATTTCAGGTATTCAAGCTGGATTTAGAAAAGGCCAAGGAACCAGAGATCAAATTGCCAGTATCCTTTGGCAAGAGAAAAAGCAAGAGAATTCTAGGAAAAACATCTGCTTCACTGAGTATGCTAAAGCTTTTGACCGTGTATCAAAACAAGCTGTGGAAAATTCTTAAGGAGACTGAAGTACCAGACCACCTTACCTGGCTCCTAAGAAACCTATATGCAGGTCAAGAAGCAACAGTTAGAACCAGACATGGAACAATGAACTGGTTCCAAATTGTGAAAGGAGTACATCAAGGCTGTATATTGTCACTCTGCTTATTTAACTTATATGCAGAGTACATCATGAGAAATGCCAGGCTAGATTAAACACAAGCTGGAATCAAGATTGCCAGGAAAAACATCAATAAATAACCTCAGATATACAGATGACACAACCCTTATGGCAGAAAATGAAGAGGAATTAAAACAGCCTCTTGATGAAGGTGAAAGAGGAGAGTGAAAAAGTTGGCTTAAAACTCAACATTCAAAAAACTAAGATCATGGTCCCATAACAGTGGAAACAAGGGCTTCAAAATCACTGACGATGGTGACTGCAGCCATGAAATTATAAGATGCTTGTTCCCTGGAAGAAAAGCTCCGAAAAACCTAGACAGCATATTAAAAAGCAAAGACATTACTCTGCTAACAAAGGCCTATCTAGTCAAAGCTCTGGTTTTTCCAGTAGTCATGCATTGGAAAAGGAAATGGCAACCCACTCCAATGTTCTTGCCTTGAGAATCCCAGGGATGGGGGAGCCTGGTGGGCTGCCGTCTATGGGGTTGCATAGAGTCAGACACAACTGAAGCGATGTAGCAGCAGCATGTATGGATGTGAAAGTTGGACTATAAAGAAAGCCAAGTGCTAAAAAATTGATGCTTTTGAACTGCGGTGTTAGAGAAGACTCTTGAGTATCCCTTGTACTTCAAGGAGATCCAACCAATCCATCCTAAAGGAAATTGGTCCTGAATATTCTTTGGAAGGACTGATGCTGAAGCTGAAACTCCAATACTTTGGCCACCTGATGTGAAGAACTGACTCACTGGAAAAGACCCTGATGCTGGGAAAGATTAAAGGCAGGAAGAGAAGGGGACGGCAGAGGATGAGATAATTGAACAGTATCACTGACTCAATGGACATGAGTTTGAGCAAGCTCCAGGAGATCGTGAAGGACAGGGAAGCCTGGCGTGCTGCAGTCCACGGGGTCACAAAGATTTGGACTTGACTGAGTGACTGAACAACAGTGGGATCTTATGAGAATTTGAGGAGCAGCATGATATTGCTCAAGGTGGGATTTGTAAGATTTATCTACCTGGTATATGTAGGATGCAGTAAGAAACTTAAGTTTCAAAGCTAGGGATAATAAAGTAGCATCATGTAATTATACCATTATAGCACAGAAAATATTTAGGTGATCTAAAATAAATATATTCTTTTATTTTTATTATGTTCCCTGAAAATAAATGAAACAAACTTAAGAGAATCTCCACTGATGAGTTTTCTTACAAAACAAAATGCCTATCAGGACAAGAGATTGTAACTCAGTATAGCTAAATTAGATTTGTTATTTCTTAGAACAAAACTCCCTTTGGTAGTTGTAGAGACGTTCCATGGCACTTTTTAAAAGAAGAAGAAGAGCATGAAGCACACAGCAATTTTTCATAGTTATTATAGGTGACATCTAAACTGGCAGGGTGCAGACCAGGAAAAGGCATATAAATTAGACTAATAAAAGGGTTTCTTCAGACTGGTCCACGAATACCAACAGAAGTGTATAAAGCGATAATGAACTTGTCTAGGGGAGCTGCTGATGAACAAGCAAGCCCAGATCTTTCAATTCCTAAATGTGTTTCACAGGAAGGTCAAGCACGTTTGATTGCTGTTTTCAAAAGGAGTCATTTTAAGATATTTGTGTTTCACGTATAAGTTAGTCAAAATATTTTGTGTACTATGTGTCCATTTTAATTGTATTTATATACGTTTACATTACTAAATATGACTTTAATAACTGCTGTCCCAACATGCCTTAGGGGATCAACCTCCATGACTTAACGATGCTTTATCACACAGAATAAGGAGATACTTGTTCCACAGCTATATACCGTTAAAGCATGAACGTATGAGCTTTAAATAAATATTTCTTTACTGATAGATGCTTTATACTAAAGAGATATGGCTTACGAACAGTATATTATTGGATAGCAAAGAAAATCTGTATCATGAGTTCCATGAGATGATCTACAGAAGAAATTTTCTATTGTCAGTTACATTTGGGGAACTTGTATGTCTTTTTCCTTGGAGATATATACAGCATATCAGCAAAGTCTGATATAGCCTACCTAAATATAGAACCTATTTAACTGTATTCAACCCAGTTCCTTTACAAACTTCATATGCCATATAATCTATTTTCCTTTCACATTTATTCATATTCCATACTGACTTTACGAAATATTTCCAGTGAATAAGTAAGACAGCATTACATATCAGGGAAATATAAAGTTTTAAGGAAGTAGCTGCTTACCACTAGCCCTACTTCCTAAACCACTGCTACTGGAGTTCTGGACTGAGTCAACCGTGGAGTACTCAGACTTATCATAGGTGCTCATGGGTGCTTTGTAGCCCACAAAATGAGACATTATCTCTGATGCTTGTGTCTCCCCATCTCCATTGCCATCATCCATTCTTTTGATCCGTGTTTTCCCTGTTCTGACTCCATGACAGGGAGGATGGTATATTCTGGAGATAAATAGCGTACAGATCCTATGGTGCTCACCTTAACAAACAAGCAGTGTCGTGAAAGAAAGGGACGAGAAAAGAGTCCGATACGTTTCTGTTAAGGAAAGTACCTGTAGTGTGGGAACACAGATGAGGAGCGTCCATACTGCCTGGTGGATTAAGATACTGCTGTGAGTGAACTGAATGCAGTAATTCACTCCAACCATGCACTACGGCTCCCAAGGAAAAATCTATGCCTTCCTATTAGATTTTCCTTCTTAGGATAGGAGAAACTCTATTCCAGCATTGGACTTGGAGGATAACCCAAAGGTAAGAAGAGATGGCTTCATGCCTTTTAGAAGCTTGACCCTCTGTCCCTTGATTAGGTGGAAGCAAGGAGCTAATGGGATTACCCTCCCAAACCCCTACCATGATTTAAGTCTGGAGTTACAAAGAGCAACCCAGCTAACCAACAACCCCTCTACAGTGCTATGGTTTTATCCAATCTTGAAGGTCCGTCAGGCAGCATTTGACTTTTAACCGTGGAGACAACCATACGTCAAGACCAGAGACACTTCTTTGAGACAGAATATAGCTATTTGAAGTATATTCACTAAATATGGGATGTGTTAGGATACTGCTGGCCAGGTCTATATGGATGTTCATTTCTTGTCAAAACACTGATTTGTCTTTGAGGGGGAAGGCTTGCTGGATTGTTAAGCCCATATGCATGTCCCAAATAAGCAAATGAAAAGTGTATCCAAAATGAAAATGTCACCATTATTCACACAAACTAAAAAACACCAAATTGGCAGCACTCTAATAAAATGAAGATGAAAATCTCTTAGAAATGAAAAACTGGAGTATGTTATTATGTGCATTGATTCTGCATTTTCAAAAGGAAGCAGTCACAGGAGGCTGTGAATCATTTATCATCCTGCCCAGACCTCTTACTCTTTTCTCTCTAAATCTGAAAATGGTGCAATTATTCTGTTATGCTTCATAAAATAGTAAATTATCTCCAATTATTGCAGATTCATAGGAGCAGTAAAATGCTTGTGTAGAACAACACACTCCCCATGGTCATCTTGGAATTTATTACAATATTATAAAATTGCAACTCTGAAAAGAGTTTTAAAAACATGTCCAGCTCATTTTCCTCACTTCTGGGCAGGGCTGAGTTTCAAATAATTCCAGAAAAAATAACTATCTAAAGAGAAGGTCCAACAATTATTCTTGTTAGCCACAGGGTTCAATTACACTTATAGAGAGACAGATATTTTTCCCATATGCCACAGTTCTTAATGTTTCCTTATGTTTATATTCAACTAAATTCTCAAAAGATCACATTTTACTTCCTCAACACAAGTGAATGGTCTCTGAACAACAACAAAACCACAAAATTAAATAAAGAAATCTGTCACTGACTTTGCCCCAGCAGTTTTTGAAAACCCTTTCATTTGTTTGCCTTGATATTTCTATTTTTGTCTGAAAGACAGCACTAGATAGACAAATTTTTAACCACCTCTTCAAAGATTTTAAAAACTTCTTAAGAGTGAAACCATAAGCTAACTTGTGCACAGAAACGTTTTGTTATTCCAACAGAAACTGTAATGTCAGCATAGCTGTTGACCCACTGATGTTGGAGGACTTTAGTAATTTTCTTAGATTGTAATTAAAAATTTTCGTTGGGAATCTGGGAGATGCTGGAATCATCCCCCTAAAAGGTTTAACATAGTATACTGTTCTCCTTTTATCACTCAGCACACCTTCGAGGCTCACTTCTGAAGTCTGCCCTTCCACAATTTAGGGCCACTTTGAGAATTTCTAGAGCAGTTCTGAAACCATGTATCTGTCAGTGAAATCTATACTTAGTTCCTGCAAGGTTTCTCTCTTTGCCATACTCTGAAAATTACAAGGCAGGCTTGTAATATCACTAGAGGTAGGCTCTAGTGATATGAAAAATAGTGTACAAGCTCCAAAGTGAAAAAGATCTTTTTGATACCTGGTTCTGCCACTGACTAGCTAGATGACCTTGGAAATGTCATTTATACTGTTTGAGTCTCAGACCCTTTGGCATTTAAACAGAAATACTAACATCCACCTCAGAGTCAGATAAGGACTGTGATAATTTATGGAAAACAAGTGATAGCCAAACACCCTGGTCTTTGGTCCGTGTCTGCAGTTACTATTTTCTATCGCTGTTGCTGGTGTTCTTGCTGTTAGCAGTGTTACCACGTCTGTGGGAATGATGGAGCATGAAAGCCAGAAAGCCCAGACAAATTTAGGGCTGGTATTAGTGTTCTCTCCGAGAAGTGGTTGGTATTTTACCCTGGCAGTGATGTGCACAAGGCACAACAGAGGAGAGCTAACCGACTAGTAAGGAAACCAAGTATTTCCTCTGTGCGTTACCGTGTGCTGTGATGCTCAGTCACGTCCGCCTCTTTGTGACAGCGTGCACTGTAGCCTGCCAGGCTCCTCTGTCCATGAGATTCTCCAGGCAGAAATACTGGCTCTGCTTAGTCGCTCAGTCCTGTCCAACTCTTTGTGACCCTAGGGACTAAGGCCAGCCAGGCTCCTCTGTCCATGGGGATTCTCCAGGCAANGTGTGCTGTGATGCTCAGTCACGTCCGCCTCTTTGTGACAGCGTGCACTGTAGCCTGCCAGGCTCCTCTGTCCATGAGATTCTCCAGGCAGAAATACTGGCTCTGCTTAGTCGCTCAGTCCTGTCCAACTCTTTGTGACCCTAGGGACTAAGGCCAGCCAGGCTCCTCTGTCCATGGGGATTCTCCAGGCAAGAATACTGGAGTGGGTTGCCATGCCCTCCCCCAGGGGATCTTCCCAACCCAGGGATCGAACCCAAGTCTCCTGCATTGCAGGCAGAGTCTTTACCATCTGAGATAAACCCCCCTTTGCTAGCAGGGAAGTCCTCTATGTATTAAGAGGGCACACAAAATCTCTCATAAAATAAAAAATTCTCTAATAAGTATCCCACTTTAGATAGAAACACCAGGCTTAGAGTATTAAAGTAACATACCCAACATGATTGAACAAGGATTCAAACCTCAGATTTCTGAATCCAAAGTCAGAATCCAAATCCAAAGTCTCGAATCTGAATCCAAAGCCCTGCTTTCAGGGCATCAGTCCTTCCCATAACATTCTTCCCAAACCAGCCAACCTCTTAGTCATCACCTATTTTCAATTCTACTCGCTTTATTATAGCATAAATATCTGCTCTGCTGTCTCTTTCCACTAAATGTTGAGCTCCAGGAAGTCAAAGAGAATTTCTTGTGCATCTCAGTATTTTAAGACCTATACCCGAATCTGAATTCCACCTCTAAAGGCTTGGTGGGCACATCACTTCTTCCCCACTGCAGTGAAGGTGACAGCTAGGGCTCTTCTGGGCCTCTTTAGAATCTGGAAGCACCTCTGTGAATGGAGAAACAGGCATGTAAAGACTGGTGAATAATAAAGAGAGATGGTATGGGGAGGGAGGGGGGAGGGGGGTTCAGGATTGGGAACATGTGTACACCCGTGGCGGATTCATGTTGATGTATGGCAACACCAATACAGTATTGTAAAGTAAAATAAAGTAAAAAATAATAATAATAAAGAAAAAAATCAATGTAAAAAAATAATAAAGAGTAATGAAAAAGCTAGGGTATAGCATTTAAGTGTTTTAGTTCTGCATTAAGGATAGACTCTTGATTTGGAGAGCAGCATTTTAAAAGTCCTGTATTAGAAAGATTAATCTAGCAGCAATGTACAAAGACAGATGAGCAAGAGATGGAGGTTCCAGAAAACTCATTCATAGACTAATTAAATTCCTTCTTCACCCTGTTTTGCTGCATTTAAAATACAAAAGGTCTGTTGACATTTTTGATGCCTTGATGCGTATGGAGAACCGTTATATTCTTAAGTGGGTTTTCCCTTTCCTTTTCTGTGCTATGGTATAATGCAGTCATTATCCGTGTGGGCCCACAGTGCTCCATGTTAAATTCACCAACTGCTGTTCTGCACATTCCCTCGGCCAATTTATTTCAATTTCAGAAGGAGCAACCAACTCCACAGTGGATGACTGCTGACTGCAGTTCCACACCATCACTCTTCAGGAGTAAACTCGTATCAAGCAAAAAACTCCCAACGTATGAGCATGGATGCAATCAGTCGCCTGTCAGCAGCAGCAGCTGTGGGCCTGGGAGACCCCATTTTCTCCCATGGAGTGCAGAGCTGCAGGCAACTGATCTGCCTCTAGCACAGGACGGGATTTTTATCTTTAAAAAAAAAAAGCTGCAGAGAAGATAAGAGAAAATATATAGGAGGCACAGAGAAGATTGTCAAACTGGTCTTTATTCCATGTAAAAGTTAGGTCATCTTTACAGCATATTTGGTGATAGCCATCTATCATAAATGCTTATATTTAGTTTTAGAAAAAATTATAGAACTCTCAGGGTAACAGCTTAAAACTCCTAATTTTCATGGTTAGGGGACTGGAGCCTAAATGTTTAGGAATTTTACACAAATGGCTATCATCAACTTAAGATAGCTGTATTTACTAAATGAATTTATATCAAAATGGACACATGTGGTAACCAAGTCTAGAACACAAAGCCAGGAAAGCTTCCCCTTTGTCCATTTGACCTCCCTGTTCTTGCCTCTGACTTTCTTTATCTGCTATTCCAAATAACTGGATGATCATAGAAATGATCCTTGACAAGATCCTTTATTTTTGAACTGTATTATCAATCACCCTATTGCCTTGCCCTTGTGAATTGCATGTTGTGTGTGTGCGCTCAGTTGCTTCATAATGTCCAACTCTTGGCAACACTGTGGACTGTAGCCTGCCAGGCTCCTCTGGCTCCTCTGTAAAATCATAAAAGTATGATTTTAGTGAAGAAATGAATGTTTCTAGAAATGTATGCACAACAGTCTAATGGAGGTTTTCAGATTTTGATTGTACATCACAAGAGTAAGCATTTTTCAAATGCAATATTAAGGGAAACTTTTTTCACGTAACTTGAACGGACCAGTCATTTCATTCTGGTCTACATATAATTTTCACGTGCAAGTATTGGTGCAGAAACAAATGGCACTCCTTTGTCTCTTTTCTCTTGTTTAAAATGCTAATCCAGTTTACCATCTCTGCTATGTAATAAAGCCAACAGCCCTAGTACTGAAATTAGAAAGAAAAGGGATCATTTAGTGAACCTCAAGTTGAGTCAAACCCTGTACGTGTGTTACCATCTGTTAAGTTTCACAACACAAAAATCAAGTCGTTCTTTTTTCCAGGGAGTTAAGTAATTTACCACATATGCCTTGCTGGTTCCTTAAATGCTTTAACTCCACAGACTTCTGGCCTGAGTACCCTGTTGTCCTATGGTGCATCCTATTCCTGGGTGCTCTCATCCCTTCGCATGCTTTCAGTTGCTACTTTTTACTCTAATTACTCTGAAATCTATTATTTCCCACTGAAACCTCTCTCTCAAACCTCAGACCTCAGACCTCCAGGCCTAACTGCCTAATTTATCTGCCCTTCCTTGTTCCCTAGATCCTGCCCACTGCAGATACCCACTGGTGATTTCCCTCTTCCGTCTGCTATATTCCTAAGTGTTTGTTGATAGCACCACCCAGCCAGGGCAGGAGAGGATGGGTGTCTGCTATTTTTCGCTGCTACCCCAGTATCCTACATATTTTACCTCCTCAGTATCATCCAAGTGCAACCAAAGAGAGTCTGTGTCCATCTCTCTACCCTCGCTAACCTCTCTTCACTACATCTGACATCGTCTCTTCCCTAGACTCTTTTCATGGAGAAGGCAATGGCACCCCACTCCAGTACTCTTGCCTGGAAAATCCCATGGATGGAGGAGCCTGGTGGGCTGCAGTCCATGAGATCACAAAGAGTCGGACACGACTAGAGCAACTTAGCAGCAGCAGCAGACTCTTATCAAGGCCCCCTACTTTCAGACTCACCCCCTCAACACTGCTGGAGAAATCTACATAAACAATATGAATATGCCACGCCCTTTTTGAAAAACCTGTGGCTGTTTCCTATAGAAAGCAGGCTGAGATCCTTACCACATCCGTCTTTGATCTGGTCCACGTTTTTTCCCATAAAGCTTCATCTTTCTCCATCCTTAACTCTCACTTTATTCTCCAGAAACACCAACTCCTTATACTTCTTTTCATAAACCATGATTTTTCTTCAGTCATCATATTCCTTCAGCCTGTTGTTTTTCAGTCCCTAAGTTGTGTCCAACTCTTTTCAACCCCATGGACTGCAGCAGGCCAGGCTTCCCTGTCCTTCACTATCTCCCAGAGTTTGCTCACATTCATGTCCACTAAGTGGATGACGCCATCCAATCATCTCATCCTCTGCCACCCTCTTCTTTTGCCTTCAATCTTTCCCAGCATCAGGGTCCTTCAGCCCAGAAGGTCCTATATCTACACCCTCAGTTTTTCTAGCTGTTTCTTCATCACCCTTTAAGATTCAGTAAGTGTCACTATCAGAAGAATTCTTCTGTGGCCCAATCCTACATTTGGAAGTTGCTATCTACAGGTCTAGAGAGTTGACATGACCTCACAGTTTGAGCTGCGGAAGCAGAACTGTATGCTTGCCAATGACCTTCAAAGGCCTAAAAATTGCTGAAACAAAGAAGAACACTTCAAATCCATTGTGGAAGATTCCTTTACTTCCTGAATTAACTTGTACTTTTTTGTCTAAGCTAATTTGCTTAAGTAGCTGTATCCTTCCCTTGTGTAAGACAGAAACTAATCAGGCATCCTCCAAAGCACAGATGGGAAAATATCGTCTCCCTTCCTCCTTTCTTAATCCCCAGTATAACCAGATGTAGTGAAGATCCCAGCTGCATCCTAAAGGCCTGCTGTGGAGCAATTGGGTCCAAGAGACTGGGCCAGCCAACCAAGCTCAACATTTCGTTGCAAAGGCCTCCCCAAAGCAATGAATTCAGCTCCCCACATCACTACCCATTCTTCTACTTGTGGGAAATCTTAGTACACAAAGCAGCAGCCTGTACTTACAGAAGAAAACTCATTTATCCAAGTCAGAACATTCTTATGTCTTATGTAGTGATGTGAACCTAGTGTACTCAAGAGAACAGCGCAATTAACTTCCATGTAATTTCTTAAATGCAAATTACATCATTTGCAAGGGAACTGTATAGGATAGCTTCCTGATGTCCATATTTTCTGAATTCAATTGAATAATCAAGAGTTTTAGAGTATATAATTTGTCCAAAATAACACATTATCAGCAGTGCTGGACTTACGTGACATCCACTAAGACATTTCTTATCCCCACATACATTAGCTAGTTAAATCAACACATTAAAAAAAGGGAGGACTCCATATGAAAAGTTTATGTTCATCAATAAGTTATGTGATGTTTCATGTGATCGAATATGTGATTCCAAGAAGAGACTTTCCTTAAACATTTCACTCTTCTACTTTGGAAGCCATCCAGGCATCATCTGATCCATATTCACTCATGATTGTCCCCTGACCTAGGAGAAAGATCAGCTGGACCTTGTAAGTTCTTTTCTTCAAAAAGTAATGATTTAGGAGTATGAGCCAGTATTTACAGGAGTGAGTTCGCATGCTTCAAATCAGCAGAAATCACCTATGTGTTGTCTCAAATGATCCTTTATGAGACAGTGGGTCTTGGTCCATATCGTCACATTTCTTCCATGTACACTCCAAAGTTGGGGTTAGTTTCTCTTCCCTGCAATGACTCTTTGTCTTATATTTTCCTTTTCTTCTCTGGCAAACCTGTTTCCCAGTCATGAGGATCCTGTTGTTCACATCCACACCACTCACTGCCCTACCTGATTCCCAACATGTGGCACTTGAGTTTAGAAACCAGGAAACATGTTGCAAACTACCTCTTTCCCAGGCATTCCTGGACTTGAAATATGAATGTTTTGGGGCTACTGAAACAGGCAACCTCATATGTTAATTGAAAGCGAAAAATTGCTTTGTCTACAGGGCTTTCTAACATCCTAGAACAATCTGGAATAAAATGTACAATGCACTTTCAAGGGACATCAAATAAATCTAAAAAGGAAGGTAGACTGCTATTGAATATTGCTATAGCCTCTTGTTAATTTCAGAAGCAGGGTCTCTCTAATGGTGAATTCAAGTTTACCCTTTTCTCCTCTTCCCACTTCGGGCTCTTTAATCCATGCTCACTCTCTTCATCCACCATCACCCACCTCTTCTCATGCCCTTCCCTGGTGTTTATGACATCAGTTCAGTTCAGTCACTCAGTAGAGTCCAACTCTTTGCAATTTCATGGACTGCAGCATGTCAGGCCTCCCTGTCCATTACCAACTCCCAGAGTTTACTCAAACTCAGGTCCATCAAGTCAGTGATGCCATCCAACCATCTCATCCTCTCGTCCCCTTCTCCTCCTGCCCCCAATCCCTCCCAGCATCAGGGTCTTTTCTAATGAGTCAACTCTTCACATCAGGTGGCCAAAATATTGGAGTTTCAGGAATATTGGAATATTCCTTCCAAAGAACACCCAGGACCGATCTCCTTTAGAATGGACTGGTTGGATCNCCATCTCCCTTTTGAATTACAACCAAGCAAACTTAACATTTCAAGCCTGTGATCTTCAGACTGCAGCATATCGTTCCCAAGTTACAAGACAAACCTGTTACATTTTCCTAGAAATTCTATAGCCTTCAAGTAGCTGAGAAGAACTTTTAGTTTCAAAAATTATAAATATATAATGCAACAAGGTATAAAGGCATGCTAGCTTTTAAGAAAGAAAAATCACGAGAGTTTATGTTAGAAAAGAGTGACCTTGGGTTACAGTCCCTAGGCTTTCCTAATGATATCCCATCTTTCTTCTTCGTCTTTATGGGCAGTTTGGTTAAATATTTTAGAAACACGTTGTTAGTTAAAGAGTCACAACAATTGGTACGGTCTGAAGCACAAACTCTTTACAATTTTTGTTTTGTTCTTACTTCAGCAACACATANACCTTGGGTTACAGTCCCTAGGCTTTCCTAATGATATCCCATCTTTCTTCTTCGTCTTTATGGGCAGTTTGGTTAAATATTTTAGAAACACGTTGTTAGTTAAAGAGTCACAACAATTGGTACGGTCTGAAGCACAAACTCTTTACAATTTTTGTTTTGTTCTTACTTCAGCAACACATATATTAATTTTTGCTAAAACCAAATGCACATGCGATTAAGGCCAATGAAAAATTAAGCTTAACAGGCTGTGAGATGCACTGGAGAAGAGGAGTCTGCTATGAGCAAGAGCAAAAAGCACAGACGCAGGTCAAGGCAAGCACCCAGGAGGCCCATAAAACTTGCCCCTCGTGGGTCTGTGAGAGAGCAGTAGGTCAGTGAAAATCGTATGAGGAGGAAGAGTCACTACAGAAGGAGCTGAATTGCAGCGACCATGGTGCTTTCCTAAACCCATGTAGGAACGTTGGACTCTGGGAGGAATTCTATTGCAAAATATACTGCCTCATTCACCATATTTGACTATGAGTTTCTACAAATTTAGTATCTGAAATGGTGCTAAAAATGCAAAATGTTTGGGAATCTCTGGGTTAAAGTTTGCAGTTTAGATCAGCAGACTTACTGATACCTGTTAGCAGAATGCCATTACCAGATGGAGAGAGAGACTTTTTAATAAATGAATCTAAGTATAAATGTGTAAAATTCCATTTAAGTCATAGGGCTTCGTGTGGAATATAAAGTTATATCAAAGATAATTTAATCTGTGTGTAACATTTTCAAAGATGTTTTATTTTGCAAATGGACAGATGGAGAGAATTACCTACAAACAAAATTCAAATAACACTTTTAGAGGAAATTTGAAGATCTTTCTCAGAAACCCTTCTATAAACAAGGAAACTTTTCTTTGTACATAAAAACTGGGGAATTTGCTAAGATTCATCAGAAATTCTTAGGCATACTGTCATGATCAATGAAAAATTTTTTGATCTGGAAGAGATTGTTTTTCAAAAATTGTGTGTTTTTCCACAGTGAACTATAGGTGGCTACACAATTTGCATACTAAAATAGGACACTATCGAGAGTTAGACACAGTGCTAAACAAATTAAAAAGTATCACTTGATCTATACCAGGCTTGCCAAATAGAACTGGAACACATATTCACTCTAGGAATAACTGGCATTATCTGGAAGTCATTTTCATCCCATGCCTTGTGTTGTCCGTCATTCCTAACCTAGTGGAGAAGCATCATTATTGCTCCAAGACAGTTTGTGGGTGTCGCATTTTGGTACTCTTGAGAGCCTAGGAACCAGCTACCTTGATTCTCAGTCTTTTCAAGAATGTTGTGTGGCAAAGAGCTTTGGCAGGTAGAGATCCAGAGCAAACGTTAGGCTGGTTTCTTTGCATATCATTACCAAAGATTCGGGTTTTCTAAGCCTCGGACTCAGCTGTGACACCACTCCCCTATGTGCGGTTCATCCACATAATCTCCTGAGACCTGGACTGAAAAAGTAAGCTCACACCACTTGCTGTACCATGCATAGAAATCCTTTGTCTTTGACCCTGGAGTTTCCTGTCTTCTGCCAGCATCCATGGATTTATAGATGGCTCCCTTGTGAACTTACTTAGGGCAAAATTTTAGTTGTTTCATAGCTCTTAACACACATGGATAGGGCAAGAGCAGAACAAATCACAATTGCAATTATCATATTTAATCTGAGTCCTAGACAGGACATGGGACAGTGGTCCAGAGATAAATTGTAACCTCACCAGACTATAACCTTTTTGAGTGAAAGAACAAATTACTCCATTTCTCTCTGGCCCTCAATGTTCTCATCTATAAAATAATCAGAGGAGGGAAGTAGCCTTATAAGGTCCTTATGATTTTAAATTCTTTGGATTTGTAATTCTTTCAGTATTCCCATAACTCTCTCCCTCATTCCCACCATGTGATTTATATATGTATCTTATAAACATATATGGTGTGTGGTATATGGTAACCACATATACCAGAGTCACAGAATATTAGCTTGCAAAAGTTCCTTAGAGACAATCTATTCCAGGTATTTCCATAACTATGCTCTAATAAACTCCAAGATTCTTCAAAGAAGATTTGGAAACTCCAAAATTCTTGATTGTTTTATTTCTCATGTTAAATATAAACTAGTTTTTAAATTGAAACAAAACCACATTGATATTGAAATGTGTTAAAAGCTAAATGCAACCACAAAGAAGACAAGACCAACAATGAAGGGATATAGCCTCATGGACCTTACAAACTGCAAGGGCCATACAATCTAATTTCAAAAATAAACCGACACAGATAAAATTATTTCTTTTGACTGCTACTTAAATGAGTTAAAAGCAACAAACCACTTTGAAGTGCTGATTTTATCAGTCAGAGACATGAAACACTGGTGTATTACAGGACTGTCAGATGTCTGATGAAAGGGAATATAATGAATTGAAGAGAGAGAAGTGAAGAAGGGAAGTAGAGGCAGAAAAGCTAACTATATGTGGGACTACTATAATTTAGTTGGAATTTATTTTCCTTTTGATTTGAGAATCCTATTGTTTCTTTTGAGCTCAAAGAGTTGAAACTGCGATAATTTGGAGTGTGGGTTTACTGCAATAGCTTTTCTTTCTGCTAGAAAATCATTATTAAAGGTTTCCTTGAACATAAATGTTTCCTTGAACAAAAAGTTTTCTTTTGTTCTGGCTTGGTGATGCTATGTCCAAAGGTGAAAGGATGGATCTGAACTTCAGAGGAACAAGCCCAAATGGAAAAGAGACGTGTGTAAAAGGCAATATGGACAAAGAAACAGAATCCAAAGGCTGATTCATGTGCGGAAACATCTAATCATTGTTCTTGCATCTAAGTGACTGGGAAATGATGCAACTTTGATAGAAGTGGGAAAGTTGAAGAGTAACCAGTATGGAAAAGAAAGATTATGAGCACAGTTTAAGAAAGTTGGAGTTTGACGAGATAGCAGACCATCTGGTATAAATCCCTAGTGAACAGACCAGAATCCAGGATAAAGGCCTTGGTAGAAACATAGATTTGGTAGTCATCTGTGTCCAGATTGCAGGCTTCAGGTATCAGAAATTACCTGTTGTTCTTGAGTCTGGAAGTGCTGGTCATACTGGCAATTTCTTGCCACTCTTCCCAATAAAAAGTCCACATTCTGATTTCACTGTGATTCAACAAACTGTCTCAAATCTCAAACACCATTTTCCTTGTTGCAGGGTGTCAAACCCAAATCTACCTTCTCTTTAAGTGTAAAAGTTTCTAAAAGCAGTGTTATGCATATATAAACTGAATAATTACATTTTCCTTTCCCTGAGCCATATGGAAGTGAGAGAAAATAACAAAAAAACATTTTCAGCAATCACTACAAGTAATTCCAGTTTACAAAGGCATGTTTGAATTATTATGAAAGAAAAGGAGATCTGACAATTTCTGTCAGATTATGGGATGTATAGCATCATCAAAATGATAAGGTAAATGCCAAGGAGCATTTTTCCGAATGCTGGAAGAATTCACTGGGAATTCAGCAAAAGTGAAAGGAAAATGTCAGGGTAATGATGATGATTTTGTAGTTTAGCACACACTGATGATTGGAACATAGCAAGATTTGATTGTGGCTTCATGAAGATATGAAATCCAACTTTCAGAGACACTGTCTGTACTAGACTATACTAGATTGTTCCTTTATTTTACATTCAAGGTTTTGTTTTATTTTAATATATACTCTTTTTAGTAATATATTTTTTGGTTAATATATCAATATATGTCTCACTCATTAAATTTCAAACCTTGAATTTGAACGTAGTTTTCTACCTTTGTGTCTTTGTAAGCATAAAATTATTCTGTGCTTTTCTCAGACACCAATAAATAAGTAACAAGAGTTAATGTCTGTCAATCATATGTCTAAAACAAGGCTGACCAGGGAATTATTAATGTATTCAATATCTAAAAAAATAAAAAATAAAAAAAAATAAAACAAGGCTGAACATTATGGAAGTTTAAGACAGAAGAAATTAAGATCTACTGGGGAGGCGAGATTAGACAATCAGAAGTATTCAACTTTTTTTCTGCGATAAGGAAAATTAAGAGTTGGGTGCAAATACCTCCTTGGTTGACATGAGCATTTGGCTTTTGATCAAAAAAGACACAGGGATATCAGTTTGTTCCAGTCCATGGCTTTACTTTTAGGTCAGTAGGACCTGGGCTGGTGGTAGTGAGTGGATGCTTAGTCTCTTGGCAGTAGTTGGAGGATGGAGGGCTTCAGGTATCTTTTGGAGTGGTTGAATTTCTGAACAAATAAGATCCTAGCAACAGCAATTAGAATAAGCTGCTAATTAAAAGCTTTTTATATCTCAGTTGGAGGAAGGCAAATCAATGTGGCAAGCTTTCACTCCAAGTCATATCATTGTTCTGAATCCCAGACGGGTAGCCTGAGACAACACTGCCTGGAAATTTCCTTCCAGGAAATTTGCTTGAAGGGACTTGGGTTGAGTTCAGTCTAGACTGGAAAATATGTTTATGCTTAAAATAAATGGGGAATGTTAAAGTTTTACATTTAGACAGAAAATCACTTAATTTTCCATTATTATAAAAATAAATATATCATTCTCATTAGTAAAGCAGACATCATTTCAGCTGCTATCTATGGTGCTCTTATGAACAGCCAGACATCTGCTAACTGCATTATCTTGGTTAAACTCACATAATATTATAGATTGGCACTTTATCCCATTTTTACAGAGGAAAAAAAAAAACCCTGAAGAAGTTAAGTAACTTGTTCAAGATCCATCAGCTCACAAGAAGTGAGGCTGGGACTAAAACCCAAACCTGCCAACCCCAAAGCCATTTTGTTAACCACTGTCTGGTATTACCAAACTTGACCAGCAGTGGATTTCACAAATGAATGTGCTAGTTAAGTTAGTTCCTGACCTCATACAGACCTCTACTCTCCAAGTATTTCTTTTATATTGCACATTACTGATAAGCTATTTTCCAAAGCTTCTAATAATAACATTATAATAATGACAATTATTAAAGATGGCCAGTGTATTTTGGCCATGTAATTTTCATTTTTAACGTGTATTCTAATGTGTTTTTTCTTAACTAATTCTTCTTAGCCAATAATTTGTTTCTGTTAGAAGAAAAAAATTTGTTCAATGAGGTTATTACATGTAAATGGTAAATCTCTTCTATTTATTAAAAAAAAGTTTCTTGTGTTTTTCATTAACTATAATGGCACTGATCAATTTTAAATATGGGTTTCCTCACATATTAAAATTGATTTTTCTCTCCACTTTTATTAGTGCAGATATTATTCATCCGGAAACAAGAAAACTTATCAATTATTTTCATTATTCCCTATATGAAATGTATGGTTAGTCATTTCTGTAGATCATATCAAATATTTGTTCCAAAATATTATTACTTTACATCCAAAGACATCAAGGACAAGTTAGATCTCTCATTTATTAAATGACTGATATGTTTCAGGTACTAAGAACTTTTTTTGTATTTGACACTTTATACCCACTGTATCATTAATATCCATGACTATCCCACAAAGTAGCTATCATTTCCCACAATTAAACAAGAGCAGTGTGACTCAGAGATGTTAAATAACTCTACTAAGTCATAAATTAGATGTGACAAAAGCTTTTTCCAAAACCAAGACTATCTCCACTCTGATGGTAAACTTTTAGCCTGTTACTGTGCTTCTACCAAGATACCTTTGAAAATATTGAAAATTAGATTATCAATGTAAAAATAGGATCTTGAGCATGNGCTATCATTTCCCACAATTAAACAAGAGCAGTGTGACTCAGAGATGTTAAATAACTCTACTAAGTCATAAATTAGATGTGACAAAAGCTTTTTCCAAAACCAAGACTATCTCCACTCTGATGGTAAACTTTTAGCCTGTTACTGTGCTTCTACCAAGATACCTTTGAAAATATTGAAAATTAGATTATCAGTGTAAAAATAGGATCTTGAGCATGTTTAACTTTTGGTTTTCCATGGGGTGGCAGAATCAGATGCAACTGAGTAACTATGCGTATATGCACTTCATAAACATTTTAAGACATATTCTTTAATCTTAGATGAATAAGGAATAAATGTAGTTGTAACTCTATAGTTTATTTCTTTATACATTCAATATCACATCCACCCTTAGTTAGCATGTCTGACCTTTCCAAGCACTGGTATTTATGTATAGGATCATGTTTTTGAATTAGCTATAGATATTTCTTTACCCCTGCACAAATCTCTTTTCTGCCATGTTATTAGGAGATGCTTATCCTACTCTGCAAGCAGTGATGCATAAAAATATGATTGTAGACAGTCATGTCCTTTCTCAAGCCCAAACACATACTGATTTAACCATCATATCATTCATTATGACAAGTAGAACAATGTAAATAATTAATATTGATTTCCCTGATCTTACCTGTAATCATACAGCTTCCACTAGTACTGACTGATTGATAAATACTTTACCTCTGAAGCTCTCTGATGCTTAAATACTTAATTCCTATTTCATAGCTCACTAAAAATATTGCTCAGATGCACATCAAAAAAAAAACCTACCAAAAAAGCAGTAATTCAAACTAATAATTTGAGAAACCAACTGAAGCCAAAAATATCTTTAAGATTTTAAAAAGATATCACTAGAAACTTACATTTCAGCATCAAATTTATATTTTCAATCTCAATGAAAGAGACATAAACATCATTGCTCTTTCATGAAAGCTTGAAAAGTATTTTGTAGTATTTTCTAAATACAATACTACTAAAAAGTAGTAGTCTCTTAGAATTTATAGTTGACTTCCTAATTTACAACCTACTTCCTAATTTACAACCTACTTCCTAATTTACAAACAGATCACTCTCTCTGATNCTATATACATATTTGTTAAATACATTATATTTTTCAAGGCCTTCACTCAGGAAGGAACAGAATGAGGTAATTGTTTCATATAGAAAATTTAAGATGATACAAAACAAATTCCATAATCAAGTAAATATTTTAAAGCAATTTTTAAAAATCAAAATTTATCAAAATTTCATGATAGATAAATACAATAAAAAAATTTTTAGGCAAGGAGAAATCAATATTGCTGGTCCTTCCTTTGCCCTGGGCTCTGTTAAGGCTCAGAGCAGCACTGTGGTCGCCAGACATGCCTAGGCATGTTTCAGCGCTCGCAGCCTCTCTGTAGGAAAAATATTCAGCATGTTGTGTTCTTAGTCCCAGACCTCTTGCACATGGTAGCTCACAGCCTGTTTTTTTCCCGTGTTTAAGGCTAAAAGTTTTAAGGTTTGAAATTGGAGGTAGCAATAAAGGCTGAAGAGCTGAGAACTTGAAAACTTAAGAGTGAGAGAGGGCAGAGCATCAGCGATCTAGTGATGAGACAGCTTTTGTTCTAAATATGCCAGCCTTGAAAAGGCCAAGGACTACTGTCTCTGCTCATTCAGCTTTCGTCATCCAAGAGGGATTCCTGACCATGACATGTTTCTATAATGATCTGGGGAGGTACTGAATACTTTTCTGGTGCATAAGCCTGTGAATGTAACAAAGTACTCCAGAATTATTTTCCTTTCTGTTGGAGCAGGGCAGAAAATTTGGAAAACTCAGCAGTGGCCAAGGGTTGGAAAAGGTCGGTTTTCNTTTCGTCATCCAAGAGGGATTCCTGACCATGACATGTTTCTATAATGATCTGGGGAGGTACTGAATACTTTTCTGGTGCATAAGCCTGTGAATGTAACAAAGTACTCCAGAATTATTTTCCTTTCTGTTGGAGCAGGGCAGAAAATTTGGAAAACTCAGCAGTGGCCAAGGGTTGGAAAAGGTCGGTTTTCATTCCAATCCTAAAAAAAGGTAATGTCAAAGAATGTTCAAACTACTGTAAAGCTGAGCTCATTTCACATGCTAGCAAAGTAATGCTCAAAATCCTTCAAGCTAGACTTCAACAGTATATGACCCCAGGACTTCCAGATGTTCAAGCTGGATTTAGAAAAGGCAGGGGAGCCAGAGACTAAATTCCCAACATCCGATGAAACACAGAAAAAGCAAGGGAATTCCAGAAAAACATCTATTTATGCATCATGGACTACATTAAAGCCTTTGACTGTATGGATCACAACAAGCTGTGGAAAATTCTTAAAGAAATGGAAATACCAGACCACCTTACCTGCCTCCTGAAACCTGTATGCAGATCAAGAAGCAACAGTTATAACTGGACATGGAACAATAGACTGGTTCCAAATTGGGAAAGGAAGATGTCAAGGCTGTATATTGTCATCCTGCTTATTTAACTTGTATGCAGAGTACATCATGTGAAATGCTGAGCTGGATGAAGCACAAGCTGGAGTCAAGATTGCTGGGAGAAATATCAATACCCTCAGATACGTAGATGACACCACTCTAATGGCAGAAAGTGAGGAGGAACTAAGGAGTGACTTGATGAAGGTGAAAGAGGAGCATGAAAAAGCTGGCTTAAAACTGAACATTTAAAAAACTAAGATTGTGGCATCTAGTCCCCCATCACTTCATGGCAAATAGGTAGGGAAAAAGTGGAAACAGTGACAGATTTTGTTTTCTCGGGTTCCAAAGTCATTGCAGACAGTGACTGCAGCCATGAAATTAAAAGATGTTTGCTCCTTGGAAGAAAAGCTATGAAAAACCTAGACAGTGTATTACAAAGCAAAGACGTCACTTTGCTGACAAAGGTATGTATTGTCAAGGCTCTAGTGTTTCCAGTAGTCATGTATGGCTGTGAGAGTTGGACCATAAGAAGGCTGAGAGCCAAAGAATTGATGCTTTCAAATTGTGGTGCTGGAGAAGACTCTTGAGAGTCCCTTGGACTGAGAGGAGATCAAACCAGTCAAACCTAAAGGAAATCAATTCTGAATATTCATTGGAAGGACTGCTGTTAATACTTTGGCCACCTGATGCAAAGAGCCTACTCTTTGGAAATTACACTGATGCTGGAAAAGACTGAAGGCAGAAGTAAAAGGGGATGACAGAGAATGAGATGGTTGGATGGCCTCACTGACTCAATGCATGAGCCTGACCAAGCTCTGGGAGATAGTGGAGGTTAGGGAAGCCTGGTGTGTTGCAGCCCGTGGGGTCACAAAAAGTTGGACATGACTTGACAACTGAACAACAAATGGAGAAAAATGCCTGATAATTAACAGTTTTCTAAGTACTCAGTATATGTAGGGTTGATTTTAATAGTGCTTTTTAAAATTTTTTAAATTAATTTTTAGTTGGAGGATAATTATTTTACAATATTGTGTTGCTTTCTGCTATATATCAACATGAATCTACTTTGGCCACCTCATATGAAGAGTTGACTCATTGGAAAAGACCCTGATGCTCGGAGGGATTGGGGGCAGGAGGAGGAGGGGACGACAGAGGATGAGATGGCTGGATGGCATCACTGACTCGATGGACATGAGTATGAGTGAACTCCAGGAGATGGTGATGGACAGGGAGGCCTGGCGTGCTGTGATTCATGGGGTCGCAAAGAGTCAGACACGACTGAGCGACTGAACTGAACTGATACGTATGTTCCCTCCCTTTTGAACTTCCCTCCCACCTTCTCCCCTTTTAGGTTATTACAGAGCACCAGATTTGAGCTCCCTGAGTTACACAGTAAATTTCCACTGGCTATCAAATTTTAATTGTGCTTTTGAGAAATGGAATTGGTCCATCCTCTGTCTATAATATTTTTAGTATTTCATATTGCACCTATTCCTAAATATTTAAATCTGCATCTACTAAAGCCAAATTATAATGAAGTTAGTGCTTGATGTGACTTGGTTAGGATTGCTCTTTCCCTGAAACAAGAAACATTGCCCTCTTTGGTTTACTTCAGGGCAAAGAATTATATCACCAGTAGGCAACCTGGTAAACAGATCAACCAAGCCATGGAGTAAAATGAGTAGGTAACAGTGTTTCTATGCCTCAGTTAACAAGTTAGGCACAAAACATATCTGCAGTGAGTGTGGCCATGTATGCAGCATTTCATGTGAACTAGGAATGGCAGGAAAAGGCCACAGGAAGCTACAGAAAGTCCCAGTTTATTTAACAGGTATGCTGAAATGAATGGAAATGTGATGGCTCCCCATAGCAGGAGCAGATAAGCAGCATACGGCTTTTCTCTTGCCCCTGGCTTCCCTGAGGGGCACGCAGCTGCCAAACTCTCTTCATCTGGAAAAGTCCTGCTAGCACTGAAAATATAGCCAAGTCCTTACTATGCCACAGTCTCCGAAAACATGGGCTCTATGACACCAGGGAGACACAGGCTAATAACCTATGTGCTTCCATTAAGGGAGTACTTACAGACTTTACAGACTCTTCAGATTCTTCTGCAAACTTTCCCCAGGAAGCTCACATTTGCTTCTGATAAAGAAAGCAGAATTGGGTTTCCTTCACAGTATATCTGCCTCTAGAATTCTGGCTTTTCTAGAACACTCCTTGATTTAGTACACTTTAACAAAGCAGTTTCTGTATACAATTTGGTCTGAAGATAACAGCAGATTAACATCTCTGAAATGTATTCTGACCATGTGCAAAGTTAAGTGCCTATTGAGTTCTCAGAGCAAATGAACGAGTTTGAACCCAAGCCTGCCTGATTTATAAAGACTGTGTTTTATTACCATGCATCAGGGTCAACTGAAATGTTTTAAAAATGCAGGACAGCTCCCTAGATTTACTTCTGAATCATAATCTACGAAGGTGGGGCTAAAGAACTATTACTTCTCTGAGCTGCCACTTGACTCATGCACCCTAAATTTGAGCACCCCTGATCTGCACCCAGGTTGTATTGACTCCTTATGGATTTGGAGGTCTTGTTATCTTAGGAGGAGGAGCCTGTAGGTTTACATGTTACCAGCACCACTATGACAATTGTCTTTGCCTCTCTCAAAAAAAAAAAAAAAAAAAAAAAAAAGAACCCATATGGTTGCTTCGGGTCAGCAGGCTCTCGTCCCTCCCCTACCCTGAGCTCAGCCTGCCTACATCAGAATGAACTGGCAGTTAGAGTCAAGGGAGTCAATTCCTAAGTGTTCATCTTGAAAAAAAGTAGGCTAGCTCTTTTGCCTTGCCGTCTCTCTTCAGTTTTCTTAAAATGAAGCCTATTATCTGTGGAAGCAAGCATGTTTTCCCATCTGTCTCCTGCAGATATCAAAGTTCTAAAATGTTTTTCATTCCACAACAAAGTATTTATTTCACCCCTTCTTATTCATTCTCACCTCCCCTTCCATGACAATTTTCTATGATCAGATTAAATATACGCCTTGTCTCACTAATCTATACTTTATGCTTCATTTTTTCTTAATTTACACCTAAGGAATTTTATATTTTAATATTTTGTGGCACCATATGGGTTTTGTTTTAAAAAATGTACTCCTTTGATAATGTACAAATAACATATACTTGTATCCTTGCTGCTTCTTAAATTTATTATTAAGATGCATGAAATGTTACATGTGACATTAGGCAGACATAGTAGAAAGGATAGCTAATTAAAATAAGCTATTCTGTTTACTTCCATTAATATTGTCACTATATAGGTTAACACATTTGAAAAACATGAGAAATATTTGCTGTTTGAATAATGCAAATTATTTTGCATTTGATAACACAAAACCAATGTTCTAATATTGTTGATGAAAAAGAAATCATTGAGTAATCGGGGCAAAGAATGAAAATATTTAGGCTAGTAGTGATTTGAATGTAGAAGGCCAATCATCTCTTTATAAAAACAATACATGTGAACCTCAAACTGCTCTTTAAAAAAAATTTTTTAAAGATATAAACTATTTAGAAATGTTTCATTTAACATAGTTAAGGTAGGCTCAGGAGGTGATATTAATTGCTTCTACTTCTTTCATGCTTTTTTGTTCCCATACTTTCTCAGGAATGTCATGGGGCTGTAAGAACACATGGCCTTAGGTGCATAATTCATTAGGTTCAACAGCATGTGTCATTGACTGGGGTTTCTTTCTTGGGGGCGCTCCTAAAGTACATTAGGACCCAGCTCAGCTAGCAGCAGCTTGAAATACAGAATTAGCATGCCGTTCCTTAGGGAATGTCCTTGAAGGTGCTTGAGGAGCTGTCTTGCATGAGAACTGAGCAGAATTACTGAGAGCCAGAGAAGAAGCAGTGTCCAGGCAGTAATTCTGAGTGGCTGGGTCTAGTTTGGTTTCTCGGGAAAGGATCACTGTCAAGTGATGAACACACAGACAGCGCAGGTCAGTGTTGCACCCGAGGGCCCCTAGCTTTCTCACAGCACATCTATCCAGATTTCAAAGCAGTCCCTGTGGTATCAGGTAGGCAGCTCACCTTCATTTCTACTAGTCTGAAGCACTGAAAACATCATGGAGAAATTAAGACTCTTCTTAGCTACTGCTTGATAAATTTACATTATTCATCTTCTTATGAGAGGGCTTATATAGGTACATTTTCCAGAGGGTACTAAAGATGGAAATAAATCTATGGCTGGCTCAGTTAAGTATACTGAAAATGTGGCCAGAAAACCAAATCAACCTACAATGTAGACCAACCATGAGAGACTTAGCAATAAGACTTTTTATTGATCTCCCATGCCAGGAAGCAGACACTTACTAAGACAGATGAAATAGACTGTTTCCATTTGGCAAAATGCTTGGAGGTGGAGACAGATTTAATCAATCAAATATGAACATTAGTAAAATAAGAAGAAATAAGACACTGTAAGCAGATCACTATTTCGTATAAACTTTCATTTGTCTCTTGAGAAGCAGAATTAAAATGACTGTCACTGTTTTAATCACTTGAATACCAGAATTCTTTTCAGAGTTTTATCACTTATTGCTGAATGTACCTGTGTTATGAGTCCAAGGTCCAGGGTCTGAATCAGAGAATCATTTATTTGATTTTTGTCAGCCTCAGGTTGCTTGAAGAATATAATTTTTCCTTACAGAAAACTGCAATAGGCATGGTAGGATATATTCCTATGCTTCAAGTGCGTTTTAAGATAAGAGGTTAAACTCAAGTTGTCCTTGGACAAGTGAGAAGCAGAAATAAGAGAACTTCAAGCCCTAGATTGTTTTTGTGTAACCTATGGATCTATGATTTTGAGAAAACCTTGTTCTAAAAAAACAGAAAAGATGAATGATTAGATCCAGAGAGTAACATACAGATTTCTCTGATGATACTTCAAAAATGGATTCTTAAGAACAGATCTTATTAATATCTTTTCATGTTGCTAGAATTGTTACCATAGTTCCTATGGTACTAGTAAGCATTACTTACACACACATAACACACAGACTCAAAAGTAATTTATTAAAATACCTTTAGAATTTTATAGTGCTGCCCTCTGCAGCATTTGTGTGGATAATATAATCTATTAAGCNCAGATCTTATTAATATCTTTTCATGTTGCTAGAATTGTTACCATAGTTCCTATGGTACTAGTAAGCATTACTTACACACACATAACACACAGACTCAAAAGTAATTTATTAAAATACCTTTAGAATTTTATAGTGCTGCCCTCTGCAGCATTTGTGTGGATAATATAATCTATTAAGCCCCCTTTTTAGGTAAGCATGAGAAAATTTGCCCACTGTCAGCTTCTATTAGTTTAAATTCTTACTCACTTTGTTATATTGAAGTTTTGTCTTTCTTCAGCATATAAGGGGATTAAAACTTTAATATTCTGAACTCAACAGTCATTTTTATTGGGAACATTGAATCACAGCAGCAGTGGGTGCTTAGCCCTGATGGAGTGGTGCCATAATCAAATGGGAAAATCAAATAAAACTTTGCACTGCTACAGATTTCAGTCATGCTTTACCCATAACCTAGTAATCTTATCTTGAGTATTATTTTGAAAACAAAATCAGAGCAAGTGGTCATTCTCAAATTCCTTAAAATAGGCTTCTGATTTTTTTCATTAAAAATTACAAATTCTGATCAAATGGAAAAGAGCTGGGCTCAAGGCAACTTTAGAAAATACTACTCTACTTTTTCCCTTAAAAATATAGTTAACAAAACTCCATTACATAGATACTAATTCAGTTCAGTTCAGTCACTCAGTCATGTCCGACTCTTTGTGACCCCATGAATGGCAGCACACCAGTTCTCCCTGTCCATCACCAACTCCCAGAGTTCACTCAGACTCACGTCCATCCAGTCAGTNACTTTCTTAAGCCTTGAAGGTAAACTAGAAAATTTAGTAAAATTTAGTTTTAGAGAAACTTTGTAAATCAAAACTTATCCGTACAACAATTAACAGTGGAGATTTAATTAAACTCAGATTCTACATTGCTGTATAAAAGCTAGTCACAAAACGATAAAGAATGAAACTAAGTTCCCAAAGAATCACCAGCAGTTCTATTAACAGCATTGAAAGAGATATTTGTATAAGCCATGCCACAGGAGATATGATTTTATTGGTGTTTATTTCTTCATTTCAATTATCCTTTCTTTTTCTTACTTTGTTGCTTACCATCTTGGAACCATTTGTCACAACCTCTCTTGCAAGTGCCCTCGCCTTGCACTGCAGTGTCAATTCCATATTTCTTTAGCAAACTTCCCATGTCAACTTCCAAATGAGTACTTCAGATTTTTAAATAAGCCTACTTAATGAGCATGCCTGTAAGTTACTTTGCATGGATTTCATCCTTTTAATGCCCTGATAAAACTTTTCCTTCATGTAATCCATTACAAAGGTAACTGTGCAATTATTTGTGTAACGTCTGAGTCTTCAACTAAATTGTAGGTTCTATGAAGGGAGCATTAATAGTTATACATCTTGTTTACTACCCAATCTCTATCTCAACTCACTATGTGTCTAGCATAGTATATGGCATTTAATAGTTATACAGTAAATACTTATCAAACAAGTGAAGAAATGAATGAAAAGATGGATACAATTTTATTCTGATAAAATGTCCATTAGTGTAAGCAATTGATAAAGTAATCTCTGTACATCTTCACTTTTAGTATTTCTTGCATAGTTATGAATGGCCTAGAAATATAAATATGAGCTTACTTTTTAATACATCTATATCTAAAGAACAGCTAGTGATTTTCCAGTACTACTCTTAAAAAAGATATTGGTGGACAAAATGTATTTGATTTCTAGCTGAGTCATTTCTCACCATTGGAACTCCATTCTCTTAATGGAGAAGTACCCAGCAGGGAAATAGAAACTGAAGGAGTGAGTTAAACTATACCTCAAGAAGAAAAAATGACTTGGCACTGAGAAAATAATAGCCAGACACTTTCTAAGATAATAAACAACAGATCAATTAACTCAAGTATGCATCATTTTGGCTAAACATCATTGCAACTGTTGATGTCTGGAGACTGAAAAAATGGCTAATGTAATTCCTCATACTTAAGTTTCATAGGAGATATCTTTATTAAATAGGAAAATTTTACCCATAGTTACTATTCAAGAAACATATGTAGTGTTTACTATGCATCTTACTACATACCTATTTTTAATGATAATGAATGTACTATATTTAACAAGTTCAATACTACAAGCAACTATGCTATTCTTTCTGTATATTTTCCAGTGCCCAAATTGCTTGTGGCTTCTGCACTGTGGATTTTTGGAGATTCTTTTCTCAGTATTTGTTTCATCAGTTTATTAATTGACTTTACAGAACAATCTCCACTCTAAGACCTTATCTCCCCATTACCGTAAATGTTTTAGATGGTAACAAATTCACTTAGTATTCTCTAATTTGGACTATACCTGCCTAATAATACATTACCCAATTTTCTAAATCTATATATCTATATGGTTTTTTCTCATCTTCATTAAAATTCTGTTTTTCTGACTTTATTTAGAATGTTAACTTTTTTAAAAATATGATTTTATATACCTTATTTTCTTTTAAACAAATTTTAAATATTGTAATTACACAGAACTCATCAAAAATATTTAATGCTTATTTTAATGGGTTCATTTAAATCATTTTGCTTATGGCAAGTACTGTTTAGCCACACTAAACGTAAGTGATTTAAGAATTAGTCATAAGTAACAGGTGTGTGTGCTCACAGTGTGCAAGATGGCATCATCATTTTTTACGCTTTTCATGTATTAAACTTTTGGTAAAAATCCAATGAGATTGACATCATTATCAACAGATCTCCTTTGCAGGTGAGTAAAGAGAGACAGAAAATGTTTAAATAACTTTCCAAACATCACAAAGCTAGTGATTCAGACTTACACAATTGGACTCCAGAGGTCAAGATTTATATAATTATGCTATCCACACTGCTTCTCTTTATGCACATATGGGAAAGGGAAAAGAAAATCATTACAGAAACAAACAACCACAACAACAAATAAAAACCACTTCAGATCTTAAAGAACTTTTAATGATAAGAGAATTTATAGCCCAATATGTTAACCAACCTCTTGCTGCTGCTGCTGCTAAGTCGCATCAGTCGTGTGCGACTCTGTGCGACCCCATAGACGGCAGCCCACCAGACTCCCCCGTCCCTGGGATTCTCCAGGCAAGAACACTGGAGTGGGTTGCCATTTCCTTCTCCAATGCATGAAATGAAAAGTTAAAGTGAAGTCGCCCAGTCGTGTCCGACTTCGCGACCCCATGGACTGCAGCCCACCAGGCGCCTCCATCCATGGGATTTTCCAGGCAAGAGTACTGGAGTGGGGTGCCGTTGCCTTCTTCGAACCAACCTCTTAGCCCTCCACAAATTCCCACAGAGAGACTAAGCACACTCTCAGCAAAGACACTCTATACCCAGATCCATATACACACTTAAAAGTACAAAGCAAGTTACAGGAGGATGTAAGTTAACCTGTGTATAAGAAACCGTTTGTTAGAATGATCAGAACCAACACATAGAGATTATAAACTACGTGCCAGACCTTTTCCATATACCATCTCCTGTAATCTTCATCACTTTATGGAAGATAAAACTGAGGCTTAAAGAAGTTTAATAATTTTCTCAGGACCACACAGATGATTATGAAAGAGCTGGAATTTAAATTGGGTTCTGAATCCAAGCCCATGACAGATTGTACCACAGAACCTAGTAGGAGATGTCCCTAATGACCATCAGTGACTCCACTTTAGCAATTCAGGAAATTAATAAACTTCAAAATATGGCCTTATGGAGTCATAAGGTAGAAGAATGGTCAGAACCTATTGAAAATCACCAGAAAATATTTTCTGAATGTTATTAGATCTGACCCAGGGCAGCGAGGTTGAAAAATTTAATTGTGACGTATGTCCACAAGGTAAAGGAGAGAGAAAAACTAAATAGCATAGTATCTACTTTTAAAAAAATGCATAAATCTCCAGAATATAAAATTAGCTTATATGAAGAATCTTCACAATCATTACCAAAAGTTACCATTTCCTACTATTTGTTCTCCTCTTCCATATCTAAGCTGAGTCTATACTTATTCTTAACAATTATGTCTTTATTTCCCAAGTACATGAAAAGAAAACACAGGTCTTTAGCAAATATACTTTAACTGTTCCCCTAATTGTAGATTTCCATGAAGATTAAAAAACAAGGAAAGAGCTGAAATGTGTATACTTTAAGGTCTATACCTGTTTTACTCTAAATTCAAACTGATTTTTCTTCTATCTTTCTGCTGAAAGTGGGGGAAAGGATTTATTATTATAGTATTGATTGTGATGATTACAATGTAGGTTTGGGAAATTTTAAGTAGCCTTTGTAAAGCTAAACTACATTAAAAGACCTTAAATTCAACAGCTTGTCAACTATATTTCTTAGACTTGGTGGCTCAATGCCATATACTAGTGACTACAATATCACGAAAATTCAGAAATATCAACTGATAGAAAGGAACTTACATCTAATGAGTTCATGAAAATCTGTGAGATTCTCATGAAATGTCAGCCCTAGGAATTTTTAAGTTTTAGTATTTTTAAGTCAGGATGACTCAAATTTATAATCTTTCAGGGATGTAGAAAGGAATCATTGTGGTGCAGTTGTGGTGAATTCCAGCACTAACATATAATTGGTTTGAAATAGGAACTTTTGATGCCACATCTGGAGAATAGAATAATATAAGCCACTACAGGTAGTAATTACTGAAGGTAATTGTAATGCAGCTTGAATGGTAAACATTAATGGGGGGAAAAAAAAGAGACTTCTAAGCAAATAAAAATCTCAAGCATCAAAAAGACAGAGAGTTTGTGATAAATGGTTCATTTAGGCATGCAGTGCTGTGTGGGCAAAATTGGATTGCAATCATAGCCATTTCAAAAATGAAAACATTAGGAGAAAAGAAAATTGAACAGAAATGGCATGGAAATTACAGCCTTTGATCCATTCTGAAGAGCCTTGTTTTTTGAAGCATCATCATAAGTGGGCAANTCATTTAGGCATGCAGTGCTGTGTGGGCAAAATTGGATTGCAATCATAGCCATTTCAAAAATGAAAACATTAGGAGAAAAGAAAATTGAACAGAAATGGCATGGAAATTACAGCCTTTGATCCATTCTGAAGAGCCTTGTTTTTTGAAGCATCATCATAAGTGGGCAACAGATTCCTTCCAATCTCCTGTTAAAACCTTTATGAAAGCCTGGAGACCCTGAGAGAGGAATAATCAATTCACGGCAGACAATGGAAACAGTGTTTAATGATAATCTTCTTTTCCATAAAACTGTGCAAAATTAATTCTACTGTTAAATTGCTATTTGATTATGCAATGGACACTTTTAATTTTAGGAGAAAATGCTTCCCAAATTATCCTTGACCTGTCCAATGAAAGATCAGTTAATAAGCACATGTTTCATGGTAACTAGTGAAGAGATTACACAATTTCACATAAATAAAGAGTATTTCAATGTTCCTGAGGTGTTATGTTGTTGAAAACGTCATGAGTCCAAGAATCACTCTGTAATCACATCTGTACACCTTAGAATGTATGTGGGCATTGTTCTGCGGAAACATCTTTGGCTCCTATAAGTGATGCACAGTAGCTTCCAAAGACGTGGCGTGCTAGGTCTGTATTTGCAACAAGTTAAATTAATTCCTACAGCTTTGAAACAGTAATGATCATAGATTTGTTTAATCACCACTAAAATATCTGTAATTTGGTTCTAAGACATTAGTATTGAAATTACCCATTGCTTTCTATATTAAATACTTGTAATTATTCATTTCATAAGGTTTTTTAACCTATTTGTTAAGTATAGGTTTTAAACATTAGCTTCTCAATGATCATTTAAATTAGTCCTTACAAATAATTGTAGATTATTATATACGGAAGAATGCTACATTCTTATGTTAAAAAGGAGAATTATTGATAAGTAAGTATAAGAACATGACTACGTTTCAGTAAATAGAAGCTTTAATCTTCTGAGAATACTATTTAAATCAGATTTGCAATGCCTGAAGGGAAAGCTTGGTGTATTTTCTTATTTTGTTTGATTTGACTACATTTTATTTTCATTAACATTTTCTATTTGACCTTTTGAGTTATAGACCCCTTCTAACCTAAAAAGATGTTATTACAAAAGAAGAATGTGTCTGTTTGCTTTATATCTTTGAAAGTGAATACTGTTTTTTTGCTCTTTGAAAGTATTACTTAAAAGATAATGGTGTGAAATTTCCAAATGAAATGACAAAAACAGATTTGTTTTTTCTGTCAGTGATTTTTAGCTCAACTTTGGGTAGTTTCTTACTAAGACTTGTTAGCTGTGTATAATTTCTATAAGCAAAATGACCTGTTTTTATATTATTTTAAGGCTTCCATGATATTTTTTTGTAAATTATATCTATTAAATTTAAGTAGCATAAAATAGTTTTTTAAATAGACTTTCTCTTGCATCATTGCAATATACAACACCTTTTATTTAATATGAAAGAGATGAAAAGTCTTGCATTGGTCCTTGAAGAACCCATAATCTAATGGAAAAGATGGACAAAGGGAAAACTGAAAAATTGTATGATGNTCCCAATGAATATTCAGGACTGATTTCCTTTAGGATGGACTGGTTGGATCTCCTTGGAGTCCAAGGGACTCAAGAGTCTTCTCCAACACCACAATTCAAAAGCACCAGTTGTTCAGAGCTTAGCTTTCTTTATGGCCACATGGCCTCATATTTATCAGGGAAGGTCACTAGGTACTCATTTGGTGTGCAGTTTGCTTTTGTAGGGTCATTATTTGTGTGTATTCATTGCTTTGAGGTAGTTTGCCTTCAGAGGCCATGCTCACCCCAAACTACATGAAAAATACAGACTAGTTTTTTTGTTGTTGTTGTTCATTTATTCAATAAAAATAGTAAAATTTAACACATCTTAAAGTTCTGATAGGATGCAAGCAGTGACATCACAAAGAAAAGGGTCCTCCTTGGCAAACATTAGAGCCAATTGCATGAATAAGCATCTCCAGGTAGCCTTTCCCCTCACCAAGTCAGGCACACAAGGTGTCCAAAGCATCACCTCCAAAACTGGCTCAGACAGGAGAGGGACAGACTGATGGAGAGGAAGCACAGGGCATGGCATCAGAGGAAGGTGCTGAGAAGAGAAAGATGAAGAGTCCAAGTAGGACCACTAGCCTGATCACAGATCATTTCATCTCCTGCCACCTCCGCACCCCACTGTGCTTAGGACCCCATCCTTTCCACTGTCAGGCAGGCTTGTTCCACAAGACAAAGTGACCTGCTTGCTCAAGGGAATCTTTTAGCGGTGATCTTTGAAAGCACAGTGTTCTTTCTATAGGTATGACTATCATTCACCCTTGCACTGATTAGGCTGAGTGGAGTCCTGACACCAGGTATTCTCCTTGGCCAATTAAAACTACAGAAGACAGACCGACAGAAAGTGAGAGAGCCGAAATAGCCACCTCAGGCACAGCCTTGGTCCCACCACTGTTTTAAGATTTCCTGTTCAAAGGGGATGACAAGGTATCCCTTACTTAAATGAAACTCTAAGCATATTTAATTCCCTCTGTTCATGAAACACAGCAAAAAAATAACCTACCCAATTGACCATGTATGATCAACTTGTGTTTCGACGTTTATCTGATGGCACTACTCATTCAGTAAGTACCTATAGAGTGTGGACATTTAGCATGAACTAGATTGGGGCTTGAAGATGCCAAGAAAAAGGGGACATTGTTCCTGTGAGAGCAAGACTTGCTCTTGAACTGGGGTGGGGTGCAAACAATTATAGAACATTATACTAAAATCTGTACCTTGATTATGGCCCTGAAACTCTCCTAAGTGATTTAAATGTATAACTCATATAATTCTCCAAACATTTTGGGTGTTTTTGTCGCTCAGTCATATCCAACTCTTTGTGATCCCATGGGCTATAGCCTGCCAGGCTCCTCTCTCTATGGAATTCTCCAGACATGGATACTGGAGTGGGTAGCCTTTCCCTTTTCCAGGAAATCTTTCCAACCCAGGGACTGAATATGGGTCTCCTGCATTGTAGACAGATTCTTTACCATCTGAGCCACCAGTTGCTATTAACTTTCCCATTTTACTGATAGAGAAAATAAGATCCAGACAGGTTAATTTATCTCAAGAGCTGAAGCTAGGACTCCAGCTCAGGCAGCCTGGCTCCAGAGTCCACAATATCAGTCACCCTGCTTTGGAACACTAAAAATAGAGAGTGACTCTCTCCAGGGCATCCAGGAAATACTTCTGAGAGATGATGTTAGAACTGAACTCTAAAAGATAGATTGGATTAGTCAAAGACGAGTCTTTCAAGGCAAAACATATACCACATACTGAGGCATGACAGTTTGTTTAGGGAACACTGATAAAGTCTATAAAAATGACATTTAAAATCTGTTCAAGAAATGAGGCAAGGAAATTCCATTAGGACGAGATGCAGAAGGGCCTTTTATATTTTGCTGAATAAGTATGAATATTCAACCTACAAACAACAGAGAGACAGCAGAGATTCCCAAAGTAGGTAAGAAGAAGTAAATGTTAAGCTGAAGTACAGGCTCATGGATTCTGATCAAATAAGAGAAAAAAATCCAGTGTGGAAATTGGGTAAGCTTAGGGATTATGCAGAGATGTTACAGTCGGCATTTTGATTTTAAGACTTGTTCTGACTTCAAACAACAACAACAAATTAGTCAAAGAGATGAAATAGAGAGAGGCTGGGAGGGTATTCAGAAAACCATTATCATGTTTCAAGGCACCCTTGATTTTAAAGTGCATGATGTTAAGAAATGTAAGAAATAAAAATGCTTCCAATTAAACACTAGGTATCATAAAAAGCATTCCAATTTCACCGATGTTAAAATATAAGAATGAGTGCATCTTAGAATCTATGAAAGATGGTAGTAGGTTTAGTTACTTACACCAGTCATTGAGTTCATTAGAACCCAAATTCACCAAACAAATGCTTATTGAATATTGTATAGAAATACAGTGGATATGCTGAGAGTAAATGGCAATAGTGATTAAGGGAAAGTTGATATGGGATATAAGATCTTTTAGAAGCAGACTTTTGAAGTTTTGTTGTCCTACTGAATGCAGAAAAAGACGGAAAGAAGCTTTAAGGACGGCTGTTAAAGGTCTAAGAAGGCTGACCAAAAGCCTTCTTATGAAAATATTGGGCCATGGCATTATGAGTTTGATAGTGGACATGCTGAGGTTGAAATAAAGATAGGTCTTGCCTGTGGGAATGTCAGCTGGTATTTAGAATCAGCGCCTGGCTCTTGTTTAAAAAAAGAAGACAGGGTTGGACAAATTAATTTAAGAAGCATCCAAGTCATGTGGTCAGTGACACTGTGGAAGTGGAGGGAGCTACCTAAAAGTCTTGCCAAGAGGTAATATTGGCTTGAACTAGGGGAAATCATTGTGAATAAATGAATGGAGATGGATTCAAGAAATACTATGAAGATAAAGTTTCTCAGTCTTGATGCTGAAAATGTTTAAGGAGTGGGAAAAAGGTGGTTCTATTGAATGATAAACAGTTTGGTTGATAGTGAGGAAAAATTTCAATTCTAGATACCCTGTGTTGAAAGTGCTGTCAGAATATGCAAGTGAAAATGACCTAAGAGTAGTTTATAACCTGTATTTCTGAAGATGGGTCAGATCTAGAGATATCAGTTTGAGAGTCATCTATTCATAGTGAAAGTTGTTGCTGTGGTATAGAAGATTGTTGAGAGAAAAATAGAAAGGGATGGTAGAAACAATTTAATCAGAGAACCTGAAAGTAAGATATTTAGGTGAAAAAAGTAATTCTATCTGATACTAAATAATATTATTTAACAATAAATGACTTGTTTAATGATACAATGACTATAATTTATTGACTGCTTATATGTGTGACCATTTTACCTCTGATATTTATAATACTTCTAAATAGCTGCATAGGAGATACTCAAACCTCCATCTCATAAATGAAGAAAATCTGAGGTTTAGAAACTTTCCTAGGGTTACACATCTAGGAAGTGGCTGGTGGCTCAGATGATAAAGAATCCACTGGCCAACGCAGGAGACATGGGTTCAATCTCTGGCGTCAGGAAGAGCTCCTGGAGAAGGAAATGGCCACCCACTCCAGTATTCTGGCCTGGAGAATTCCATGAACAGAGGAACCTGGTGGACTACAGTCCATGGAATCGCAAAGAGCTGGACATGACTGAGCGACTATTTACTTAAATACTCAAATCTCCTTCTCATAAATGAATAACATCTGAGGTTTAGTAAGTTTCCAAGGGTTACGCCTCTAGGAAGTGGCTTAGTGGGGATCTGACCCTAAGACTCTTGCTTGCAAGCCCTCCTGCTTCCTAGTGCACTCCAGCCTGCACGAAGCCCACCTTCCTGTCACTGTCCAATATTGCCCCTCGTTCTTACAGAGCTCATGTAACAAATCTAAATGCTTAGAGAGGACACAAGGAAGTACAGTGTTTGAGAGACTTGAGCTGATCTATTCCTAATGTTATCTCGAATCATCTGCTTCTGACACTGTCACCCTTCTTTCAACTGTGAAGAGGCATTCTTCACTTCTACAAAAAGCTTTTCTTAGAAAACTATGACCCTCTCACTCTATTTTCATTTTTCCCACTTTTGATTGAAACATAGACACAAATATTTCTCTGCCATAAGAAAATAGCAATGTAATAACAGCAAAAGGTGCTTGAATTCAGCACTGAGGACACAGAGAATGGTAAAGACTATAGCAAAGTGGAGCACAGAACCCCCATCTAAGAAGGTGGTAACCCCTCTAAGTCTTGTATTGCCAAATCCTCAGATTTGTTTTCAGGGAAGGTGCAAACTTAAAATACTGGGTGAAACTGTCCATTTTTAATAAGATACATTTTAAACACCATTAAAGCTAAAGGAAAACTGCCTATGAGTAGAATTAAATACTAAATGGTGCCTGTTTATGAGAATAATTATGTAATCAAGTCAGATATATTTTGTAGAGTGGATAATTAAGAATTGTTGGTATTTTACTGTCCATGATGAATCCCTACTATGGCAAGACACTGCAGTGGAGAACCACTTAACTTGGAAGCATTCACAGAGAATTTACACTGTGCTGTACTTTTTTTCTTCTTTTTTGGCTTTTGAGTGTTCCCCTAACTATTGGTTTACCTAAACTAGGCTGTCCTTTCAGCCCTCATGCTTCCATTCGTTTTACAAAAACATCGCAAGAAGTTATGTCAGATACATCACTAAATTAAGGTGTATGTATGAACAGATATTCACAAATTGCTCCCTCACCTCTGCTGGGAGAAACACAGGAAAGAACCAGCTCTGTTTACCCTTGGCACACGCTCAGCAGGCGGCCCCCTTGGCGCTGGTGGTAAAGAACCGGCCTGCCAGTGCAGGAGACGTAAGACACGTGACTCCCGTCCCTGGGTGGGGAAGATCTCTTGCAGGAGGGCATGGTAACACACCAGTATTCTTGCCTGGAGAATCCCACGGACAGAGGAGCCTGGTGGGCTACAGTCCATCGGGTCGTCAAGAGTCGGACACAGCTGAAGCGATTTAGCTCTTATGCAGGCACAGAGAAACACAATGTAAAGAGAATTCTTTAGGAATGACTGTTTTCGGTGGTTGCAGTCGACAGTGCGCCCCTTGTTTTATCTTTGGGAATTTAGTGTAAACCATTTTCTAGTGTGTGAAACTATTAGTTTCTCATGAGAGGGGGCATGTAGTAATAAACATTGTGTTGCAAACTGGATGAATTAGATTGAAATTTAATTTCTAAGCAGATCAAAAAATATTCAGTTTTTGTATTTAACAAATGGGAAATGGTGATCTAGACAGAACTCTGCTGCTAAGTCACTTCAGTCATGTACGACTCTGTGCGACCCCATTGATGGCAGCCCACCAGGCTCCCATGCTTGGGCTTCTCCAGGTAAGAATATGGTGTGGGCTGCCATTTCCTTCTCCAGGGCATGAAAGTGAAAAGTGAAAGTGAAGTCGCTCAGCCATGTCCGACTCTTTGCACCCCATGGACTGCAGCCCACCAGGCTCCTCCGGATTCTCCAGGCAAGAGTACTGGAATGGGGTGCCATTGCCTTCTCCAGCTCCTGGATGCTACTGGATACTTAAACCACATGTTACAGCTTCACAGAGAGTCAACTGTACTCATTGGAAAGCAATAAATAAACTCAGCTATGTTAAGGGATTGAATTAAAAGAATTAAAATGACTTAAAAGACTACCACAAAATCCACCTAAAATTTTCCAGGTCAGAATACTGGAGGGGGTAGCTGTTACCTTCTCCAGGGGATCTCCCCAACCCAGGTATTGAACTCAGATCTCCCACATTGCCAGTGGATTCTTTACCAGCTGAGCCACCTGAGAGCCCTTTAATGGCTGACTTTGATATAAAATAAAAAGCATGTATTTTAGAAGAGAGACCTGTTGACTGTCATTAGCCTTTGGTAAAGTAGTTGGGTACAAATTTTGATAAGAGGCAGGGACTGAGGAACCTTCGATCTGAATCCTTGTGGAAGTGGCAGAACAATAATAATGGACTTTTTGCCATATTCAAAAAGTTTCTTCATGGATATCCAATTTGTATTGAGAAATGTTATTTTTCTTAGGTATCATCTAAGCTCATTCAAAGGAAGTGAGCGGGCATGAAATTTTTGCTGCATTTATCTTTGGAAACAATTTTAAACTTTTTATGACATTTATGGTTAAAAATTGTAATTGAACAGATAGCATCTCTGTTGATTAATAGCTTATGTGGTCTTTAAACAGCCTCATTTATTATGTATTTGTATCTTGAGAGAATTTTTCACAAATTAAAGACTTCTGTAGGTTAGGCATCAACCCAACTCAGATTTAGAATAGTGTTGGAAAGGTTTTGTTCACTAAACTTATTCCAAATTTTCTAAGGTTCTACATTCTTGAAGGAGAATATAGTTGCTGATTTTATCAGATGGTTGTGCTGTAAAGACGCTTCTATTAAAATGTGCTTCACTGAAAATTTATCCCTTGAACAGACGCCTAAGAAATTTATCTTGATTGCAGTGGAAGATGGCAATTTGGAACAATTATTTATTCTTATAATAACTCAAGAGCTTTTATCATCAAGCACTTGCTATTTGAAGACCTGACTCCCATTCCTAAATAAGTGAATATTAATCTGCTTATTTTTAATCCTTGCAGCACAAAATCTTTTACAAGCCTATTCTATGAACTAATGAGTTTATACAAAAAGGAAACTGAATTGTCCACCTTCTCCATTGTTTCTACAGATATTTGTTATGCAAATGCAATAGGATGAGCACCAAAGCACATTTTCTTTTAAACGATTATAGGAAAGTTTCCTTAGCTGCTTCAGGCTAAAATCTAATTATTTACTAAAAGTTCACCCACTGGATTCATTAGTTTTCCTTACCTTTTCTCATTTTGACTACCTGACTTCTTACACAAAATCATTCTACTGCTTACATTTTACAAGAAGTCATTATCCTATCTTTCCAAATGGAAATGGTAAACCTAAGACAATGATCAAATTTGGATATTGTGCCAGATTCATCAACTTGGGGGTTCCAACTTGATTATACAAAACAGGGATCTGTACTTACAGAGAATAAGTTACATTTTTATATTTTCTGAAACTTAAGAGTTGTGATACCTGTCTTTGCAAAACATCATTTTGATATAGATAATGTCTTTGCAAAACATCATTTTGATACAGATAATCCTTTAGAAGGCAGCTCAGGATTTTGAAATGTATACTAGTCAGAATCTACAAAAAGTTCTGTTGGTAATTACTTTCTTTAATGCAATTCTGGTCAATACTACCTTATTAATTGCAATAGAATGCATTCATAATGAACATAAAAGTTTAATGCAATATATAGAGTAGAATTCAAAGCTGATTTTNTTGGAAAGCAATAAATAAACTCAGCTATGTTAAGGGATTGAATTAAAAGAATTAAAATGACTTAAAAGACTACCACAAAATCCACCTAAAATTTTCCAGGTCAGAATACTGGAGGGGGTAGCTGTTACCTTCTCCAGGGGATCTCCCCAACCCAGGTATTGAACTCAGATCTCCCACATTGCCAGTGGATTCTTTACCAGCTGAGCCACCTGAGAGCCCTTTAATGGCTGACTTTGATATAAAATAAAAAGCATGTATTTTAGAAGAGAGACCTGTTGACTGTCATTAGCCTTTGGTAAAGTAGTTGGGTACAAATTTTGATAAGAGGCAGGGACTGAGGAACCTTCGATCTGAATCCTTGTGGAAGTGGCAGAACAATAATAATGGACTTTTTGCCATATTCAAAAAGTTTCTTCATGGATATCCAATTTGTATTGAGAAATGTTATTTTTCTTAGGTATCATCTAAGCTCATTCAAAGGAAGTGAGCGGGCATGAAATTTTTGCTGCATTTATCTTTGGAAACAATTTTAAACTTTTTATGACATTTATGGTTAAAAATTGTAATTGAACAGATAGCATCTCTGTTGATTAATAGCTTATGTGGTCTTTAAACAGCCTCATTTATTATGTATTTGTATCTTGAGAGAATTTTTCACAAATTAAAGACTTCTGTAGGTTAGGCATCAACCCAACTCAGATTTAGAATAGTGTTGGAAAGGTTTTGTTCACTAAACTTATTCCAAATTTTCTAAGGTTCTACATTCTTGAAGGAGAATATAGTTGCTGATTTTATCAGATGGTTGTGCTGTAAAGACGCTTCTATTAAAATGTGCTTCACTGAAAATTTATCCCTTGAACAGACGCCTAAGAAATTTATCTTGATTGCAGTGGAAGATGGCAATTTGGAACAATTATTTATTCTTATAATAACTCAAGAGCTTTTATCATCAAGCACTTGCTATTTGAAGACCTGACTCCCATTCCTAAATAAGTGAATATTAATCTGCTTATTTTTAATCCTTGCAGCACAAAATCTTTTACAAGCCTATTCTATGAACTAATGAGTTTATACAAAAAGGAAACTGAATTGTCCACCTTCTCCATTGTTTCTACAGATATTTGTTATGCAAATGCAATAGGATGAGCACCAAAGCACATTTTCTTTTAAACGATTATAGGAAAGTTTCCTTAGCTGCTTCAGGCTAAAATCTAATTATTTACTAAAAGTTCACCCACTGGATTCATTAGTTTTCCTTACCTTTTCTCATTTTGACTACCTGACTTCTTACACAAAATCATTCTACTGCTTACATTTTACAAGAAGTCATTATCCTATCTTTCCAAATGGAAATGGTAAACCTAAGACAATGATCAAATTTGGATATTGTGCCAGATTCATCAACTTGGGGGTTCCAACTTGATTATACAAAACAGGGATCTGTACTTACAGAGAATAAGTTACATTTTTATATTTTCTGAAACTTAAGAGTTGTGATACCTGTCTTTGCAAAACATCATTTTGATATAGATAATGTCTTTGCTAAACATCATTTTGATACAGATAATCCTTTAGAAGGCAGCTCAGGATTTTGAAATGTATACTAGTCAGAATCTACAAAAAGTTCTGTTGGTAATTACTTTCTTTAATGCAATTCTGGTCAATACTACCTTATTAATTGCAATAGAATGCATTCATAATGAACATAAAAGTTTAATGCAATATATAGAGTAGAATTCAAAGCTGATTTTAATAGTGGTCACTTCATATTCTATGAAGGAAAGACACAGCATTATATTGATGTATGGAGGCTATCTGGGAGACAGAGATGCTATTCTAAACAAGAGTATTTTAGGGAGAAAAACTAGCCATCTAGGCCTAGCATCTATGACCTAGCATAGCCATCTAGGTCATCTTTTTAGACCAAAATTTCATTAAATTTTATTTTTGTGATGCCCTATTAATGATTCAGTAACATCACAAATAGTCTTAAATCCTGGGTGATAGCATGTTCTTCTTCTAGTTTTAGAAATCCAGTTGAAGCAAAACAGGTATGAAAATACCTAACCTCCCTAGATCTTGGGAGGATCAATGAGATAATGTGCATGAATGCACTACAGATGCTATACAAATGCTAGTTGGATTCCAGGGGAATAGAGACAGCTTTGGCACAGTCGAAGGACACTCTTACTCAGTGTTGGAAACACCTTACTTTTACTAGCTCTGTTTCCTTCAGCAACTGATTTAAAATTGAGTCTAACTTTTCTATACATAAAACAAGTAATTTCTACCACATGGCTGTTTTGTAAACACCCTCCAACAAAATCAGATCCACAGTAAAAGTGCTTTGTGAACAAAGAAGCACTGCCATATTGTTAGAGTGGTTATTTATTAAATATAGTAAAGGCAAAATAATAACAAAGTAAATTGTTTAAGGAGAATATCTATTTAGAAAGGTTAGGCAACTGAAGTGAGTTCTTTTTTGGGTACTTATCAAATGATTATCACAGTGTCTCTATGCAAGGGCAGAGAAATGTTGGCAAGTCCTGGCCTTGAACATCTTACTATTTCAAGGCATACTTTAAGTCTCTCCAAGATATAAAGGAAATTTTCAAAAATGTATTCACATCATAAGCCACTTGAATGGTTAAATCTGTCACCTAGCATCAGTTATTCTTGTTTCTTGAGAATTAGTTGTGTACAAAACATTGTCCTATGCCCTGATTTGTAGGAGTGTATAAGTGTGTGGGGTGGGGAGGGGAGAATGAAGTTGAAATGTATACTACAAAAGTGAAAATTCCTCCCTTCACTCAACAAACTTATTCGTTTATGAAACATCAGAATTCTATACCATGAAGAAGCATAATATGAGTATCAAAAGGCTTGTACCAGAATGTATTATCAGAACATATTGCACCTACTATGTTGAAATGGGTCTTTCTTTTCACAAAATATAAATATTAAAGATGAGATTGCCAAACACCGATTATTTAGTTATAAATTTCCCAAATTCCAATATATATTATAATTAAAGCAAAGAAGACATTATGTTAAGGTCTAACACATATCTGTACACTTAACTTCTTAGTCATCTAGTGAGTTGTTTAAACAGGGAACTTAGAAGAATCAGTGAGATCTGGTGGAAAGCCTTATTCAAGTGACTGTTGTCAAATTGTCTCACTGAGCTTCAGTTTCCTTATCTGTAAATGAAGAGCGTTCTGTTTTACTGGATTCTTGTAGGATTCAGCATTATAATGAATAAAAATGACCCACACTGGCCAGACAAGTGCTTGGAGTTCAAGAAGCAAGCAACGATGTTCAGCAAGTTGAAATCTCCTTTTTCCTTTTAACCTCTCAATCCTATATACCCCCATCATGCCCCCCTTCTTTGACCTCTCCTCACTGACAACCACTCGTCTGTTCTCCCTACTTGCGTGTTTTCATTCATTGATTCATTTGCTGTATTTTTTAGATTCCACATATCATGATATTGTATACTATTTATCTTTCTCTGACATTTCACTAAGCCATCAGTTCAGATCAGTTGCTCAGTCCTGTCTGACTCTTCGTGACCCCATGAATCGCAGCACGCCAGGCCTCCCTGTCCATCACCAACTCCTGGAGTTCACTCAAACTCATGCCCATCGAGTCAATGATGCCATCCAGCCATCTCATCCTTTCATCCTCTGTGGTCCCCTTCTCCTCCTGCCCTCAGTCTGTCCCAGCATCAGGGTCTTTTCCAATGAGTCAACTCTTCACATGAGGTGGCCAGAGTACTGGAGTTTCAGCTTCAGCATCATTCCTTACAATGAATACCTAGGACCGATCTCCTTTAGGATGGACTGGTTGGATCTCCTTGCAGTCCAAGGGACTCTCAAGAGTCTTCTCCAACACCACAGTTCAAAAGCATCAATTCTTTGGCGCTCAGCTTTCTTCACAGTCCAACTCTCACATTCATATATGACCACTGAAAAAACCATAGCCTTGATTAGACAGACCTTTGTTGGCAAAGTAATATCTCTGCTTTTCAGTATACTATCTAGGTTGGTCATAACTTTCCTTCCAAGGAGTAAGTGTCTTTTACTTTCATGGCTGCAATCACCATCTGCAGTGATTTTGGAGCCCAAAAAAATAAAGTCTGACACTGTTTCCACTGTTTCCCCATCTATTTCCCATGAAGTGATGGGACCAGATGCCATGATCTTAGTTTTCTGAATGTTGAGCTTTAAGCCAACTTTTTCACTCTCCTCTTTCACTTTCATCAAGAGGCTCTGTAGTTCTTCTTCACTTTCTGCCATAAGGGTGGTGTCATCTGCATATCTGAGGTGATTGATATTTCTCCCAGCAATCTTGANCCAAGGGACTCTCAAGAGTCTTCTCCAACACCACAGTTCAAAAGCATCAATTCTTTGGCGCTCAGCTTTCTTCACAGTCCAACTCTCACATTCATATATGACCACTGAAAAAACCATAGCCTTGATTAGACAGACCTTTGTTGGCAAAGTAATATCTCTGCTTTTCAGTATACTATCTAGGTTGGTCATAACTTTCCTTCCAAGGAGTAAGTGTCTTTTACTTTCATGGCTGCAATCACCATCTGCAGTGATTTTGGAGCCCAAAAAAATAAAGTCTTACGCTGTTCCCACTGTTTCCCATCTATTTCCCATGAAGTGACAGGACCAGATGCCATAATCTTCGTTTTCTGAATGTTGAGCTTTAAGCCAACTTTTTCACTCTCCTCTTTCAGTTTCATTAAGAGGCTTTTTAGTTCCTCTTCACTTTCTGCCATAAAGGTGGTGTCATCAGCATATCTGAGGTTATTGATAATTCTCCCAGCAATCTTGATTCCAGCTTGTGCCTCTTCCAGCCCAGCGTTTCTCATGATGTATTCTGCATATAATACCATCCAAATCTATTTATATTATTGCAAATGGCAAAATTCCATTCTTTTTTGGCTGAATAGTATTCTATTGTGTGTATATGTGTGTACGTGTGTATGTGTTATACATACACACGCACACACCACGTCTTCTTTGTTCATCCATCTATTGGTAGACACTTAAGTTGCTTCTGTATCTTGGCTGTTGTAAATAATGCTGCTCTCAACGTTGGGCAGCAGGTATCTTTTTAAATTATTTTTTTTTCTTTACATAGATACCCAGGAGTGAAACTGCTGGATAGGACTACTTTTAGTTTTTTGAAGAGGAATGTTCAACTTTAATAAACCCAACAAGTGACGTTTCAGAGTCTGGCAAAGATGAGATACCCTGTGCTAAATGTAATGATTCTTTCCCTTTCTCACGGAATACTGCTAGTTCTTACTGATGAATCATTAGTATTTACAGAATAAAGACATCTCGTTTTCACATTTTAAATGCTTTCAGTATAGTCACAAGGAAAACAAATACAATATTCACTATGGTTAGAAAATAGCATATAGTTTTCTAAATTCTTTTTCACTGAAAGAAATGTTTCAGACTAGTGCTTTGTCCTCAGACTATGTGAGCTCAGGTATATTATCATGTTTTGAAGTTAACAAGGATATGATTTTTGAGGTCACAACCAGCTATTATTTACAAAATGTGCATAAGATAAAGGAATATGAGAGGCTAATTATCAATAGATTTGCCTTAATTAGCAAGTACCATTTTCCACTTTAACTTGGCCTCAACAATAATAATCAGCAGTCAAGTTTCTAAATAGCTTTCCCATATCCCTTTGGGCCATTAGTTCTTTCATCTTTAAAGTTTTCAATATTCTTTTCAAGACTTCTTGAATACTTGAGCAGCAATTTTCCCTGTTTGCAGCAATCACCAGTTGAATGCTTTTGTGAATGGGAAATTAAATGGATTTTCAACAATGTAGATACTTTTAAATGAGAGTCCCAATGAAATTATGGATGAATCAAGGGACAGCAGGAAGTCTGTGATTTTCTTCATTTGCAAATGTCTTTCTAAAAAATGTCAGCCTTAGATCCTACAGATGTTAACCCATTAATGCCAGTGCCTCAGTATTTCCTAAAATAATTCTTTAAAGTCATTATATTAGTTTCAGATGTACAACATTGATATTTGTGATTTGATATTTTTATAGATGTTCTCCATTTAAAGCTATTATAAAATATTGGCTATATTCCCTGTACTGTACAATATATCCTTGTAGCTTTTTTAATCATATATATAGTACTTAATATCTCTTATTCCTCTACCCCTATCTTGCCCCTCCCCTTCCCACCTCCCTACTGGTAACCATGAATTTGTTCTCTATATCTGTGAGTCTGTTTCTGTTTGGTTAAATCCATTTCTTTGTTTTATTTTTTATATTCCATATATGAGCAATAATGTTTGTTGCTCCAAAATTTCACACAAGAACCCAGTAAGTAAAATAGCCAGCTTTATACACACACCCGCAAATTATACATGTCACTAAATATGGTTCTTGGAGGACTCCTACAAATTATTTATGTCCTGACTTCTGGAGGTTTAAATAAAAATTGTATAAAAAATGTTTTTAGAAACTAAAGAGAATTATGAGAACTTATTTCAGGGGTAAATAGAAATATATACAATCTTTTTTACCTGCTTATTTTTATCACATGAGTCTATGGACAATAATTTAGGGGTTTCTCAGATGCTGTGAGGTAAACAGAAGGCCTCTCTGGAAGAAGATAGTGTCAGTGGAGGCTCAAAGGTGGGGGAAATTCATCTGCCAGGGCTGCAAGCAGACCTGACCTCTCAGCAGTGTGAGATGAAGCAGCTGCCTTTGAAAGCTGCTGTGGGCTCTGCCATCTATGTTTCTCAGAAGGACTGTGGCAGAAGTATATCAATAATTAACAAAGATGATTCCTGCAGTTACTAAATAACCACAGAAGAGGAAGAGTCATTTGACCTTCATATCAGTCACATTGCCATTTATGAAACTGGTCTTTCAAAGTAATTCCCACTCACTGATTTCATATAAGCCTCCAGAATTTAACAATTTGTTCATTAGAGGGTTAATCTGCCAAAACCATTGCATGATTTTCCAGAAGAAGGATAAGGTAGCAGAGTGAGGAGAAATGTGGGCTCTGGAGCCTGGACCATGTGGAGGTGGATTTGGGCTATTCTCCTTGCCAGCTATGTAATTTCAATACACTATGTAGTCTCTCCTAACCTCGGTCTCCTCATCTATAAGACTGGGGTAACATAATGTCTCCCTCCTATTTTAATGACGGGACTAAATGGTAGAGCTGTCAGGAAAGTACTAACTCAATATTTAGTATTATAACATTCAATAAATGCTAGTTATTACGGTCTGTAGGATAAAGAGATCACTTGTCTTTAAGGTATATTCATTACTACGCCATGTAAATCTGTATATCTTGATTTCTGTAATAGAGAATACGCTGTCAAAACTGAAAAATTCAAACTGAATTATCTAAGCTCCTAATTTTTTACTAAATAGAGATATAGACATTTTAAAATTACAACAATGTTTTAATTCAGAGTGGTACAACCATTCAGTGTAAAATGGTTCTAAATGCTTCGAAGTAATTGCTAAAGTTTCATGTTCTAAATTTTTTAAAACAAAATATGCACACTAGATAATCTAACTTACTTTGGAACTTCACTTTTAAACGCTTCATTTTTTAAGTGATAAGACATTTGTTGTGAAGAAATAATGAAATCATTATGAAAATTTATGAAGACGGTATCTGTGGTTAAGACAGTGTGAGGTTAAGGTAACTTTACTGTCTATTTAAAAGCAGGTCTTAGTAATTGGAAGAGATTAGTTAGATCTTTTTTCTAGGTTTTTTGCTGTTATTGTTTAATGCGTTTTACTTGTTTTGCTTTCTCCAGAATTTTTTTTAAAGGATGGGGTTAGTTACATATTGACAACTTAATATGCTATTTAGAATGTCTTGCATTAAATTTATCAGTGAAAAAAAATTATGAATATCATTCGAGATGTATCACTTTTCTAGTGAATTAGAGTTCTCCATTATTAAGAAACTTGGAATCTGGAATGTCTATGATGTATCCTATATTTCTTTCAGGTATTTTTTAGAGAATAAGACATTTTTTCTTAAGCCTACGGCAGAAATATTTCTCCTTGGAAATACTATGTCATTTGACAGCGCCAGAGAATTTCAAATTCTAGATGCCTACATGGGCATCACAGTTTAGTTCAATGAATATGTGTCAAGGTGCTACCACATATGTCACAGATCAATAAGAATCCTGGCGCTCAAAACACTTTTGCAACTAGAGATGCTCAAGGAATAAAATGATGTGGCATAAAAGGCATACCAACTCTTAAGATTTAAAGGGATTAATTCAAAGCATACCTATCTTCTCCCTCTAGAGTCCATAACCACATGAGAGGTAGACTGAGGAATCAAGCTACTGAAGTTCAAAGTAGTAGCTTTGGGGAGCCTATTAACTGCCTTAGGGGGCTTAAATGTATGGCCTCACTGAAGTCCCTTGAATTGAGCTTGCAATTCCTTCTCTCACATTTATCAATAGGGCCAGGCATTCCTCTCTTTGTAAAGATAGACAGAGGGAAGAAGCCCAAAAAACAGGAATATCACTCCCTTAATCTTTCCTTTAAATGCTTCTATGGAAAGTCCCCCTTCACTTGGTGGGAATATGAGAAGTGAAAAATAAGTGTTCTTGTCCTAAAGGAGACAGCATGTACAGGGGTTCAAAGAAGAAAGAGTCTCAGATGGTTGAAAGGAACAGAAGGCAATTTAAAGCAGTAGATAGTATTGGGGATGTGTCCTAAAAAGGAATATAAATTAGATAGGCAAGATCAATGAATGAGCTTACGATGAGGAGCCTGGCAGTAAGTCCAGAAGAAAGGAGTAGAAGAATTTTCAGGCATCAAAGAGGACCCATCAAAGTTGACATCGAGGTGAATTTTTAATAAACTTTAAATGATTGAGACTCAAAGGATGTTGGCAAAATGCAGTATAAGCCAGTGGAGGAAGATGGACACCCATCCTAAAAGTTGTTCGTGACAATAATGAAGAAATGACTAGAAATGTAAGTGGCTTAAGGAAGTCCTTAAGGAAGTCTTCTGGAAGTGGTATTAAGACATACATATTCTGCTTACTCTTTCTCCTGCCCTTATAGGGAAATAAGAGATAAGGAGACATCAGCAGGAACTTGGGTATCACTTAATAGAAGATAGTAAGAGTTTAGAAGAAAATTTTGAGGATTTATTCAGTTCAGTTGCTCAGTTGTGTCCAGCTCTTTGCGACCCCATGGACTGCAGCACGCCAGGCCTCCCTGTCCATCACCAGCTCCCGCAGATTACTCAAACTCATGTCAATCAAGTCGGTGATGCCATCCAAAGACCTCATCCTCTGTTGTCCCCCTCGTCTCCCGCCCTCAGTTTTTCCCATTATCAGGGTCTTTTCCAGTGAGTCAGCTCTTCGCATCACGTGGCCAAAGTACTAGAGTTGCAGCTTCAGCATCAGTCCTTCCAATGAACACCCAGGACTGATCTCCTTTAGGATGGACTGGTTGGATCTCCTTGCAGTCCAAGGGACTCTCAAGTGCCTTTTCCAGCACCACAGTTCAAAAGCATCAATTCTATGGAGCTCAGCCTTCTTTATAGTCCAGCTCTCACATCCATACATGACCACTGGAAAAACCATAGCTCTGACTAGACGGACCTTTGTTGGCAAAGTAATGTCTCTGCTCTTCAACAAGCTGGATAGGTTGGTCATAACTTTTCTTCCAAGGAGCAAGCAGCTTTTAATTTCATAGCTGCAGTCACCATCTGCAGTGATTTTAGAGCCAAAAAAAAAAAAAAGTCTGTCACTGTTTCCATTGCTTTCCCATCTATTTGCCATGAAGTGATGGGGCTGGATGCCATGATCTTAGTTTTCTCAATATTGAATTTTAGCCAACTTTTTCTCTCTCCTCTTTCACTTTCATCAAGAAGTTCTTTAGTTCTTCTTCCCTTTCTGCCATAAGGGTGGTGTCATTTGCATATCTGAGGTTATTGATATTTGTCCTGGCAAACTTGATTCCAGCTTTTGCTTCATCCAGCTCAGCATTTCTCATGATGTATTCTGCATATAAGTTAAATAAGCAGGGTGATAATATACAACCTTGATGTACTCGTTTCCTGATTTGGAATCAGTCTGTTGTTTCATGTCCAGTTCTAACTGTTGCTTCTTGACCTGACTACAGATTTCTCAGGTTGCAGGTCAGGTGGTCTGGTATTCCCATCTCTTTCAGAATTTTCCACAGTTTGTTGTGATCCACACAGTCAAAGGCGTTGACATAGTCAATAAAGCAGAAGTAAAAGTTTTTCTGGAACTCTCTTGCTTTTTCAATGATCCAGCAGATGTTGGCAATTTGATCCCTGGTTCCCCTGCCTTTTCCAAATCCAGCTTGAACATCTGGAAGTTCATGGTTCATGAACTTGTTGAAGCCTGGCTTAGAGAATTTTGAGCATTACTTTGCCAGCATGTGAGATGAGTGTGATTGTGTGGTAGTTTGAGCATTCTTTGGCATTGCCTTTCTTTGAGATTAGAATGAAAACTGACCTTTTCCAGTCCTGTGGTCACTGCTGAGTTTTCCAAGTTTGCTGGCATATTGAGTGCAGCACTTTCACAGCATCATCTTTCAGGATTTGAAATAGCTCCACTGGAATTCTATCACCTCCAATAGCTTTGTTCATAGTGATGCTTCCCAAGGCCCACTTGACTTCACATTCCAGGATGTCTGGCTCTAGGTGAGTGATCACACCATTGTGGTTATCTGGGTCATGAAGATCATTTTTGTATAGTTCATCTGTGTATTCTTGCCACCTCTTCTTAATATCTTCTGCTTCTGTTAGATCCATACCATTTCTGCCCTTTATTGTGCCCATCATTGCATGAAATATTCCCATGATATCTCTAATTTTCTTGAAGAGAATGCTCATCTTTCCTGTTCTATTGTTTTCCTCTATTTCTTTGCATTGACCACTGAGGAAGGCCTTCTTATCTCTCCTTGCTATGCTTTGGAGCTCTGCATTCAAAAGGGTATATCTTTCCTTTTCCCCTTTGCCTTTTGCATCTTTTCTTTTCTCAGCTATTCTAAGGCCTCCTCAGACAGCCATTTTGCCTTTTTGCATTTCTTTTTCTTGAGGATGGTTTGATCACTGCCTCCTGTACAATGTCACGAACCTCTGTCCATAGTTCTTCAGGCACTCTCTCAGATCTAGTCCCTTGAATCTGTCTCCAGGATTTATTACCAGGTGCAGTGAAATGCAGGCAGTCAATAACATACTATGCATGGCTCAGTAAAAAGGGGCTGGGCCAGAGTCTGAGTCACCTGGGGAAGAGGAAAAGTCTAGATAGGAAAAAGGGTATGGAATTACCACTAGCAAGGATTAAGGAAATAATCATTTGAGAAGCTCCAGGGAACGGTTGACAGTACAGGAGGTAGGATAATGTAATGATATAAAGTCCTCTGGAACATGGTATTGCCAAGCTACTTTGGGATGTTGAAACATTACTTTCTTCCAACACCTTATATTTAGGAAGAGGAATTGGCATCCATTGTACTGGCACTTGCTGCTAGCAACCAATGTGGGGATTTTTAGAGACAGACATGTGGGCTCACCAACACATTCTCATGTAGTGACAGTGCCACCCAGTGGTTAGTTTCGTTACTTGGACAGATACTGCCCATTGCTCTTTAAGAACGTAGTTTATTTTATAGTGAATATTCATCTATACTACAGCAGGCTTTTATGAAAAGCATTATATTGTATCTTCAAAAAATCACAGAGGAAGGATTTGATTTGTCACTCACTTCTAAACTAATGGAGTTACATCCAGCTTGTTTTCTATATGTGTTATGCACTGGGGAACATGATTTAGCCTGTCTTCTATCGAAATTAATGCAATAAGGAACCATGAAATAATGGGCCTCACACTGTATTCAATTTTAGTCCTAATAGAAACACAATGGAAAATAACACCGGCGACATGGGCCTGGTTGATCATAGAGAAGTAATGGACATTTTCTGCTATGATTTTATTGCTGTTCTGGGTTTTATCCTTCACGGAATACTCAATACAGTCATAATGTAGTACCTACTTTGACTTGACTTACACATAGTCTCAGTTTGTCTCTAAGTTTACATGGGCAAATGTATTCAGGAAACTTTCATTTTGCTGTTAACAAGTAAGATAAATCAATAATTCTGCCATTAGCTAGAAGCCCCTCTCAAAATCTTTATAAAAGCACAGCTTTCAAATTCATTGCACATATTTTTAGAGACATCAGATTTGGGACATGCAAACCTCTGACAATAAAATTTTCCATTGCCACAGAAATTCATTATTTGAATCCCCATGTTAAATTAGCTTTATGAGGTAACTACTTTATCTTTTCATGAAACAAAGGCAAGAATAGTGACAGTTTCATCTTTATCATTGTATGAGGAATCACTAAATAGTTCACTGATGGGAATCTATGAAAATGCCTTTTGGTTTGTCCCTTTATCAGCAGGCATAAACATATCTAAGCCACCCTAGAAAATGTACATTAATATCTGATATTGTTCTTAAAGACCTGGAAGGTTGGGTCCCCACAGCTAACTATGTTAAACTGATGCAATATTTTAAATTGTTTCAATTTGAGAGTTGCATATATTTTTTAAAAAGTGATTGGAGCTATTTGTCAATTATTTTCACACTATTTGTCCTTAGACTGCTTAAATTCAACTCAGAAAATAAAGAATGGATTGGGAGAAGAAGGTGGTATTGACATAAATGATGGAACTGTCTGAAGATTTTCAGGACTGTGTGAGCAAGAGATCTAATGCTACTGAGACTGAGAGGCAAAGCTGATGACAACAGTCAATACAGAGAAGCTTTATAGATCATTTGAGTTACTGCATTTGATCTTAACTTACATAATCATATAGGCTGTAACACTTACCAATATTAATACTGAAACATTTTTATTAAACTCTACCACTGTACAATCGGCTTCACACAATGAACTTTTGGTTGGTTGGTTATTACTATTTTTTAAACTTCATATTTGGAAAAATTTTAAGCTTACCAAAACAGTTGAAAGAATAGTATGGTGAACACACGTATATCTTTTGCTTATGCCAAATGGTAACTTTTTGCCACATTTGCTTTGTGTATGTATGTGTGTGTATGTGTATATGCTTTGTGTATGTATGTGTGTGTATATAGATATATAGATATAGATATACACACATTTTTTGGCTGAGCAGTGTGAAAATAAGCTATCGGCACTTCAGATGGCAGTAGTGGTAAAGAACCTGCCTGCCAATGCAGGGAGACATAAGAGATGTGGGTTCAATCCCTGGGTCAGGAAGATCCCCTGGACAAGGGCATGGTAATCCACACCAGTATTCTTGCCTGAAGAATCGTATGGACAGAGGAGCCTGGTGGGCTACAGTCCAGAGGGTCACAGAGAGTTCAACATGACTGAAGCGACTTAGCATGCAAGCACTTCATCCCTAAGTTACTTCCTCTTAAGAGCAAGAACACTCTCCTACATACTCATAATACCAACATCACACACCTAAAAATTGAACATACGTACAATAATATTATCAAATATATTATCTAAATTTAAATTCCCCAATTATCCAAAATGTCCTTAATAGCTCCATTGTAAAGGCACACTTCAATCTTTACAATAAACATCCTCAGATACCTTTTACAAAATTGTCTTAACATCTATGGATTCTTGCCTGAATGACTTATTATACTGGCTATCGTGAACAAGGTGATTTTCTAATTTTATCATTACTTCTACATTTTGAGATAGCATTTTACTGTAAAGAAGAAAGTTCTTTTCCTTTTATTTAAGAGTATCACCCTGGGTTCATAGACTCCTGTTTTATCATTTATTACTATCATTTTACTTTTCACATTAACATTATACCAAATTTGACCAATATGGGGCCCTGAAAACCAGCTGTGTGTCTTTCTGACACATCTCTGTTGATGTGGGGGTCATCCTTACATTCTTAAAAAAAGGTGCTCTAAGCCCACCATATACCTTCCCTGCCCATGACTTAGACACAAGAAGTCCTATTCTGACTTCCGTCTCCCATGGGTAATGGTATCTAGAAACCAAGATATACTCATTTTTACTGAACTATCATCTTCTAGGCTCTTTTGGTAGACAGAGCTTGCTTGGGGCTGGTGCACTGGGACGACCCAGAGGGATGGTATGGGGAGGGAGGAGGAAGGGGGGTTCAGGATGCTGTGGGGGATTCATGTTGATGTATGGCAAAACCAATACAATATTGTAAAGTAATTAACCTCCAATTAAAATAAATAAATTTTTTGAAAAAATAAAAAAAATTAATAATGCATTCAAACTTACACCTCTAAGTCAAGTTCAACAACACAGGATTCTTCACTTTTTCCGTTCCATATACACATCTCTACATTCCTCTGTGAGAACACAAATTTCTAACATCATCTGTGTATTCTCATTTGCTCTGTCCTACAGTACACAAAAGCTTCAATTACTATACCAATAACAGTACTGAAAATCCTGCTATGTCAGTCTCGAGATTTTTTATTTTTTAATTTATTTTAATTGGATTATAACCACTTGACAATATTGTGATGGTTTTTGCCATACATCAACATGAATTGGCCGTGTGACCCCACATCCTGAACCCCCTTCCCACCTCCCTACCCACCCTACCCCTCAAAACTTTTAAACTATTCTTTTACATACATAGACTATGTACCACTAAGGTACATCACTTGACAATGCATCTTGAAACTCATACCAGTTCACAGAGATATCTTTTATTCATTTTTTATGGCTTTATAGTACTCCATTTTGGGTTTCCCAGGTGACTTTAGTGGTAAAGAACCCGCCTGTCAATGCAGGAGACCTAAGAGACACAGGTATGATACCTGGGTCACGTATATCCCCTGGAGGAGGCCATGGCAACCACTCCAGTGTTCTTGCCTGGAGAATCCCAGGGACAGAGTAACCTAGTGGGCTATGGTCCATAGGGTCACAAAGAGCCGGGCATGACTAAAGCAACGTAGCCCACATCCACACACATGGTGCTCCATTTTATGGATACAGCAGAATTTACTCAAGCAATCTATAATTTGGCATTTAAGGGTTTTTTCCTTCAATATTGGGCCACAGTGACTAACCGTGTTTATTTGTTTTGTATTTTTGTATTCTTGCCTCTTCAGGGTAAATTCCGAGAAGGATACCAGGGATACTTTCATCAAATTCTTCCAAATTCCCCTCCGTACTGCCACTTTTCCCTTCTGTCATTGTACTTCTTAAAATAACCAAATTATTCATTCTCCCTGAAAATGTTAATAGTGCTAATTGTTTAAATAATATTAGGCACCTAAAAATCTTATAGAGCAAGTTTAGGAATTCCTTATACATCCACTTCTTGATTCCAAACTCAAATTTAAATTATATGCATGGCAGATTTATATATTCTTCCATATTATACAGTATTTATGTATATTATACATTATTCATTATTGTATATTATGCAATATTTATTGTAATTATTGTATATTACACAATATTTATTGTAGTTATTATATATTATATAAATATACAGAAACAGAGCAGACTGTGCTGCTGCTGCTGCTGCTAAGTCGCTTCAGTCGTGTCCGACTCTGTGTGACCCCATAGACGGCAGCCCACCAGGCTCCCCCGCCCCTGAGATTCTCCAGGCAAGAACACTGGAGTGGGTTGCCATTTCCTTCTCCAATGCATGAAATGAAAAGTTAAAGTGAAGTCACTCAATCATGTCCAACTCTTAGCGACCCCTTGGACTACAGCCCACCAGACTCCTCCATCCATGGGATTTTCCAGGCAAGAGTACTGGAGTGGGGTGCCGTTGTAGTACTAGACAAAAAAACTGGACAAGTAGTTTATTTTGAAATTGTAGTATTTGATTGTTTCTCTCTTAGACTAATTAAAAATNGCTTTATAGTACTCCATTTTGGGTTTCCCAGGTGACTTTAGTGGTAAAGAACCCGCCTGTCAATGCAGGAGACCTAAGAGACACAGGTATGATACCTGGGTCACGTATATCCCCTGGAGGAGGCCATGGCAACCACTCCAGTGTTCTTGCCTGGAGAATCCCAGGGACAGAGTAACCTAGTGGGCTATGGTCCATAGGGTCACAAAGAGCCGGGCATGACTAAAGCAACGTAGCCCACATCCACACACATGGTGCTCCATTTTATGGATACAGCAGAATTTACTCAAGCAATCTATAATTTGGCATTTAAGGGTTTTTTCCTTCAATATTGGGCCACAGTGACTAACCGTGTTTATTTGTTTTGTATTTTTGTATTCTTGCCTCTTCAGGGTAAATTCCGAGAAGGATACCAGGGATACTTTCATCAAATTCTTCCAAATTCCCCTCCGTACTGCCACTTTTCCCTTCTGTCATTGTACTTCTTAAAATAACCAAATTATTCATTCTCCCTGAAAATGTTAATAGTGCTAATTGTTTAAATAATATTAGGCACCTAAAAATCTTATAGAGCAAGTTTAGGAATTCCTTATACATCCACTTCTTGATTCCAAACTCAAATTTAAATTATATGCATGGCAGATTTATATATTCTTCCATATTATACAGTATTTATGTATATTATACATTATTCATTATTGTATATTATGCAATATTTATTGTAATTATTGTATATTACACAATATTTATTGTAGTTATTATATATTATATAAATATACAGAAACAGAGCAGACTGTGCTGCTGCTGCTGCTGCTAAGTCGCTTCAGTCGTGTCCGACTCTGTGTGACCCCATAGACGGCAGCCCACCAGGCTCCCCCGCCCCTGAGATTCTCCAGGCAAGAACACTGGAGTGGGTTGCCATTTCCTTCTCCAATGCATGAAATGAAAAGTTAAAGTGAAGTCACTCAATCATGTCCAACTCTTAGCGACCCCTTGGACTACAGCCCACCAGACTCCTCCATCCATGGGATTTTCCAGGCAAGAGTACTGGAGTGGGGTGCCGTTGTAGTACTAGACAAAAAAACTGGACAAGTAGTTTATTTTGAAATTGTAGTATTTGATTGTTTCTCTCTTAGACTAATTAAAAATGTAAAACAAAGCTAAATAATCCATATAATAGAAATTTAGAGTGAAAATAAATCTCGGAGACTGATCTTTGTGAATTAGAAGCAAATGAAGTACTTACAACATCAACGTGAGTGAATACACATCACATGTGTTGCTTCTTACAGTGTGGCTGTACCTGTATAGTACTTATGGTACTCTCACTCAAAATACAGTCTTCTGTCTTAACTTGTCCTGTAGGGCTCTCAGTCTCTGTATCAACTTTATACCTTCCAGGATTTCTAGTATTTTTAAAAGTTCCTAAGATCTCACAGTCTGATTTATTAGGTCCCATTCTCAAGCCACTAAAAGTGTGGGAGAGCAACTCATGGGATTGAGCCTCCATCAACTCCCCTCGGCAGGTGGCAGGGCCGCTAAGGGGCTTTCTCTGCCACTCAGCAGTACTTCTTCTCCAGGTTCCAGATGTCTGAAGCTCAGCCCTGTATTCCTGTTCTTTTAGCTGACGACCTCAGCTTTTCACTTGAAAACCAAGGGCGTTCAATCCGTATTTATACCACCTCTATCCTCCCTTGCTTGTGACATTTTTATTTTCACTCTTCCTGTTCTCTCCCTGCAGACTGACTCTCCTTCCTTCCACACACCCACATTCTTCCTCGGCGGCTACGCTCCATAAATCATCTCCTTTTTAGCTTACAATTGACTAATCTCTCTCCTGGCAACTGCTCTCTGTCTACACACATGCACAGGACTCTCACATTCTAAAGGTGGCTTTCTTCACTTTCTTGGAGTTGTTACTTTTTCTTGTCCTTTCGATGGCAAAATTCTGAAAGTCACTGTTTTAAAAAATCACAGCTTCTGTTTATTCTCATCAAGCCCTTGTGATCTGGCTTCTAAAAGAACAAAAGAACAAAAATATGTTCTTTTAAAAGTCTCAAGTGACCTCTAATCTCTAATTCCAGAAGTCTCTTACTCCTCAAGCTCACTGCGATGTTTGGCCCTCCTGATTGGTTTCCTCTTTAAACTCCCTCTTAGTTTTTATCAGGACCCTTTGTTATCACAGCTTTCCTCCTCAACATTCCTTCTCCCTCTTGTTCACTAGTTTGTCTCAACTAAAACTAGAAATTTCCTAAAAGTCTTCCATAGGGTTTATTTGAGTAGCTCGTGACATAAACAGCAAGTTGGAAGCCAACACATGAGGGTATGTTTCCTGGTTTGTGCAAAGAGCAGAGTACATATTGGAGAGCTCATTTCATTTCATGAAGCCTGAGAGTTATGGGTAATCTGAACCTATGTGGATAGGTTCAGATTAAATTTATGGTAGTAGATAACAGATAAGAAACAGTTATGTATAGGCTCAGATAATGGGCCATGTAGTTCTAAGTATTTCTTGGGCCAATATGTATCACAATATATGTGAGCCAGTATTTCTTAGGCAATTATAACAATATCCAACAACAGTTTTTAACTGGCTGAAAGCAGAGATCTGAACTATAATTTAAAAATATTAAACGTTAACCCTTCTTTTTAACCTTTCTACTGAAAATATTTTCTTTTAATCTAATACCCAAAAGCAAACTGCATCATATTAGGAGAATCCCAGGGATGGGGGAGCCTGGTGGGCTGCCGTCTATGGGGTCGCACAGAATCGGACACGACTGAAGCGACTTAGCAGCAGCAAACTGACCTTACTTAAGTCATCAGTGATCATCCATTACTTGTTAGAAATCAGCTCTATTTCTCGTTCTTAAACACCTAAAATTTTTTTACACATATTTTCTACAATTAAAAAAATTGTTACAGTTTCACCTGACATAGATGATATAACCTGGTCTTTATAGTAATAATTCAGAATAAGAGCCAAACATGTTGTATTCCTTTAGCCAGGAATTTAGGCAAGAGTTAATCACACATCTGTTGCCTAAGTTACAGCAAATATTTGTTGTGCACCAATCACATGCAAGCCATTGTTCAAGCATTAGAGATTCACGCTAACAAAAATCTTTGCCCTGGGAGCATATACCTTTCCTCTGAATGAACTAGACTGGCTTAGATGATATGGTATTTGTAGCTTGCACCTTATACCTGTCCTACCTGCAGTGAGTGATGCTGTGCAGGGTGTACCAGCTTTTAGTGAACCCATTAAATTGGGCAGCTAGGAAGATATTTATCTTCTGTACAGAGGAACTGTTCATCGTGGCCAGTGGTTCAAAACCAAGGGTGATCTTGCCCCCAGGGAACTTTGGGCAATGTTAGCAAACCATTTTTGTTGACCCAGATGATAGGGAAGGATTCCTACAATGCACAGGACAACCTCCTAATGAATTATTTCATCTGCAAGGTCAACAATGCCAAAGCTGAGAGACCAGGCTCTGGGCGAGAGGCCCCAGGTGGCTTGCATTCTCTCTTAGAAGAGGGACATAAGCCAGGTTATTCCACAGCCTTTCTCCTACCTCTGATCATATAGACTCCCTTCAGGTTTATTTTTCCGTTCTTTTTTGTTCCATGGGAAAACATATAATATTAAATTGAGATCTGTACCCTCTGTTTTCCTGAGCTGTTCTCAGGGTCAACCAATGCTTACTAAAGTTTTTGAGCAAGCACTAAGGTAAGTTCTGTGCCTGCTGGGCATAATTATAGAAAACAACTTCATTTTCAGAATCTCCTAACAAGAAGCACAAGCACAATCTACAAATTACTATTTTTTTTCCAATGTGTTTGTGCCCTCAGCAGCTCACAGCAGGGCCAAATCAGTCTGCACCAGCCACCATTATTCTAGCCATCTCCCTAAAATATCAGAAGCAACAAACCTCCCAGGGTGAGGAACCATTCTGCAGTTTTTGCCTACATGGATCACTGTTTTTCCCCTACAGTGGTTATACGGTTATATAAAGCAGCCAAGAAGTTATTATTTAGTTCATGAATAGAAGGGCAAGTTAATCGTGTTATTCATTAGCAGTGTTATAATTCATATGGTAGAAAATTGACAGGGGTCTTGGTTGTTAGTCCAAAGTTCACTTGTGTTTTCCCTTTCTTTTAGATGCTGTCTTAACTTTAGAGATCATAATGTCATCACTTTACCTGTATAACTCTATGGCAAGGTATCAACTAAGTCACATAACAGCTGAACTCCAGATGGAATTTATACTTTTATGACTTCCATAACATTAGATAACTCATTTAACCTTTCAAGGGCTGAATTTTGTGATGCATTAAATAAATAAGTTGAGCTAGTACCTGGCAGGAGAATCCTGGGTTTGAATTTGTTCACACTGCCCAAACTGGTGATGCCATCAGCAAGCCATCCCACCATTTAGACTCTAGAGCTTTGCAGTGAGATGAATTTGAGCATTACAGAGATTTTTGCCATTGCTCTTGTCACCACTAGATGGTTATGTGGCCTGTGTCTTCTACTTCTATAGACACAACTAGGTATCACCCTCCAGCATATCTAAGAGATGTCATTTAGGATGTCTGAATTGGCCAAAATTAGGTAGGTTTTAAAACTTTGTGTTTCAGTGTTTTCCTAGTAAAATAATTATACTTTGTAGGCTTAGAAGTATAAGAGTGGAGATGTAATTTTTACCTCATTGATTCCAAATTTTTTAACATGCACACCTAGTTTAGATCCACTAGGAACTACTTATACATTATAAACAAAATATTTATTTTTAGTAAAGGTTGAATATTTTCTCTGAAAAGTCTCCCATCTCAGTGTCTTCTTTCTTGTCATAAAATTGCATGAGCTCTGTCTTTCAGCAAGAACATCTTCACCAGCAAAACAGAAGCATGGAGAGCAAGGTCCCATCCACTATGACCTGGCATTTTGATTTGATCTGCAGCTACCGATCCTCAAGAGTGCTATAGTTCATGTTTAGAAAACCCCATGATTTCTTGGTCCAGAGAAGGAAAAGGGACACATTTGTGTGTGGATAGCTGGAGTAGAATTCAGACATCATTTCTGGATTCTTGATTTTTTTTCCCCAATTACCTGTGCTCCCAAGAGGTCACCCATTTGACTGACAAATAGCTAGGTTCTGAGCTAGGTTTTATTTAAATGAAATTAAACACTACTTCATTTACACTTCACCTATCCACTTGCACTTCAGTTTCTCCAGACAATTTTTCTAGGTCCTCTTATTGACTCTAGTAACATCTCCACCTCAGGTACTTTTGAGGTTGAGTGCACACTGAATGATTCTCCTGTGATATTTCACAGAATCACCATCCCACCTTTCCAGCATCCCCTCTGTGTTAGATTTCTTCACAATACCCAGATAACAAGTAGTCGGGATACGTCTTATTATTTAGGTTTGCATTATGGAAGAAATGATCTGATTCTTCAAGAAGCCAACATCTTCCCTGGAGATAAAAGATAAATATATGTAAAAAATAAATAACCCATTCCAAAAATACTTTGATGGTTTAGAACAAATCAATTTGCTATAAAGAAGACTTACTATAAATCATCATAGTACCAGCTATCTTCAAGCAGTATGAACTAAAGATGTAGACAAGAAGTATATAGAAGAAATGGTTTGAAAATACCTGTGATTATGAACCAGTTCCACCTAATCAAGTAATTTATCACTTTATAGTTATTTTATAGCAAAGTATTTCTATTCTAAGTGCAACCCTACAGCCTGTCAGGAGTTGAAGTGTTTGTCTAACATTTCAGTCCCCCAAAAGAGTTCACATTGCTGTTAGAGCATTTTCCATATCACCTGTCTTTGTTCAGCAAGCCCTTTCCAGTCCTCTTTTCCATAAATCTACAAGATTTTCTTGAGGCTCAAGGATCCCCACACATTCACATCTTCTCAAACTTGACCCTTGCCTTTCTTTACCTGTAATTTTATAGTATTGCCTGGGTTTTACACGTCAAGTATAAAATACTAACAAATGACATAACAGGAAATTCAGTGTCTCACTTTATCAGTTCTTCACATTCAAACTTCCTGGTACTGATTTCCCCTTACATGCATCATACCTGTAGCTGGTTTGCATTTTATCTGTATCGCACATCAACTATTACTTTGTAAAAAGTATTTTAACAGTACAGTGGAGAGTATCTAGGAGACTTTGGTTTTAATCCCACAGAGCTTGGCACTTTCTTTCATCACACATAGAATAGGAATATTGAAATTGATTCTGTTCATTTTCCTGGAACTTATTATGCTATGTGTGTTTTTTATTGATACCTGCCCTAATTTCTTACCCTCTCAGTTCTAGAAAAGGAATTGAACGTTCAGAATTCTTTCTTTGAGAGAAAGGAAGTAATTTTATTCATGAAGCCCATTTCAGTTAGTAAAAATATCTCCGAGAGGCTGATTCCTCAGAAATTAAATGTACAATAAGTGGCCAAGTGGAAAATGGACTCTCCCATCCCCGTGGTTTCCCACAGCATAGTACTTTAGCGGTAGGATACACTTCCTCCCACCAGCTTCCTCCTGCAATTGTAATTTGTCATTTTCTAAGGACTAGGCAATTAAGGTCTGAAATTCATTTTCACTGCAAATGAATAATTAGTGAATGTCAGTTTCGTGCTGTCTTAGTCCATGCAAAAGACAAAAGCAGGTACGTGACAATACTTAACAGACTCTCTAGCTGTGATGACACACCAATTCTTGGAGATGATGAACGCAAATATTATTATTGCTTTCCTCCTTAAAAGACCATCTAATCTGGTCTCATTTAAGAGTTTACTTAACATTTGTCTTCTCTGCATATAACTTTAGGAGTGTTTTGCTAATTAGATACAAGGAATATAGTCACCTCTTCTAAACATTATTTTATTTATGCTTGGTTTCAGATTTTTTGTTTGTTTGTTTCTTTGTTTTTCCACCCCCTTACAGCACAAGGTCTCTCAAACCCCAAGCAGCTGCCATCTGGCTTGTTTTACATAACTCTCTAAGCCCATTCGAGTGGCAATATACCAGTGAAGAATAAAAAAATATATATTGGATAGAGCCCAGGAACTGTGCCCAAAATAGGTTTTTAAAAGTCATTGACCATAACAGTGGGAATAATAAGGAGGTCACAGCAGCAGCTGCTCCAGGAGCGCTGGAATAATTCTCCCATCATCATGCTGCCGGTACAGTCCAGAAAGCAACGCTGGAGGCACCTCCACTTTTTCCTTTAGTCTTCATGCCTGTCTATCACTCAGTCTCAAGAGCTGACAAGCACCTGGGATTCAATTCCTGCAGGATTTCATAAATTCACATTAATTTTGGTAATTTCCCAATTGTAACAGTGAGAACCTTCCCCCCAAGTTGGGCAAACTGCTTTAAAATTTCACTGCATATTCATGTATCACCCTGCGTTATTTTTAGTCTCTAATGGAGAGAGCGGATGAGGCTTCATAAAAGATTAGTAAGAGCCCTACAAATAGCTTTCTCACTTTTCCAGTAGACTGTTTTTTTCTCTCTCTTCCTGAGAGGGCAGATAAGAATTCCCTTCAAAGACAATGTATTTGGTAATGAACAAAAGGAAAACTTCAAGCCACCGAGGCTGCTGCTACTGCTAAGTCACTTCAGTTGTGTCTGACGCTGTGTGACCCCATAGACGGCAGCCCACCAGGCTCCCTCGTCCCTGGGATTCTCCAGGCAAGAACACTGGAGTGGGTTGCCGTTTCCTTCTCCAATGCAGGAAAGTGAAGAGTGAAAGGGAAGTCGCTCAGTCGTGTCCGACTCTTGGCCACCCCATGGACCACAGCCTACCAGGCTCCTCTGTCCATGGGATTTTCCAGGCAAGAGTGCTGGAGTGGGGTGCCATCGCCTTCTCCGAGGACCTCCATGATATGTGCAAATATCTAATTTTGGTTCTCCTCAGACAGCCTGCCACAATGTGACTGTTCACGAATTGTAAGGCACCAGTTCACCTTTCTTTCTTTTTCCCTCTGAATCTTTCCATTTGTATTATTTAGAGGATATGTCGTGTGTCATTATTTCCTCACTTCTTTCTGTAGGATAATCAAGATTGCATTGGGAAAGAGCTGTATCTTTAAAAAACAAAAATGAGTACATAGACATTAAGTTTACTCCTTTTCAATTGCAAATCATTTTTTCACACCATCTTGGTATCTGGTAACTTTTATATTTACTGTGCTTTTTTTTTTTTCTATTCCATTTCCCTTATTCATCCAGGGAGCTTTTTAAGCTTGTATAGAATGTGATACAGTGAAAAGCCCAAAATACTAGAATATATTTTTAGAATGGAGACATTCACCAATTGACAGATTTTTTTCCCATTTTAGACTTTATGAAAAATGGATTTCAAACTTATAAAAAATGTATCTGGAACATCTCAGTACAAGATTTTTTATTGGATTTTAGAATTCAGATCTGTGATTTAAAAGCCATTTCCTTTTTCTAAAAGTAGCCATGCCGAATTGATTTTTAAGGAGAAAGAAGGATGTAATTTGGATTTTGAACCCTTTTCTAAGGGCTTATATTTTTTTCGCTTATGCTGACTTCCTTTATTCCCATTGTATCCTCATGGAGCAGGAAACTTATATATTATCCCAAGTCTTTTACAAGGATGAACCTCAGGCAGAGCTGTAATAAGGCTTCATTTTCCTTTGTTCCATTTTACCTTCTCAGTTCTACATCTCCATTATCAATGTGCTCTGGCTTTCTAGCTAACACTCTTTTTTACTATCTTGAAGGAAGGGTCTTATTATCTTATAGTATCGCCCAGAGAGAGCTTGCTCTTCTCTCCCTTCAGAGAGTTAAAAAAAGGAAATAATCAACCCCAGATGAATGGATCACTAATGGTAGAACTACAGTCATGAATGTGCAATAGTTATCTAGGCGTTGTAACTGTAAATTTTGCAAGTCTTTGGAAATGTATACAGAAGTAGGGAGAGTCCCATTTTGCTATTCTTATGAAAACCAAAAACTGAGTATTCAATCATTAACCCAAGTTTTATAATCTTGATCTCTAAATTTGAAAGTTCTCTCTCAGTCGGACTTATTCCTTCTATGATGGCTGTGATGGCTGCATCAACTTCCATTAATTTTAAATGCAGTTAATTAAGTTTAAAAAAGAAAAAAGCGAATTGAATATAAAGATGACTAGGTTGGAAACCAAAAATCCAAGTCTAGTCTGATGTGCCACTAACTAGCATTCTGACTTTTGGAAGCAATTGTGCCTTTCTGAATGTTATTTTCCTCCTCTAAAATTAGGAGTCTCAATAGTATCTTTTTTTTATTTTACTTTATTTTACTTTACAATACTGTATTGGTTTTGCCATATATCAACATGCATCTGCCATGGGTATACACGTGTTCCCAATCCTGAACCCCCCTCCCATCTCCCTCCCCATACCATCCCTCTGGGTCATCCCAGTGCACCAGCCCCAAGCATCCTGTATCCTGCATCGAACCTAGACTGGCATTTCATTTCTTATATGATATTATATATGTTTCAATGCCATTCTCCCAAATCGTCCCACCCTCTCCCTCTCCCACAGAGTCCAAAAGACTGTTCTATACATCTGTGTCTCTTTTGCTGTCTCGCATACAGGGTTATTGTTACCACCTTTATAAATTCCATATATATGTGTTAGTATACTGTATTGGTGTTTTTCTTTCTGGCTTACTTCACTCTGTATAATAGACTCCAGTTTGATCCACCTCATTAGAACTGATTCAAATGTATTATTTTTAATGGCTGAGTAATACTCCATCGTGTATATGTACCACAGCTTTCTTACCCATTCATCTGCTGATGGACATCTAGGTTGCTTCCATGTCCTGGCTATTATAAACAGTGCTGTGATGAACACTGGGGTACACATGTCTTTTTCAGTCCTGGTTTCCTCAGTGTGTATGCCCAGCAGTGGGATTGCTGGGTCATAAGGCAGTTCTATTTTAATTGTTCTGCAACAGTCTTCTGTCCCAGGATTTAAATGTGGACTGTGTCTCTCTGCTAGCCATGTAATGTTATGTAATCTATTTAAGCTGTGTGTATCTTACTTTCTCATCTCTACAATAGAGAGGACTGCCGTGCCTACCTTGGAAGGAATTACATCAAATGGAGTAAGTGCTTAGTTAGCATCTATTCATTTTTAGCTATTACTTAATTTTAAGAGTTACAAGTCAAGTTATCACAGATACATTAAACAGCATAACTGAAAAATGTTGATATGATTTTAGATATTTGTAAATATCTAGCTGATTTTGTTTATCAAGTGCTTATTATGTGCCAAACAGTAAGTCCTTCATTTGTAAATCTCCTTTAATCCTCTAAATAACACAGTGTAGAAGATACAATTATCTTTATTTTACCAATGAGAAAACAAAGGCTTAGGTGATCACACAGTCAAACAAATAAAAAATAATGCCAGAAGTGGTGTTTAAGAGCTTATCCCCCAGAGTTCATTCCTTTAATCACTATGCTATCCTCTCTTCCACTCTGGTCTTCAAGCTTCCATGTAGATTCCTAAACCCTAATTAAATGCAGCATGAGATCCTAACAAAAATAAACCTCTCATCTCTTGAATCATTTTCATGATCCCTATTTGATTTACATTAATTCTCTTCCAAAATTGCCAGTGGACTTTTTGAAGATATGAACCCCACAGAGTCAAAGAGTGTTTTTAAACCACGATTCATTATTCACCTCCCTCCTTTCCTTTCAGAGTCACATACTAAGGATCAAGTTTCTTGGGAATCTCAGAGACCTATTAACATCCAGTCTGGAATTCACCTAAAACCAGATGAAACTAATGTTGAAAGGCCTGTAAGAGCCTCATAGAAAAAATTACATCAACATGAGCACACACACACCTTCATTTCAAATATCAGAGGTCAGAGTCTTAACGCCATTGATTTCTGCAGATGGTGGAAATTAAGACATTTGAAATCGCCACATTTCAATCCCCAGGTCCTCATATGCAACACTTCACCAGACTGGGAAAGACCATCTGTCTCATTCTCCAGATTAATTCCTTTCTTTCAGAGAAATGACTTTCAGCTACTTTAGATATATGCCCTTCATTTGAGAAGCAATTTATATTCATTCAGTCACAGCCATCATTCACTAATGTCATGGATTGATGGACTTAAAAAGCCTAGCTTTTCATTAGTTCTGTTTGCAAGGCTAATTTTTGTAGCATTAGATCATTTTACTTCCAGTTGCTCCTTTTTTTCCAGGACCTTGTGTCCCACAATCACTTTTGATAGAGTAATCTATGACATGTTTCCATCTAAAAAAAGTGTTGACTCCCTTTGCAAAGAGAGCAGGTACTTACAAAAGCAAAAAGATTTGTGTTTTTTGTGCTAATTTGCACAGAAAGTTCTGTGAGCCCTTTCACTGAGCAACGAAACAATTGAAGTATGAGTCTTGGAGCAGAGAGGATCAGGAATTTAGTTGCTTGTGTAACATATTATTGGCTCCTAATTTACACTGAATATATGTAAACTCTTTGCTCTGTTTCTCAAGTATCCTATTAATTGTTTTCTTTTGGAACTGTTAATGCTAAATTCAAATTAGTCACAGGATCTCTCAACACATTACTATTTCTTTAGCAAAAGCCAGCGATGATGGGTATAGACGGATGAATAGATGGATGGATAGATAGGGATCAGTAATATCTATCTAAATCCTCATTAGAATAGATTTTTCACTTGTTAAATTGCACTTATCAGGAACATGTATAAAGCAAATTTTCTTCTGAAGTATTAGATTCAAGTACATGAGAAGCCTTGGGAACAAAAACGAGATGATTCCTTTTACTGATGATTCCTACTAATAGAAGTATTTCTAATTACAGTGTAACATCCTGTATCTTAGTTGCCATGCAATCAACATTTCTCTTTTCTTCTACCTCCCAATATACTTACACATGAGGATATGTGGGTTTCATTATACCAGGGTGATTAGGTAGAGATATCTGGTTGTGATTCTAATGTGAATTTTGACTTCAAAATTGGATGATAAGTGTTGTCTTTCTGCATGTCAGACTTGTACTGGGCATATTGCTGTGTCCCAGGAACATCACCCATACATAGAATCTCCTCGTTTAATCCTCACATCAACCTGTGAGTTACCTGCTGATCTATTAGTAGTGTGGAGGATGGGAATTACGCCCTGTACCACTACAACTTAAGACGTACAATGATACAATGATGACTGCTAAAAGCCAAATAGAGAGACGTGTAACAACAGATGGACAGGAGAAAGTCTCCTTATATCTGAAGATACGTTTAAAACCTCCTGGGAAAGGTAATATTACTGTCAGATCTGAGAGGAAAAGAAGAGGTGTTTCTAGTGTTAGTTTAAATCCTGTGACTTCCTCTTCCTTTTAGATGTATGTCACTAACATTGTTCTTGTGGTAAACAAACATAAATGAAATACACCTTGGCCAAGTGTGACATGAAGGTGAGGGAGCAAGGAAAAAGAGGAAGCAATGGAAGGCAGGAGACTATTGGAAGGACCTCACAAGGACTCTGAGTGAGAAGGAAGAAAAGTTATGTTTCCTTGAAAGAGAGATTGCAAAAGATGGAAAGAGGAAAACCCTTATTCCTCATCAGGTACAAATAAGAAGGGGGAGAAGGAAAGCCATGGTTTAATGTTCCTTTGACACAACCACCAGTAAGCACTACCAAGGCAGTCTAGTTTATTCATTGCCCAAGTTGACCTAGTGTCAGAGGAGAATCTGTTTTCTGATCTCATGTAGAAAACATTCTAAGCTCAGATGCTTATTCCTCAAGAAATGAGGATGAAGTCAGCAATGCTTCAGTTATTGACAGTCTTAATGTTTCCTAACGTGAATATCTAGAAAGAGAATGCGAAGAAAAAGAGACACAGATGAGGACAGGGCACCTCTTTTGATGATGGCAAAGCGGCCTTCCTCCCATGGCTAAGCTGCGTGACCGTGCTTATGCCTGATGGACTCTGTGAAATCATTCTGGCTTACTCAGGGGCCAGCTGTGGTGACTGTCTCCCATCATCCCTGGAGGGCCAAAGTAACTGCCCCCGCAGCATCACCCCCAGGGTGTAAGAACTGATTAAAGTGAATGCATTCACCATTTATCATTTTTTCAAATATTAACACTCACTGTCCTCTAAGAGAATCAATGTTGGTATTTTTTTGTCCTTCTTTCCTTTCAAATAAGTTGATAGCACTAGCTGTGCTTCGCATAAATGGATTCTCTGGAACAAATTCCTTTCAAACTGTGGTCTCCTGAACCAGCAAATCATACCTGACCTTAAAGTCAGTTCTATTCAGGTGACTCTCCATCCCATTCCATTCCACACTGTGCTATGATCTGTGTACTACCCCAAGGACCCCAAACAGTTTCTCAGCAGGCTGAAAAGGTTCTCGTAACTTCCCAACAAACTTCAGAGAAAACACAGGATAATGAAAGCAGCCCAAGAAAAGTTTTTTAAACACCCTCGTTATGCGAGGAATTGTTCTAGACCCAAAGAAGGTGCAATAATGCTGCTACTGGACACTCAAGGAGTTTACAATCTAGAGTAAGAAGAATATGTGTAAACATATATGTACTAGGCAGTAGTACATATGAGACACATGAGGAAAATTAGTGAATTTTGTGTTGGCAGGCTCAGAGAAGAAGGAAACCATTGACTTAGAACTTGACGCACTAAGATGATTCAGATAGTAAAGAATTAGATGGAGACAGAGTTTAGATAGAAAATTTGCCGCAACTGGAGCTAGCTGGGTCCCTTACCATTATGGCAAATTACTTAATAAAGCAGAAATTCAGGGGTGTTTCACACCAAGAGTTTGTTTTAAATTCTCTTTAAAGTATTTAAATTACTTATTTCTGTATTTTCATTTTTTTTTTACTGTTATTAAGATCCATCAAGATTTCATGACCAAAATGTATCTTAGTTTGTTCAGTACATGAAAATGGATGATGCTAACTTTAGATATGTTTCTTATTTCTTTACTTCAAATTTCAAAGCATTTTGCTCTTTGTGGATTCATTTTGGCTTTATTTTTGTTTTATTTTTCTCTATTTCTTAGATATTTTTAAATCCCTATATGCTCTGGAAAATCACACAGCATATTGGAATTATCAAATGCCCAGACTAATTTAAAAACTGAAATTTAAGTAAAAATGTAACTAGCTATATAATTCATAGACTCTTATTATGACAATCATCTGATTTCTGTTGAACCCTGAATTTTCAAGTCTCTGCTGAGCACTGAAACTTGTTTAAATTTTTTAGAAGAGTAGTGTTTTACACAGAGTGAGCATCTGAAGCAAACTTTATCTGTAGTCTAAATGACTTTTGAAAATAAGCCTACCACAAAATTCAGTATTCTGATTTTTTCTGCATTTCAGTAACTCTAACACAACATTGAAAGAGATCACTGTTCTCAGCAAGAGACTGAATTGAAATAATCACACAAGCTAGCAGGCATATTGTATGAAAAAATTTAATTGTTGCTTTTTTTTTTTTTCTGAGTGAGTATGGTTGATGTTGCCTCTGTTTAATTAGAGCAGAATTAGAACCACTGCTGCAGTGGTTCTCATGCAGATACATACCACGCATCAAAATGCCTGAGACAGTTGTCTGTTGAACTAGCCTGCAGAATCCTACCCTCCGTAGGTCTGGAGTAAGGCTTCCAAATTCACATTTTCAACAAATTACCAATAAGGCTGATACTGCTGGTTCAGAGAGAGAGAGAGAATGTGTGTATGTGTGTGTGTGTGTGTGTGTGTGTGTATGTTTTAAAGATACCCATGTGTGCAGTTGTTTTGAAAAATAATGANCCCTCCGTAGGTCTGGAGTAAGGCTTCCAAATTCACATTTTCAACAAATTACCAATAAGGCTGATACTGCTGGTTCAGAGAGAGAGAGAGAATGTGTGTATGTGTGTGTGTGTGTGTGTGTGTGTGTATGTTTTAAAGATACCCATGTGTGCAGTTGTTTTGAAAAATGTATCTGGTAGCAGCTACCAGCTACAACCTTATAGTCTCAAGGTCTGCCCCATGTAGCTATGCAATCATTTTGGACCCCAGTCAGTTCGTGCTTAACAAGCACCCTTACTTCTTGTCAGCTCCAATCCTAATTCTAAACAATTTATGCAATTTGGGGCATTGCCTATATAAGCTTCCCCCATTGTGCAATCCAACAAAACACAATTCAAGTACTTCTTGAATCTGTGTCTCTGAGGCTACAGTCCTCAGTTTGACTCAAGTAAAACTCTTTTCCATTCCTTAAAAAAAAATGCCCATGTGTGTGCATCATTCAGCCAACTACATTCTTTCATCTATTGATCCTTTCTTTGTTGTTCACTGGTGAATATAACCACCTCTGCTCTGGAGAGCTGTTTTGATGCACAGAGCTGGCAAAACCAATTCTCATCTGCTGAGAATGCCTTAAATGCTGAGGTCAAATTGTCAATAGAATCCTGCCTGGGTGAATTTAATGTCAGGAAGATAGACAGAAAAGTGGCATTTCAATAAGCTACTTTGCTCAACTTTAATAACACAAATTCTGTTAACCCTGAAGCCCTGATTCAAACACAAGTTACTGCAGAAATCCCTATTGTTAACCAAGCCCATTTTGCATATTTATGGCTACCCCTTTTAATTTGTAAGGGCATGTCAGACTAATGAAATCTGTTCTCTACATGCTAGGTCTTTTTCTTTTCTCCTTGTTACATTAGATGTGGTTACCTGATGTGACTTTACTAGCAGCGTATCTACGTTTGTAGAAACTATGAAAACATTTGAAAAAGTGTTTGTTGTCACCGTTTCATTTCTCTCTTAACTTTCTCATTTTTTCCTATACCTGTCTATAATGTTTTCAGAGTCCAAAATTTTTAACTTGCTTTTTCACTCCACCAAAATGATCATATTTATTTCATTATTTTAAAAATGAGTGCTGTATTTTGTTGGGTTAAGTAGTACATTTGGTCTTCCAACTTAATTCAGAATTATCCTTTGCACAATCATATACCTAAGAAAAAGAGATAATCCTGAAATAAGGGAATACAATGCAGATAAACTGGAACTGGGGAACATGAGAATACAGAAACTTGGAAGCATGGGGGCTGTTTGAAAACTAAAAAGAGTATCACATTGTCATCATCAGGCTTTGGGGCTGATTAAAGGGAAAGAGAAGGATGTCTTAAGTAGGATAAGGCATCTTTACATAGAGGAAAGATTTAGGTATAACAGATAAAAATATGACAAATTCAGTTTCATACATGACCTACCTTGTTTTGTAGTCTAACTTCAGAGGAACTAAAAAAGGTAAAAAATATATAAATATATAATTTTAAATATAAAAAATCTGTATAGCAAAACAAATACAGTATTGTAAACCAAAACAAACTAAAAAATAAAAATTAAAAAAACAGAAAAATAAATATAAAAAATCACTTACTTTTTCCCTTTTATAAGTTCATGTAAAGTTATGTCCAGTGACAGATGAAAGGATAAAGAAAATGTAGTACATGTATACAAAGGAATATTAGTCAGCCATAAAAAGGAACCCAACTGGGTCATTTGTAGAGATGTGGATGAACCTAGAGTCTGCCATTCAGAGTGAACTAAGTCAGAAAGAGAAAAATAAATATCATATATTAACATATGTATGTGGAATCTAGAAAAATGGTAGAGACGATCTTATTTACAAAGCAGAAGTAGAGACGCAGATGTAGAGGATAAACATGGCTATCGTGCGGGAAGGGGAATGAATTGGGAGATTAGGACAGACGTATATACACTATCATGGGTGAAATAAATTGCTAGCGGGAACCTGCTTTAAAACACAGGAAGCTCAGCTGGGTCCTCTGTGGTGACCTAGAGGGATGTGATGGGGTGAAAGTTAGGAGGGAGGTTCAAGAGAGAGGGGACATATGTATACGTATAGCCGATTCACTTCACTGTACAATCGAAATGAACACGACATTGTTAAGCAATAATACTCCAATAAAGGAAAAAGAGTTCAAACATATCCCACTTGAATTGTCCTGTCTATGAATTTCTTGTAGAGAACTGCCTTCTGTGGCATGAATAATCTAAAATTGCCTGCAGCGTTTATTTTTGAAGACAATAAATTCTACTTATACATTTGAAAGTCTGACTCTTTGCCACCCCGTGGACTATTCTCAAAGCCGGAATACTGGAGTGAGTAGCTTGTCCCTTCTCCAAGGGATCTTCCCAACCCAGGGATTGAACCTGGGTCTCCCACATTGCAGACAGATTCCCTCATCGCAGGCAGATTCCCTCATCGCAGGCAGATTCTTTACCTGCTGAGCCACAACAGAAGCCCAAGAATACTGGAGTGGGTAGCCTATTCCTTTTCCAGAGGATCTTCCCCATGTTGGAATTGAACCGGTGTCCCTTGCATTACAGGCAGATTCTTTACCAACTGAGCTATACATTTACTTAACACATATTCATTAAGCAACTTCTATGTGACTCGTGTTCGGTGAAGGAAATACAGTGGTGAACACCCATCCCTTGTTCAACCTGGCAATTAAAGCACACCAAGAAATAACTCACAGCAATAACATGTGCTGGCTGGGGAAACAGACGTTCATGGACCTATGATGCAGCATATCAAGGGATCTGGGTCCTAATCGTAATGCCTGGGTGCTCCTGCCAAGCTTAAGGAACCCCAACTGAGAATTAAAGTTTTGCGTGGACAAACAATCAGCCTAATCTATATATTTTCTCCTTTAGCAGCAAATACAGAAAAGAAGTGTGTCCCTTTAACCTTTGAGGAGGATATTTTCCCTTTCAACAGAGGGGAGAAATCTTCCCATCAGAACTAATTGTTCAATGATTGATTAATAGTTTCCCTCCTGTTGCTGCGTGCAGCTGGGATGACGTGCATTGTACACACAACAGGAGGTAAGAGAGTTAATCAATTAGGAGGAACAATTAGTTCCAGTTTCCACAATTTATTTGACACTGTAGATGAAATTGCCTGAAAATATTAAGAACATTAAAGATCAGTGATGAAACCTAAAGAAATAAATTTATATTCAAACTTTAGAGGCAGATGCTTAGCTGCCAGTGCTCTTCTACAGATAGGCAACGTTAATGCAATAACAATTACAGTTTGGCAGCAATTAATAAATAGACTGTCAGAACCAGTCAAGTTGTGTTCTTGGTTTTGGAAACCTGCTGATTTTCACTTCGACATGATGTGGCTGAAGCGTTCTTGCAAAGCTCAACGTTATTAATTTAAGGAGGCAGTTCCATGACTCCCCTTCTATAGGTCTTAGCTTGGAGATTTCAGGAACAAATCATTCAGTGCAACCTAGTGTGTCTTTTCTTTGGAGTCCATATTCAATTCATATCTGTATTTAGAAAAATACATTATATAGGAGTATTCTGAATTTATGAGATTGATGAAAATACACCCAAGAAATACACTTCAAGTCAACTTGAAGTCAATGTAATTTGATGGGGTCACATAGAATTGACCCCAAAGAGACCCCAAATTGTTTCTTTGTTGTAATCAGTTCAGTTCAGTCGCTCAGTCATGTCCATCTCTTTGCGAATCCACGAATTGCAGCACGCCAGGCCTCCCTGTCCATCACCAACTCCCGGAGTTCACTCAAACTCATCACCATATAAAAGTTAAAGTAGGGGTAGAAATCAGGTGGGCCAAGGGTAATGGTCTAGCTCTAAGTGAACTTAAAGTCATATCTCAAGCAGAATAATCTGGAAATCTGAGCCTGGCAAGACAAAGGAATCCCTCTGGTCCAGGGAATGAGAAAACAGGAATAGAAATAGCCAAGAACATTTCACTGAAAACAGTGAAACAAGCAAAATGTTCAAGAACTTTAACACACATTCTTTTTCTTTTAAAGCAAGATATAAGAAGGAGTTTCAAAGCCATAATTTTATCAGATTTTAAGTTTGGAGATTTGCCTGTCCTTACTTAATAATGATCAAAGCTACCTCACCCCAGAATGCAAATCCCTGATCAGTTTCACATATCTACTAGTTTATCCAGACTTCAGTAAAGGAATACATAAATTACTGATGTTAATGTGTGTGTCTAGTAATATTTAAAACCCAAACACATTCTGAGAGTAATGCTCTAGAGTTACTCAAATTTAATATTTCAGAGAAAATACATTTTTAAAAAGGTAGCACCGTTACATTGATGAATGAATAAACTCTTGCTAAAAAAAAAAAACTCTCTGCTGGATACAAATAGGACAACTAACAAATAAGGCAGGCAAATAAAACATCACTATCACCCAGAAAACATGGTAATACTCACAGAGAAAACTCATTCTAAATAGTAAATCTATTTCTAGATCAAAACAGGGAAGAAGAATCCATCACATCTCACATAAGGTTTCCTAACTTTTAAATAAAAATCTTGTAGAAATGTGTTATAAATTCCATTTTGTAAGTCAATTCTAGAAATTAACTATAAAGAAAATGGAAACTTATGTTCCTTGTCTGTGATATTTTAGTACTTATATCAACTTTTGTGCTATAATTAATTGTATGAATCCCTCTACTTAATGAGTAACTAAATCAAAACCTGGGAGAAAAAAAATATCGGCTGCAAGAACAGAGGTAGAAAATTGTTAGAGCTGACCCACAGCTACCAAAGTGATCTTGTCACCATTGCTCTACTGTCTTTTAAATATTCTAATTTGTTTTATTGTTCTTCATAGAGTTAAAATGTTTCACAGTTGGTCTCTACAGTAATTTGTTTCTAAGCTTACTAAAAAACATGGATTTGGCAATAGCCAAACATTTGAATATAAATTGATTTTATACAATACACAGAAAACAAGTATTTTATTGGTATAAATGGTTTATTTGTAGAATTACACTAAAAATTATTTTGAAACATCATATTCCCTCTCTGGATGGTATTAGAATTTCATGCTTAAATCAAGTTGAACATTCATTTACGTGAGCTTTTTGTCATTTGCAGTTGTAAAAATGTCTATGGGTAGAAAGTCAAAGGAGTGACTGTGTAGATTACAGCTTCAGAAAAAAAGATGTATGTGTGAAAGATGACAGACTGATCATGTGGGAAGAAATTGCTACAGTTCTTCTCTCTTTCATGCCTATTCATAAAGAAAAATACTTAAATTTAAGGACTTCAGTCCTATTCTTCCCATCTGGGTTGATAGCAGCTGAAGACTCAGGCCTCGATTATAAATTTTATATGCAGTCAAGTAAATGTCCAGACATGATGGAGACAGACTGCAGTAAGAAAGGGGAAGTGTGTGTGAATGTTCTGAACTACAAACCTTGGACACTGACATTCTGAAATCAACTGACATTCTGATACAGATGTCTTGGCTTCTTCACTGGGGCAGTGTGTGTAATCTTTAACCACTCGTGCCAAAGGAGAAGCCTCAAGGGCAATGTGGACTCCTGGAGTTGTTGCCTAAGTTGTTGTTGGTTTTCTGTTTTTCTCTTTGAAGTGTAGTTGATTTACAATATTGTGTTACCTTCAGGTCTATAGAAAAGTGATTCAGTTCTCTCTCTCTGTATATATGTATACACACACACATATGTACATTCTTTTTCAGATTCTATTCTCTTATAGCTTATTAGAAAATATTGAGGATGGTCCTGTATGCTATACAATAGGTCCTTGTTGGTTACCTATTTTTTATATAATAGCATTATATTAACTAAGGGACAAGGATATATACACTAAGAGACAACTGGACACATGGACACCATCCAGATGGTCAATACTGAAATTAGATTGATTATATTCTTTGCAGCCAAAGATGGAAAACAAAACCTGGAGTTGACTGTGGCTCAGATCATGAGCTCCTTTTTCAAATTTCAGGCTTAAATTGAAGAAAGTAAGGAAAACCAATAGGCCATTAAGGTATGACCTAAAATAAAGCCCTTATGATTATACAGTGGAGGTGATGAATAGATTCAAGGGAATAGATCTAGTAGACAGTGTGCCTGAAGAATGGAGGCTAATGTTATTGTACAGAAGGCGGTGACCAAAACCATACAAAGAAAAGGATATGCAGGAAGGCAAAATGAGTGTCTGAGCCCTTACAAATGGCTGAGAAAAGAAGCAAAAGGCAAAGGAGAAAAGGAAAGACACATTCATCCGAATGCAGAATTCCAGATAATTAGTTCAGTTCAGTTCAGTCGCTCTGCTGCTGCTGCTGCTAAGTCGCTTCAGTCGTGTCTGACTCTGTGCGACCCCACAGACGGCAGCCCACCAGGCTCCCCCGTCCCTGGTATTCTCCAGCCAAGAACACTGGAGTGGGTTGCCATTTCCTTCTCCAGTGCATGAAACTGAAAAGTGAAAGTGAAGTGGCTCAGTCGTGTCTGACTCTTAATGACCCTATGGACTGCAGCCCACCAGGCTCCTCCACCTATGGGATTTTCCAGGTAAGAGTACTGGAGTGGGGTGCCATTGCCTCAGTCGCTCAGTGGTGTCCAACTCTCTGCGACTCTGTGAATCGCACAGGCCTCCCTGTCCATCACCAACTCCCAGAGTTCACCCAAACTCATGTCCATCGAGTCGGTGATGCCATCCAGCCATCTCATCCTCTGTCGTCCCCTTCTCTTCCTGCTCCCAGTCCCTCCCAACATCAGAGTCTTTTCCAACACGTCAACTCTTCGCATGAGGTGCCCAAAGTATTGGAGTTTCAGCTTTAGCAACAGTCCTTCCAAAGAATGCCCAGGGCTGATCTCCTTCAGAATGGACTGGTTGGATCTCCCTGCAGTCCAAGGGACTCTCAAGAGACTTCTCCAACACCACAGTTCAAAAGAATCAATTCTTCGACACTCAGCCTTCTTCACAGTCCAACTCTCACATCCTTACATGACCACTGGAAAAACCATAGCCTTGACGAGACAGATCTTTGTTAGCAAAGTAATGTCTCTGTTTTTCAATTTGCTATCTAGGTTGATCATAACTTTCCTTCCAAGGANAATCAATTCTTCGACACTCAGCCTTCTTCACAGTCCAACTCTCACATCCTTACATGACCACTGGAAAAACCATAGCCTTGACGAGACAGATCTTTGTTAGCAAAGTAATGTCTCTGTTTTTCAATTTGCTATCTAGGTTGATCATAACTTTCCTTCCAAGGAGTAAGTGTCTTTTAATTTTGTGGCTGCAATCACCATCTGCAGTGATTTTGGAGCCCAGAAAAATAAAATCTGACACTGTTTCCACTGTTTTCCCATCTATTTGCCATGAAGTGATGGGACCAGATGCCACGATCTTAGTTTTCTGAATGTTGAGCTTTAAGCCAACTTTTTCACTCTCCTCTTTCACTTTCATCAATGAGCAAACTAAAATAAACTGGAACAGGTGAATTTAACTCAGATGACCATTATATCTACAACTTCAGGCAGGAATCCCTTAGAAGAAATGGAGTAGCCATCATGATCAACAAAAGAGTCCGAAATGTGGTACTTGGATGTAGTCTCAAAAACGACAAAATGATCTCTGTTCATTTCCAAGTCAAACCATTCAATATCACAGTAATCCAAGTTCCAGAGAATAGCGAGAAATAAGAAAGCCTTCTTATGTGAACTATGCCAGGAAATAGGGGGAAACAATAGAATGGAAACAACAAGAAAACTGGAGATACCAAGGGAACATTTCATGCAAAGATGGGCTCAATAAAGGACATAAATGGCAAGGACCTACCGGAAGCAGAAGATATTAAGAAAAAGTGGCAAGAATACACAGAAGAACTATACAAAGAAGATCTTCATGACCCAGATAACCACAATGGTGTGATCACTCACCTAGGGTCAGACATCTTGGAGTGTGAAGTCAAGTGAGTCTTAGAAAGCAGTATTATGAACAAAGCTAGTGGAGGTGATGGGATTCCAGCTGTACTATTTCAAATTCTAAAAGATNTTAAGAAAAAGTGGCAAGAATACACAGAAGAACTATACAAAGAAGATCTTCATGACCCAGATAACCACAATGGTGTGATCACTCACCTAGGGTCAGACATCTTGGAGTGTGAAGTCAAGTGAGTCTTAGAAAGCAGTATTATGAACAAAGCTAGTGGAGGTGATGGGATTCCAGCTGTACTATTTCAAATTCTAAAAGATGATGCTGTTAAAGTACTGCAGTTGATATGCCAACAAATTTGGAAAACTCAGCAGTGGCCACAGGACTGGAAAAGGTCAGTTTTCATTCCAATCCCAAAGAAAGGCAATGCCAAAGAATGTTCAAACTACCACACAATTGCACTCATTTCACATGCTAGCAAAGTAATTCTCAAAATCCTCCAAGCTAGGCTTCAACAGTATATGAACCGAGAATTTCCAGAAGTACAAGCTGAGTTTAGAAAAATCAAAGCAACCAGAGATCAAACTGCCAACATTCATTGGATCATGGAGAAAGCAAGGGAATTTCTGAAAAACATCTGCTTCATTGACTATGCTAAAGCCTTTGGCTGTGTGAATCACAACAAACTGTGGAAAGTTCTTCAAGTGATGGGAATATCAGACCACCTCAGCAGTCTCATGACAAACCTGTGTGCAGGTCAAGAAGCAACAGTTAGAATTGGATGTGGAACAACGGACTGGTTCCAAATTGGGAAGGGTTATGTCAAAGCTGTATATTGTCACGCTTCTCATTTAGCTGCTATGCAAAGTACATCATGTGAAATATCAGGCTAGATGAATCACAAGCTGGAATCAAGACTTCTGGGAAAAATATCAACAATGTTGGATATGCAGATCATACTACTATAATGGCAGAAAGTGAAGAGGAATTAAGGAGCCTTTTGATAAGGATGAAAGAGGAGAGTGAAAAAACTGGCTTAAAACTCAAAACTGAAAAAACTAAGATCATGGCATCTGGTCCCATCACTTCATGGCAAATAGAAGCGGAAAAAGTGGAAGCAGGGGCAGATTTTATTTTCTTGGCCCCAAAATCACTGTGGACAGTGACTGTAGCCACAAAATTAAAAGATGCTTTCTCCTTGGAAGAAAAGCAAACTTAGACCAGATATATATATATATATTTTTTTAAAGTAGATACTTCACTTTGCTGAGTAAGTCTGTATAGTCAACGCTCTGGTTTTTCCAGTTGTCATGTATGGATATGAGAGTTGGACGATAAAGAAGACTGAGCGCTGAAAAATGGATGCTTTCAAACTGCGGTGGTGAAGATTCTTGAGAGTCCTTTGTACAGCAAGGAGATCAAATCAGTCAATCCTAAAGGTAATCAATTCTGAATATTCATTGGAAGGACTGATGGTGAAGCTGAAGCTCCAATACTTTGGCCACCTGATGCAAAGAGCCGACTCATTGGAAAAGATTCTGATGCTGGGAAAGATTGAGGGCAGGAGAAGAAGGTGGTGACAGAGGATAAGATGAATGGATGGCATCACCAGCTCAATGGACATGACTATGAGCAAACTCCAGGAGATAGTGGAGGACAGAGAGGCTTGATGTGCTACAGTCCCTGGGGTCGCAGAGTCAGACACAACTTAGTGACTTAACAACAGTAGTTGTACATGTTAATCCCAAACTCCTAATTATCCCCTTCAATGCCACACCTTTCTTACCTCATCTGGAATGCTGTTTTCTCATTCAGAACCCTACTCAGTCTCTGATGATGAATTTCTACAAAGTGCCATCTGAATCAGCTGATTCCTACTTTTCTTCTAACACTCTTTGCAAGATGCTGGCTGGCTTCCTTACTTGTTATCATGAATAAGAGCATGATTTTGTAGATCTCTTTCAACACTGAATGCTCCCTATCCTTTTGCTGTCTACCAGCTGCCTTCTGTCTTCACTGTCAGCATTTTTTGATGAAAAAGATTCAGTGTCAAACTGTGCCTAACATTGCGTAGGATTTATATTCACTCAGGGTTTGAAACAGGCCCCATTCTCACTGTTCAAATACTATGTCATCTCTGCTAATCCCGATTCTCTTCAAAACTGAACTTAAGCTGATCTAACATGTAAAATTCAGAAATGCATCTAGAGCCTACTCGTGACACCTACTCAGGAAAAGTCATGAAGAATCACAGGCAAATTTGTCTATTGTATCTGTTTATATGTTTTACTCCCTCATGCCAGGAAAATACAATATCTGCTTCTACAAATACTGTAAGTATATACCCTAAACACAATCAATTTTCTACCATGCTGTAGTAGATATTGAGACTTTGTGTCAAATATTGCAAATACCATCCTATCCCAAAACTCAAGGGGCTCAGATGCTGGTGAGGAAAATAAATATGTAAGTAGATACTCATGATATAATGCTAGAAATGCAACAAGAATACCATAAAGTCCTCATTTTTTTCTGCATTTCCAACATAAAGGACATGAGTCTTTTTATACATCAAAGAAAACTTGGTCATGTTTTCATCATGTTCCTGGTGAAATATTTACCACAGAGATTGTTTATGCTTCCTTCCAAAAGCTATTCAAATGATAGAAAAGAAAGGGGTGAAGCACATAAAACTGAGCAATGTGAAAGCACCTTAACAAATCAGAAGTTGGGACACTTTCTGCAGACAGAAAGCATTTTATAATAATTGATTAAGGCATCAAATCTGAGAAGACTATAATTGAAAGTACTTGATGAAAATGCATTCCAGAGAGAAGAACCCTTTTCCCTAACTGGCCCCAGATATTTTAACAAACTGACCAAAGACTTTTGCCTGGAGAGCAATTGCAATGGAGTAATTTGTGAATGGAAAATTGCCCACTTACAACTAGGCCACTGGCTCCAGTTTACACTGGAGCATGCTGACTAATGTGGGGAGGGTTCTGGGAAGAGTTAGCACCAAAGGAGAAGCAGAACGGGGCACTCTGTCCCTCAAAGGGTTACAAAGAACAGGAGTCGGCCCTTTGTCAGAAAGCAAGCAGGGGCCACTTTCATAGACGTGCCTTCCCCATCTGGAGAATGGAGGTCATTGCTGGCCTACCTGCCACTACCTGCCCAGATATCTATAGGAGAAGGCTGCTCATCAGTACATTCCAACTAGGTACCCTGAGCGCCCAATCAACCCCTCCATTCACAAGGGAGTTAACTGGTGAGAGACTTGCATCATTGAGAAGAAATCCACACTAGTCGCTAATGTTAACCAGCACAGACGTCCTAGCCTGCCCCTCACATCTATGTCATATTTCTACTTATTGGAGGGGATAGTTTAATAAGTCAGGCAAGTACTGAGTTGGTGAAACAGCCACCTATACAAGTATTGAGAAAGTTAAAAAAAAAAAAAAAATCAAGGAAATGAAATTTGGAACCAGAGCATTACCACATGGATCAACCATTATTCCATGGAGTCATCCTTAGATCCATTCCTGGTTCTTTCTGATTCTCAGAACTTGTTAATTTCTAAAGCAGCATGTTTCTAGAAGCCTCGAGGTTTGGGGGCTAATGGTCTTACAGCTGTATTAGAGTGGCTAGTGTTAGGAAAAGTGGTTCCCATATATGTACTATGTGGAAGGTGGGGCTTCTTAAATGGATGCCTGCCTCTCCGTTTCCTACAAAACCTTGCCAAGGCCATGGAGAAATTCAGAAATTTCAGCCAGTTTGACACAGAATTCTGAAAAACTCCCTTAGTAGCAGCTGCCCTTTTATTTAGAGAAGGCAATGGCACCCTATTCCAGTACTCTTGCCTGGAAAATTCCATGGGCAGAGGAGGCTGGTAGGTGGCACTCCATGGGGTCGCAAAGAGTCGGACACGACTGAACAACTTCACTTTCACTTTTCACTTTCATGCATTGGAGAAGGAAATGGCAACCCACTCCAGTGTTCTTGCCTGGAGAATCCCAAGGACACGGGAGCCTGGTGGGCTGCTGTCTATGGGGTCGCACAGAGTCAGACACAACTGAAGTGACTTAGCAGCAGCAGCAGCTCTCTTATTTACATCCTACTCCAAAGAAAGGTGAACACCTTCATCAAGAAACAAGAAAAAAAAATTGTTTCATTTCTTTCTGAGTCTAATTGTTATTGTGGGAGCAGAGAGTGGTAAGGTAGAGAGGTAGACAGACAAAGTGGACCATATTTCAGGATCTGGTCTTCAAAGTGATAGAAAATGATTTTGAAAGTTATCTCTTGATATAATTAACACTAACCAATTCACAGGAGACTAATGTATGAGTTAGAACACCAATATTTGTTTAAGGACTAGGCATCTAGGGATCTCTTGTACATTCTTTCCTAGCAGAAAAATCTACATGCAAATAATACTATGTTAAGACTGAGCAACTGAACTGAACTGAACTGAACTGAACCTTCATGTATCAGAACAGGAGACACTCCTTGCATCTAGCTCTGTAATAGGAATATATTTGCTATAGGGACAAGATGATGGTGATGATGCTGATGATGTTACTGATCATGGTTATAACTACCATCATCATCATTAACATTGCATTAAATCAATTATCAACTATCATTGAATGCCTGCTGTATATTTATTCACATATCATCTAATTTCATAATGACTGTATGAGTTGCATATTATCATACTAATTTTTAACAAGTTAGGAAACACTGGCTTTTTTAATTTTTAAATTATTTATTTTAATTTGAGGCTAATTACTTTACAATACTGTGGCGGTTTTTGCCATACATTGACATGAATCAGCCACAGGTGTACATGTGTCCCCGATCCCAAACCCCGTCCAACTTCCCTCCCCATCCCATCCCTCTGGGTTGTCCCAGTGCACCGGCTTTGAGTGCCCTGTTTCATGCATCAAACGTGGACTGGCCATCTATTTCACATATGGTAATATACATGTTTCAATGCTATTCTCTCAAATCATCCCACCCTCACCTTCTCCAACAGAAGCCAGATGTCTGTTTTTTATATCTGTGTCTCTTTTGCTGTCTCACATATAGGGCTGTCATTATCATCTTTCTAAATTCCATACATATGTATTAATATACTGTATTGGTGTTTTTCTTTCTGACTTACTTCACTCTGTATAATAAGCTCCAGTTTCACCCACCTCATTAGAAATGATTCAAATNCACCACCATCTTTCTAAATTCCATATATATGTGTCAGTATACTGTATTGGTGTTTTTCTTTCTGGCTCACTTCACTCTGTATAATTGGCTCCAGTTCCATCCACCTCATTAGAACTGATTCAAATGTATTCTTTTTGATGGCTGAGTAATACTCCATTGTGTATATGTACCACAGCTTTCTTATCCATTCATCTGTTGATGGACATCTAGGTTGCTTCCATGTCCTGGCTATTATAAACAGTGCTGCGATGAACATTGGGGTACACATATCTCTTTCAGTTCTGGTTTCCTCAGTGTGTATGCCCAGCAGTGGAATTTCTGGGTCATATGGCAGTTCTATTTCCAGTTTTTAATCTCCACACTGTTCTGCATAGTGGCTGTACTAGTTTGCATTCCAACCAACAGTGTAAGAGGGTTCTCTTTTCTCCACATCATCTCCAGCATTTATTGTTTGTAGACTTTTTGATAGCAGCCATTCTGACAGGCATGAGATGGTACCTCATTATGGGTTTGATTTGCATTTTTCTGATAATGAGTGATGCTGAGCATCTTTTCATGTGTTTGTTAGCCATCTGTATGTTTTCTTTGGAGAAATGTCTGTTTAGTTCTTTGACCCATTTTTTGACTGGATCATTTATTTGTCTAGTATTGAGCTCCATGAGCTGTTTGTGTATTTTTGAGATTAATTCTTTGCCAGTTACTTCATTTGCTCTTATTTTCTCCCATTCTGAAGGCTGTCTTTTCAACTTGCTTATAGTTTACTTCATTGTGCAAAAGCTTTTAAGTTTAATTAGGTCCCATTTGTTTATTTTTGCTTTTATTTCCATTACTCTGGAAGGTGGGTCACAGAGGATCTTGCTGTTGATTTATACCAGAAAGTGTTTTGCCTATGTTTTCCTCTATGAGTGTTCTGGTCTTACATTTAGATCTTTAATCCATTTTGAGTTTATTTTTTGTGTATGGTGTTAGAAAGTGTTCTAGTTTCATTCTTTTGCAAGTGGCTGACCAGTTTTCCCAGCACCACTTGCTAAAGAGATTGTCTTTAATCCATTGTATATTCTTGCCTCCTTTGTCAAAGATAAGGTGTTCACAGGTGTGTGGATCTATCTCTGGGCTTTCTATTTTGTTTCATTGATATAATTCTGTCTTTGTGCCAGTACCATACTCTCTTGATGACTATAGCTTTGTAGTATAGCCTAAAGTAAGGCAGGTTGATTCCTCCTGTTACATTCTTCTTTCTCAAGATTGCTTTGGCTGTTTGAGGTTTTTTGTATTTCCATACAAATTGTGAAACTATTTGTTCTAGTTCTGTGAAAAAATACCATTGGTAGCTTGATAGGAATTGCATTGACTCTATAAATTGCTTTGGGTAAGTATACTCATTTTCACTATATTGATTCTTCTGATCCATGACATGGTACATTTCTCCATCTATTTGTGTTATCTTTTATTTCTTTCATTAGTGTTTTAGTTGTCTGTATATAGGTCTTTTGTTTCTTTAGGTAGGTTTATTCCAAGTATTTTATTCTTTTCATCACAATGGTGAATGGGATTGTTTCCTTAATTTCTCTATCTGTTTTCTCATTGTTACTGTATAAGAAAGCAAAGGATTTTTGTGTGTTAATGAAATATCCTGCAAATTTACTATATTCATTGATTAGCTCTAGTAATTTTCTGGTGGTGTCTTTAGGGTTTTCTATGTAGAGGATAATATCATCTACAAACAGGGAGTTTTACTTCTTTTCCAATCTGGATTCTTTTTACTTCTTTTTCTTCTCTGATTTGTGTGGCTAAAAATTCCAAAAAAAAAAAAAATGTTGAAAAGTAGTGGTAAGTGTGGGCACCCTTGTCTTGTTCCTGACTTTAGGGGATATGATTTCAGTTTTTCACCACTGAAGATAGTGTTTGTGGTGGATTTATCATATATGTCATTTATTATATTGAGGTATGTTCCTTCTATGCCTGCTTTTTGAAGAGTTTTTATAATAAATGGATGTTGAATTTTGTCAAAGGCTTTCTCTGCATCTATTGAGATAATTGTATGGTTTTTATCCTTCAGTTTGTTAATGTGATGCATCACATTGATTGATTTGAGAATATTGAAGACAGCTTGCATCCATAGGATAAAGCCCACTTGGTCAGGATGTATCATCGTTCTCATATATATTCAGTTTAGTTCAGTTCAGTGGCTCAGTCATGTCCAACTCTTGGTGACCCCATGAATCGCAACATGTCAGGCCTCCCTGTCCATCACCAGCTCCCAGAGTTCACTCAAACTCATGTCCATCGAATCAGTGATGCCATCCAGCCATCTCATCCTCTGTCATCCCCTTCTCCTCCTGCCCCGAGTCCCTCCCAGCATCAGGGTCTTTTCCAATGAGTCAACTCTTCACATCAGGTGGCCAAAGTATTGGAATTTCNCTGGCATGCTGCGATTCATGGGGTCACAAAGAGTCAGACACGACTGAGCAACTGAACTGAACTGAACTATATCCTTAACTGCCCATTGTATCTTTATAACTTGCAAAAGACTTTTTAAATTTCACATGGTATACATTAACTAAAAAGAAGTATTGCCTGTATATTCGGAGAAGGCAATGGCACCCTACTCCGGTACTCTTGCCTGGAAAATCCCATGAATGGAGGAGCCTGGTGGGCTGCAGTCCATGGGGTCGCACAGAGTCGGACACAACTCAGCGACTTCACTTTCACTTTTCACTTTCCTGCATTGGAGAAGGAAATGGCAACCCACTCCAGTATTCTTGCCTGGAGAATCCCAGGGACTGGGGAGCCTGGCGGGCTGCCGTCTGTGGGGTCACACAGAGTCGGACACGACTGAAGCGACTTAGCAGCAGCAGCAGCAGCAGCAGCAGCCTGTATATTTGTTACATAATCATTTCTTGATTTTCTTTAAATCAGAAAAAGTTGGGATAATATCATTGGTTAGTAATTTACAAGTTTTTAGATATCACCTTTTTTAATTAAACACCTTCCAGGTATACCTTATGTCTGAAAAGGATCTTTTTTGCAAATTATAGAAACATTCATTTACTTCCTTAGCAACAACAGCAAAACATACTGAATAAACTTTAAGGTCATTTTCTACATGTTGACTCTCTTTAACATGCATTATTTTTCCTATTGTCTTTTGGACCATTCAACTTGCATATAGAAATGTTTTACATTCCAGAACAAACTGGGGAAATATGAAAATATTTAGTAATCCAAGAGAAAGGACCCAAACAATTATGTGCACAAAAGCTATGAACAAGTGTGTAGCCGGTTAGAGGGATCAGCTGAACATCAGGCTCATCCCAGGAATGACGTTCCACTTTCAGAACACCACAGAAATTGAGCTGAAACAGATAATATACCTTTAATTTAATGATGACATTGTTGTACTTAGTTATTTTATTTAGCACAATCATTTCCTTTAAATCCTACAATAAATCATAGTTCCTCAAATATCCTCAACTACTCTATGGAGACAAGTAATGATGCATATCACAGCTGGTGATTCTCACAGTAGAGGAACAAATCCATTTTTTAATACATACAAATATTTCATGCATGTGTTTGCATTTGTGTGTGTATGTAATTGAAATCTTGCTGAGTAACATGAAATGTGAAAGCTAAGGTATCATCAGTATCAACGGTTTCATCTAGGTAAACATTTAAAGTAATCGAATAAATTTAATAAAATAGTTCAATAATATAATCAAGCCAAATAAACTAAAATAATTAGACAAGTCATGTTTTATCACCAGTGTTTTGATGTATATAGTCAATCATGTCACATTTACAGTGGTTTCAAAAATTCACCCAGCAAGACAGGTGAATTGCTGGTCACAGTATTATCTATGGTTCAGTTCAGTCGCTCAGTCGTGCCCGGCTCTTTGTAAATCCCGTGAACTGCAGCACGCCAGGCCTCCCTGTCCATCACCAACTCCTGGAGTTCACTCAGACTCATGTCCATAGAGTCAGTGATGCCATCCAGCCATCTCATCCTCTGTCGTCCCCTTCTCCTCCTGACCCCAATCCCTCCCAGCATCAAAGTCTTTTCCAATGAGTCAATTCTTCTCATGAGGTGCCCAAAGTACTGGAGTTTCAGCTTTAGCATCATTCCTTCCAAAGAAATCCCAGGGCTGATCTCCTTCAGAATGGACTGGCTGGATCTCCTTGCAGTCCAAGGGACTCTCAAGAGTCTTCTCCAACACCACAGTTCAAAAGCATCAATTCTTCGGCGCTCAGCCTTCTTCACGGTCCAACTCTCACATCCATACATGATCACAGGAATATTTAAATGTCAAAAAAAAAACTGAGAAGAAAGCATACTATCAATAAATGAGATTCAGAAATTAATTTCTGTATAAAATTCAGGAATCTTGGAATATCAATATTACAATAGTATTCTTTACAAACATTTTTAAATTGACTAACATTTTGAACGTTTGCTATCATTTATCAGCAGTTTTAATATAAATATTTCATCTCATCTTTCCTCGTAAAAAACACAAAATGTTTAGAGTATAGAGCATGTATGTTGTCAACAATTGTTTCATGTGCATTTCAGTAGGACATGGGTTAAAGAGTTAAATCTAGGCAGCAAATAATTGCCTGCATAAGTAACTAAGAGATTTGACAGTTTCATCGTATTGTTAGGAGAGAATGCTTTCAATAACTATGTATGGCCTTCCCTTCTGGGGAAGAACCTTCTCTGTGGCTCCATAAATATTTCATGACCCAGCATAAAGTAATATGCTAATGCCATGCTGTTTACCCAGGGAGCAGGTGTGCCCCCTCCGTGTCTTTCATCTCTGGAATCGCTCTCACCCGGGTCAGGCAAGCCATTCTGAACTGTGCCTTTTTGCTTCCCTCCCCTCACAGTCTCAGCTGAACCTACGATGGTGAGCGAGAGTCATCACGAGGCGCTGGCAGCCCCGCCAGTCACCACTGTGGCGACGGTCCTGCCCCACAATGCCACGGAGCCAGCCAGTCCCGGGGAAGGGAAGGAGGACGCCTTCTCCAAGCTGAAGGAGAAGTTTATGAATGAGTTGCATAAAATTCCATGTGAGTATTGCATAGTGTTACTCGAGTAAAAATATATGGTGGAGGATCAATTTACCCATTAGAAGCGAAAAGCAGAATTCTTAACATAAGCATACCTTTGATTTTTTTTTATTGTTAGAATGGTAGTATTTCAAAAATAAAAAGGTATATTCTTGGAAATGGGGTATTCTAAAGTATTTAAATATACTTAATAAATGAAAATCCAACTTATAAAGGAAACTATCTTGTGTTTAATGTAGGTGGGTTCTTTTTATCTTCTTCAATGTCTGTCTCTCTTTCCTGAGAATATTGTTTATGGGTTGTGCTGTATTTTATATCTTTATTTATGAAATTATTTCATTGTAAAGATTATTCCTAAACAATAGCAAAAACATACATTCCCATTATTACAAGTTTAGTTTTCTTCCCCTCATATGTTAACATTTCAGAAATGTTTGCACAATTTTTAACATTTTCTTTGTAGTTATTTGGAAAGAAACCATAAACTGAACCTAAGTTTGAGTGTGTGTACCACTGAGTCCAATCAATGGCATTTAATTTAAATATTAAATTACAGGTTGGTCTTTTCTATTCATATGTAAACATTTACTATACACTAGACACTCATCTGGGCTTCCCTGGTGGCCCAGACAGTGAAGACTGCACCTGCAATGCAGGAGACCTGGGTTTGATCCCTGGGTCAGGAAGACCCCTGGAGAAGGGAATGTCAACCCACTCCAGTATTCATGCCTGGGAAATCCCACGGACAGAGGAGCCTGGCGGGCTACAGTTCATGGGTTGCAAAGAGTTGGACATGACTGAGTGGCTAAACACAGATACTTACCTAGTGGCTAATGGGAAAGCAGATTTTGGCCCTCACAAAAGAAATAATCAATAAGGAGGCAAATATATATGGTCCATCGTGGAATAATAAATAATATATGGAAAACAAGAGAGTAAAGTGGGAAGGGCAAAGGAGTAGAGGGTAGAAGGTTATTATTTGCTTGGATGATCTGAGCTGATTTCCTTTGTAAGGAAACCTGGAGGAGAAAGTTCTAAAACCTGTGAAATACAAAACCCCTTAGGCAAGAACCCACCTGTTACAGCAAGGAACTCAGTGCACCTTTGGTGGAACAAAGCAAAGTAGAGAATGGCAGAAGACAAACCTGAGGCTCCGAGACATGGAGCCTTGTGAATTGTTCTGAGGAAACTGGATTTTACTCTGAGTGAAATAAATGCCTTTGGAACATTTTGAGCAGAGGTATCCCATGATCTCACGCAGGCTTTTCTTAAAACTTAGGCAGCCTGAATGGGAGGGGAGTTTGAAAGAGAATGGATACATGTATATGTATAGCTGAGTCCCTTTGCTGTCCACCAGAAACTATTAATATCACAAAATTGTTAATCGGCTATACTCCAATATAAAATCAAAAGCTTAAAAATAAATAAAAATTTAAAATTCACTCTTGCTATTGTGTTAAAATATGCTTAGGGGGACAAGGAGAAAACATAAAGCAGGTTGTTGCAATAATCTAGATGAGAGATTTACAAAATTCGTAAGAGAAAGATTCTATAAGGACACTGAATTAAACTGCAAGGAATCTTATCCTCCCTGGAACTAACAACTTGTTGATCTGTTTGCCCACTTTTAATGAATTCAAATACATCTGAAAGATACTCTTAGCACAGTTGTCAGTAATTTCCATTCTCATCATGAAGATTCATAACCTAGGGAAGGTAGAGCCGGTCCAGTAGAGCGAGCCCTAAAGGGGAAACACAGGCTCTCTCGGGTTCTCTCCCTTTCTCTGCTGCTGAGCTAAAGGATTGATTGAGCTAACTTTTGATATGACTTTGAAGTCATAACTACAGGGCAAAAACCAAATGCATCTATCATGAGGGCAAACTCTCACTTGGCTATTTTATCAAAATGCTTTCTTTAAAAGAAATGTGTTGGAGGGAAGCAGAGAAAGCAATGACTAACCCCAAATCAAACGTATATTCTGCCTTGTCTTCAGCATCATTTCCTTCTCTGGAGGGGTGAACAATACGAGAGGCAATGGCAGCATTGACAACAGTGGGATTTCATGTTCCCCATTAAATACTCATTCCCTCACTTTCTTTAGGCTTTCACCCAATGTCATCTTCACGAGGACTTCCCAACCATGCTATTCAAAATTATAATCCATCCACCCCATCCCAACTTCATCAGCATTTCCTGTCCTCTCCCCCTTGCTTTATTTCTCACTGGATTACTTAGCACCATTCTAAATGCTGTGTATTTTATTCTTGGTTTTTAAATTGTTCTGGCTCTCTTCAAAATTATGTAACCTGGATGAAGGGAAAATTCTGGGTCTGTTCTATGCATAGTTTCACCTTGGTGATCCTTAATGTATATAGGGCACTCAGTTTCTATTTCTCAAGTAAATGAATGAAACAATGTTGATTTGGCTTACATGCTGAACCTCCACTCTTAGATTTTGAGTCCTTAAAAGGCTGAAAATTTAAAGCATCTGAAAAAATTTTAAGGTGAAAAACAAGGTCCTCCTGTATGGCACAGGGAACTATATTCAATACCCTGTAATAAACCATAACGGAAAGGAATGTGAAAAAGAGTGTGTAAATATGTATTACTGAATCACTTTACTGTACTGTAGATACAAACACAACATTATAAATCAAGTATAATAAATTTTAAAATTTTGATTTCTAACACCAAAGAAAGCATCATTTCAATGCTTGACTGTGTCATCCACATTGAAAAAAACAAGTGTTTTTCCATATTTATAGTGATAACTTTATCTTTTAGCCTTTTCCACTTAGCGCCATCTATACTTATATATTTTCCTCCCTGTTCATCAACAGGAAAAGAATCAACAGGGGAAAATATCTGTGCAACTCTCCCTTTTTCTTTCTATTGGCTAATCTTATTTCATTCCTTCCTCCCAAGCCACTATCGCATTCCTGTATTTCTTTCTTGGGCACTGGAAATCAGATCAGGTCATCAGTCCTCCTCTGTGGAGAGTTACTTTTGACCAGCAACCTAAAATTGTAGAAGGTCAGAGAATCTAGGTGACATCTCGTAGAAATATGATGCTGCGAGAAGCTCTCTCCTTGATTTTTTTAATGGGGAAAAAAACAACTCAAATACCTAAAATTTTAAATGGTTTGGCAAATAACTAGAAAAACTAAACCATAAATACAGCTGCACAGCTTTATGATAAATGTGCAACTGCTTATTTCACACTTTCATTTTAATCCATCACAATTTTTACTGCCTGTGTAATTGAAATTTCTAATGGGATTTATACACAGGGAGCAACACTCCACAGAAATGAAACATATTCCCTAAATCAAATTCCTTTAGGAGCATATGTTGTATAAAGGTTATCACTTTTGACTTGGTATAATATGGTGTGATGCTAATGACAGGTAACAAATTAGAATATTAATTGATTTCTGTCTCTGAACTAAATCTTGGCTATCTGGCAGATGTGTTGTTTTGCAAAATTGATAGCAAACAGCTTTAGTCTGTCACTTGAAATTCCCACTTGAGACAAGAGAGGTGTCACAATGGCAAGGAGTGTGTATGTCATTAGTTGGGTAATCTGCAGAGTCCAGCACGGAGCATATTCAAACCAAACTGCTTGATGATATCATCCATAATACCAAGGGGTTTCAAATTTTAAAAAGGAAAAGGAAATGGTAAATTCTGAGCATTTTTATCTTTCCATTCATTCTGCATACTGTTATCTAAATGAAGCAGACAAGGTTTTGCAGAATGCTTCTTTATTTTGCAACTTTGATTTTAATATGACGAGGGCCACGGTTGGTTTGTAAAGCATGAACTCATGTCATCCAAATAGCTGTGATTAAGGTTTTGATATTCATGAGCTTCTTGAAGTCAAGTGCACCTTTCCTGAAGTACAGCAGAAAACCAAATAGCCGAAACTTGACTCTGAGTCTAGAATAAGAGCAAATGGGCTGAGAATAGTTATGTAATTCATGTAGAAATACTACTGGGTGGACAGTTTAACACAGGATTTAGAAACACAAGCTCTGGTTACAGACTGCATGGGTTCAGCTCTTAGCTCTGCCATATTCTATGTGACCTGGAGAATGCGACTTCAACTTTCTGTGCTTCAGTTTCTTCTAGTATAAAATGGGGATTAAAAATAATATCTCCATACAGAGTTGTTGGATAGAGGCGTCGATGCAGATGAAGTGCTTAGCAGTGTCTGGCACAGAGTAAGCATCCTGTAAGCGTTAGCTATTATTAGAGTCAAACTGTCGTTTTTAACGAGTCTATTTCTCTTTTAGAAAAGCCCTCCATTAAGGTCAGACAGACACCCAAATTGAGAAAATTCCAGAAACTCTACAGCCAAACATTCAAGCATTACATTCTTCAAACCCATTCCAAGGATGCTTGTTCCAGGAAAGACAAATTCCCCCTTGGTGTTTCCTCCTTACATCATCTCTAATTTTCTTTTCTTTTGTCATTTCGTTCTCTTACTCCCTTGTTCCTTTTAGCCTATAGGTGTGCTCAAAGTTCACATATTTGCAAGTGAAATTCTACGCACTGTATGTGCTTCGGAAATGTCAGTTTTCTTTGTACACGTGCTAAGCTTTTCTTCTTCCTTTATCTCCTGTCACCCACCATTCTTACTTCCTCCGTCATATCTACATCAAACTGAGTGGAAAACCCAACCTTGACCCTGACATCTATTTCTTCAACTCCCACTAGCAACTCAGCTCCTTCCACTCTGGTTTCCATCCATCAAGTACAGGTGAAATGGTCACCAGGCACTCCTTTTTGCACAGTTGTGAGGGTGACTTTCAACCTTCATTTGGTCAGATATTTCTGCATCATTATTATGATCAGCAGTCATGATCTGAAAAATCTTGATTTCCTAAGAGTATCATCTCATTTCTTCATCTTCCTTCTTTCCCTCCTTATTCTCTTTCATTGACTGGTCCTCCCTTTTCATTGTCTTTCCTACCCTTTAGTGGAAGAGGTCACAGTTTACAGGCTTCCATTTTTAATTCTGTTCCAGTCTTATTCTACATGCTCTCCCTGGGCCATCTCATTCCCTAGCTATTCAGGAAAGAAATTTCACTATTATCCTTATCTCCCTGACCGATTGCAACTCCAGTTCCATACCTGCATTCATTTAAGTCCTATTAAATCTCCTTTAGAAAACTGCTTAAAATCAGTTGGCAATTTGCTTTTCTCTCTTCCTGTATTCCCTTTCCCTATTAACCCTGACACATTTTTTTAATTACTCAAGAACCTGTTCAAATGTTACCATTTGCACGAGAAGTTCTCTCATTTCCAAAACAGAATTGAGTCATCCTGCAAGCTTTCAAAGCTCTTCATCTAAACTGCTCAGAGGCAGGTACAATTTCTTACAAACATTCGTATCCTGCATCCTCTGAAAGTATCTGCCACCATGCAAGAAACAATAGTATAGGTATTACAATATTATAGATATTAACATTACACCATATACTGTGATTCTCATGCCATGCTTGGAGATACTATGATCTAGAAAGCAATCATTTTCAAACCTTTTAGCCAAGGATCCCTTTGTTCAAACAAAATATTGTACAGAAACCTATGGACAGAGAGGCAGAACTGCCTTGGTGAGTTAAAGATCTCTTCCTCACTCACCCTCCCAGGATATACCAGCCAACTACAAAGACACCTGACTCTGGAACACAATTTGAAGACAGTGGCCTAAACAAATAGTGAGTATATCAGTGGGATCCCTCACAGCAATAACCAGTGAAACTCAACAACCAGTAGTGGTATAACTGGTTAGATATGTCACAAGCTGAGGGAAAATGCAGTCCAGTACTTTTCTCCCTCATGGCACTGCAGAATGAACATAATGATATCGCTGTCTACTACTGTCAAGAATACAGTGTTAATTCAAGAAGATATGTTCAAGAAACATAAGAGGAGAAGCCTTAGTAGCATGGGAAGAACAATAATTATTGTAACACTTGCCAGTGTTCACTGAGAACTTTGCAGGGAAGCGTGGGCTGTGCATTTTGTGAAATCGACCTCCATTCTGCCCTATAAAATCTCTGCTAGGAGAGAACAATTATTATCCCTCTTTTATGGATAAGAAATCTGAAGCCTAGTAAGGCACACATGGTGGAGGTTATGGAGCAGGCTGTGTCAGGAAAAACCTCTGCACTTTTGTGATTATGCCTTCACAGAATATCACAGACTGTAATCACCTCCACTATTATTTATCTCAACTGACTAGAAACTCTTAGGACTCTATGTACCTATTCAGAGATATCTGATGTTCGTCTTTGTTATTCATCTTAATGACTAAATAATTGGAAAACAAGTTTAATACTAACTGAGTTTCCCCCTGGAGAAAGAAATGGTGACCCAACTCCAGTATGCTCACCTGGAGAATCCCATAGACGGAGGAGCCTGGCGGGCTACAGTCCATGGAGTCCAAAGAGTCAGACACGACTGAGTTACTAACACTTGGCTTTAAAGACAAGTGTTTATTCACTTTATATTTCTGCATTTCTTTTATTGGACTCACTCAGATAGTAATAGATTATTCACATGACAGTCTATCAAAGTACTAAGAGTTAGAGTCTGCTGCACTGTAGAAATTAATTTCTCAGCTATCATCCACTGACCCAGCTTCAGCTCTCATCTGTTGACTCAGTTCTTCTCACACTTGAGAAAAGTATTGGCTAAGATGTTAAATGAAATTATTCATTGTTAGCCTCTATTGAATTGAAATATCTACGAGAAGAAAGTTACAGTGCAGATGAGGGTTATTTCCAGTGCTTTGCAGTATTGAGTGACTCCATCAGTGCTTGCTGAAGGGATCTATGTGGGGCAAGGACACTTAGACATAAGGGTGGTATTTCAGCACAGCATGGTGCAGGGATTCATGCTTTCGTGCTGATGCACAATAAACATTTTGATTTAGTTATTTCTCAGATTTAATTCTGATTCAAAATACATGAATTGAATATGTGTGTGTGTGTATATAGTGTGAATACAGTGTGTGTGTGTGTATGTGTGTGTGTGTGTGTTAATGGTTACCACGGAAAAACAGGTCTAGTCAGTTTGGCTCTTAATAGAGTTGACACTGCCCCCTACAGGCTGTTGTGAATATTTGTTGGGTCGTTTTTAGTGTGCTGAAAAATGGGCATGAGGGGCAGCTGCTTGCATTTACAGGCCCTGGGCCAAGAACATAAACATCTTCCAACGTGTAAGACAGTCTCCCTGGGATATGCATAAGAAAGGAACCCTGTCTATAATGATTTGAACCTGGAACAACTTGACATACAACGTGAAAGTGTTTTTGCAAGGCTCTGATATAAGCTGACTATTCTAGCTCTTATTCTGATGTTTGCCTCTGAACTTTCTTTTGCTCCTGACTTTTTGCGAAATTTCTGTCTTATTTCTCCAAATACAAATATCCCTTTTAGCAACTGTAAACATTTGATCACTTCATTGGGACACAAGTAAAGTTTTGAAGTTCTGAAGATTTTTACAATGAAATGTGAATTATACAAATTACTATTTCTCCTGTATTATAGTTAGCACGTTGTATTGATTTGTCAAGTTTATGTAGGTATGTTGTATCATTTATTATATATACTATGAATAAAAGGATTATTATAAAATAATTGCTTTAATACTGATTTTAAAGCGCAAGTATATAATCTGACTACCGATATCCTATATTCAATATAGAAACCTAACACAATTATATGCTACCGATGCTGTATTTTAGGAAGGTTGTTTAAATGTGTCCTTGAATTTTGTTTCCCTCTTGGAAGCCTATTATGCAGAAAACTCCCCCAAGAAATGCATGCCTTTAAAATGAACTAGTGCTGTGAGATTTTATAAGCTTCCAAAGTATAGCTAATACAGTGTAACACTAAGCACATTAACCACCAAGTGAATTAAGATCTCAGTGAAGTTTCTAGCTGATTTAGCTATATTCCATTAGCATTTCAAAGATATTAAGTAAACACACCTACGAAAAATAAGGGGAGTGAACAATACTTTGGACATATATTAATACTAGCTCAGGAGGCACCTTGCTGATATACTGTACAAATAGACAAGTGTTTACAATTATTTTTAAATACATTTCTCACCACATGGCAGTTGCATGTCAAAATACAGGCTATGTTTTCACTCAGGGAAGTCTGACTACAAATGCAAATCTATAAAGGAAACAGCAAAACGAATGAAGCTGAGAGACTGCTGTTTTCTCCTCACCCTAAAGACTAGGCAGGTCTTTAATCGTGCTGCTGGCCTGTCAGGTTTGCGCCAGTTTCCATTAAATGAGATAAAGAATTTAGAAGCAGAAACCAGAGGGAAGTTACGTGGTGTGCCATCATCTTTTTAACACTCGGCTTTATTTTTCTTTGTTTTGATTTTCACTGCTGAGAGAATTATCATAAAAGGTCTGAACTTGCTATCATCTGAGTCCACATGCCTCCCCAGTCTGCCTTTTAAGTGAACTATGATAACTTAGAAATAAAGATGAAGACGACAGCGGCCCTTTTAAACATTTCCTCGCCGAGCAACATTTTCACTGAAACCACTGTCCTGGAGGAGTCTCAAAATCACTTCAACCCTTGGCCTTTTCAAGCTCTTTACATACAAACAAGTTTTTTGTTTTTTTTTTTTAAGCCACAGTAAGCTACAAATAATAGAAATATACTTGACTAATAATTATGCCATTTATGGAAAAGAGTGTGCACCTGTCCAAAGAAACTCAGAAAAGAGCCAAGATCTCAGGATAATAAGCCTTAATTTATGGAGTTATATGGTTTGATGCCTTGAAAATAAAATTTTATGACAATAATTTTCTTTTATAAGGATTTGAATCAGATTCTTTAAAATCACTAAACTACTGCAATAGATTAAAAACATTGCTATTAAATAAATATTACCCCCTAAATACTTCTGTACACTTCAGTAGCCTGAAGTTTTAAGGCTTTGACCATAATTCTGAGTTAGTCACTCAGAGACTCTGCCCCAATGTTAGCTGTTGTTCAGTCACTGAGTTGTGTCTGACTCTTTGTGACCCCCACAGACTACAGCATGCCAGGCCTCCCTGTCCTTCACTATCTTCCAGAGTTTGCTCAAACTCATGTCCATTGAGTCGGTGATGCCATGCAACCATCTCATCCTCTGTCATCCCCTTCTTCTTCTGCCCTCAATTTTCCCAGCATCAGGGTCTTTTCCAATGAGTCAGTTCTTTTCAGGTGGCCAAAGTATTGGAACTTAACCTGCTTTAGTGGAATATTGTTTGCTATAATAAAAGGCCAGAGTGTGAGCTCTGGAGTTGATCTGCCTGGGGTCAAAGCCCCAATTCTGCTGTTACTACTATGTAACCTTGAGCAACGGAGAAGGCAATGGCACCCCCACTCCAGTACTCTTGCCTGGAAAATCCCATGGATGGAGGAGCCTGGTAGGCTGCAGTCCATGGGGTCGCTAAGAGTCGGACACGACTAAGCGACTTCTTTCACTTTTCACTTTCATGCACTGGAGAAGGAAATGGCAACCCACTCCAGTGTACTTGCCTGTAGAATCCCGGGGACAGTGGAGCCTGGTGGGCTGCCGTCTATGGGGTTGCACAGAGTCGGACATGACTGAAGCGACTTAGCAGCAACCTTGAGCAAATCATTTAATCTCTCTGTAAAATGAGGATAATCTTAGTACCTGCTTCTAGGAAGTTGTCTGAAATATAATATGGGACATATTCAAAATTCATTAACTTCTAATGTTTATTTTATATAACTCCCACTATGTTCTAGGCTGGTATTCCATGCTTAGGAACTAAACTAAAGCACATCATTTTAACTTGTTTTGGGCCTCAATAGCATTACAGACTCATAATTTTCCTACCAGTTGTTGTTGTTCAGTTACCCAGTCGTGTTTGACTTTTTGAAACCCCATGGACTACAGCAGGCCAGGCTTCCCTGTCCCTCACCATCTCCTGAAGTTTGCCCAAGTTCATGTCCATTGCCTCAGTGATGCCATCCAGCCATCTCATCCTCTGACACTCTCTTCCCCTTCTGCTCTCAATCTTTCCCTACATCAGGGACTTTTCCAATGAGTCAGATGACCAAAATGCTGGAGCTTCAGCTTCAACATAAGTCTTCCAAGGAGTATTCAGGGTTGATTTCTCTTGAGATTGACTGATTTTATCTTCTTTTCTACCAGAAGAAGTGAAGTGAAGTCTCTCAGTCGTGTCCAACTCTTTGCGACCCCGTGGAGTGCAGCCCACCAGGCTCCTCCGTCCATGGGATTCTCCAGGCAAGAATACTGGAATGGGGTGCCATTTCCTTCTCCAGGGGATCTTCTCAACCCAGAGATCGAACTCTGGTCTCCTGCATCGCAGGCAGATGCTTTAACCTCTGAGCTACCAGGGAAGCCCAAAGAGATATTAGATCCTTTAAATTATGCTGGTGTACAGTTTTTTTTTGTTTTTTTTTTAGGGAACTAATTTATTTTTCTGAAAACGTTAGGAACTATCAAAAAACAAAGCTGAATATCTGGCCATATCTAAAGCAAAATATAAGTAAAAACAACATTCAGAAATCATATTTAATCATAGAGAAATGTTTTAAAATACCAAATTTAACACTTTCTTCCATAAAGCAAAACAAGTTTACTAAACCGCAACACTGGAGTTTAACTAATTTTTTTAAATAAAAATTAAAAGAGAAAAAGCACTCCATTCCCACCCTGGAATCCCATCATATATAAAATAATATGCTCAAAAGTCAGTGGAAATAAACAATTGGTAAACTTGAAAATAAATCTTTCAATGAATGAACTCAGATTCCAACAGAACACAGAGCTACCTTGCATTTGCAGAAGAGCTTTTGTCACACTCAGGCCTTACCAAATACAAATATAAAAGGGGGTTAAAACAAACTACTAAATCCAAATCTTTATGCAGAGTGGCAGCTTTCACAAAATAAAACGAACCTGCTGCTGCTGCTGTTGCTAAGTCGCTTCAGTCATGTCTGACTCTCTGCGATCCCATAGACCACAGCCCACCAGGCTCTGTCCCTGAGACTCTCCAGGCAAGAACACTGGAGTGGGTCGCCATTTCCTTCTCCTATGTGTGCATGCATGCTAAGTCACTTCAGTCGTGTCTGACTCTATGCGACCCCATGGACAGCAGCCCACCAGGCTCCGCTGTCCACAGGATTCTTACGCAAGAAGGACATCTAAATTAAAGTGTCTTAGCAAGACATGGACAGCATTTAAGATATGATATTGTTTTTGCCTCATCATTCCGGCCTCATCTCCACTTATTCACTCTCACATGGTTTGTTTTGGCAATACAGAGACTCTTGGAGTTACAGAATTTATTATCCACATCGTTATATGCTTCTGGGTCTTTGCCCAAACTCACTCCTCTACCGGAAATGGCTTGGTGGCCCCTGCTGTTCTAGCTGGACCATTTCTAGTTATGCTTCAGTTTTCCCAAGGTCTTCCTGTCCTCACGCTCCCCACCCCATGGTCTACTATTCATCAGCAATTCTCCCCCCGTGATGGGTCTGTGCTTTACATATGTTTATAATTTTTGCTTCCTGTTTGCTTATCTGTTTTCTTTCCTAATACCAACCTCTCTCAATACCAACCAATCTACGTGAGGTCAGAACACTGTCTTTTCATCTTTTTGTCTCAACCCCAGCAAAACTTGGCTCATAATAGGTAAAATTATTATTCTCTTTTAGCTCAAAAGATCCTAGGTAATTATACTAACAAGAAGAGGACTTCCAGTCATAGATACGGAGGACAGACTGGCAGAGCCCAGAGGCAGGAAATCAGTCAACCCTGACTGACTAATGGGGAAGTAAGTCACAGCATGGTGACTGTGGTTAATAATACTGTATTGCATATTTGAAAGTTGCTAAGAGATTAGATATTAAAAGTACTCATCACAAGAAAAAAAAATTGTAACTGCATATATGATGAATGTTAATTAGATTTATTGGGGGTGATCATTTCATAACATACACACGTACTGAATCATTGTGTTATATACCTGAAACAAATACAGTCTTCTATGTCAATTATATCTCTATTAAAAACAGAAAAGGACTTCCAAAGGAGTAATTACAGAAAGGTGTAATAATAACAATAACAACATTCAAGGTTAAATTCAATGTTACATTGAACTAAAGATCCCCGACCCTCCAGAGCTCTTTTACTTTACTCAGCCTTTGTCGTCTGTTTTCTTTCTTCCTTGCCTGTGTTGTATTAAAATGTTAGGAACTAATTAATTCTCTTTGGCCAGTCTGATTCAGCTCTGAGACACAAATAGCCACCCAACTGGTCCTCAGAGTACACAGTTCTCCCTACAAACATTTTTGTTCAAGTAGAGATCTGGGATTTAACTCTAGTTTCATCTTTCAGTTTTAAAAATAATATATTGTATTGTAATGCCCAGGAAACAAGATGAGCTCACATCTTTTAATGACTGCCAGCCTACACAGCCCAGTTTCCGGTGCATTCATTGAGAGCCCAAAGATGCTGGCAAATGTGTTTCAGCAGCTTTTCCCGCAGTGGGTACTTCTGTGAGGTTCTCACTGGGGAGTAGCTGTTTACAGGACACTCTATGAGTCTCCCTGTTTCACTTAGCCACACAGAGCACAGCCTTCTGGTCTTGTAGGGGCTATAGTTGTCGATGGCCCCACGCTATGGATACCATTTGAAGTGGTGCTTCAGAACGGCCTCGCCAACCTTCTTTTGCCCACACTGACTGGAACTGTTCCATGTCACCTCAGCTTTCCATTGCAGCTGACATCCACCCACCCTTCTTTTCCAGATCTGCTAGTGTGGCTCTAATGATGTGATTTGCCTGGCTGTCTTCCAGGTCCTCATCAGTAGAGAGTCTGTTTTGCTCTTTTGCATTCTGTATCCTTCAACTCTGGAGAAGGCACTGGCACCCCACTCCAGTACTCTTGCCTGGAAAATCCCACGGACAGAGGAGCCTGGTGGGCTGCAGTCCATGGGGTCACCAAGAGTCAGACATGACTGAGCGACTTCACTGTCACTTTTCACTTTCCTGCATTGGAGAAGGAAATGGCAACCCCCTCCAGTGTTCTTGCCTGGAGAATCCCAGGGACGGGGGAGCTTGGTGGTCTGCCGTCTCTGGAGTCGCAGAGTCGGACAGGACTGAAGTGACTTAGCAGCAGCAGCAGCCTTCAACTTTAGCACCGCTGCTACTGATATGAAAGCTCAGGTGCTTCCATAAGAGTTCGAGTTTAATGATCTGTCTAAAAGCTGAGCACCAAGTGATTCACTAGCGCTTCAACTACTCGAACTCAGTTTCCCAAAGTCAGGTCTGCTGTCTTTATCCTCCACTGGAGCGCGATGTTGCTTTGCACCCCTGGACATCCTGACTTGGCTGTTCACTCAGCCAGGGACAGTGGACCTTTCGTACAGGCACCCAGCGCCATGGGCCTTCGCCTTACTCTTCTCTCTTGGTTCCTGAGACTTTAATCATCTTTCCGAGAGTTCTTATTCTCTCTGCCTCCTTTAGTCACTAGCAGATGGGTACTTGCCAATGATCTGCCTTTGGCATTCATCTACCTCTATGATTTCTGCATAATTTTAGGACTTCCAATACTCTTTATGCAAATCACACTCTAAACTCAATCCCAAGTCTTAATGTCTTCACTGAGCTTCTGCATTTTGCTAAATTCATTTCACTAAGAAATGGTTTATTTACAGTAAGGTGCACTCATTGCAAATGTACATTTTGACAAGTATACGAAATGTAATCACCCTTCCAAACAATGCCTCTAAGTCCCTGTCTAGCAATTCCTGCCCTCGTTCTAGGTGATAATTGATCTGCTTTCTGTCACTATAAATTCACTTTGACTATTCAAGAATTTCATAAAAATGGAACAGTTCACTGTGTAGTCTCTTGCATCTGGCTTTTTTCACTTAATCCAATGTTTCTGGGATTCATCCATGTTCTTTTATATATCAGTAATCTATTCCTTTTTATTGCTCAGCATTCCATTCTATAGTTGACACTCTATTGTTGATTAATGAAAATACAGGTTTTCAGTTTGGAACTGTTAAGAATAAAGCTGCTGAAAATATTCTTGTGTAAGTCCTAGAGTTGATATATGTTTCTGTTACGTTTATGTTTTCTCTCAGTGGCTCAGACGGTAAAGAATCTGCCTCTTTACAGGAGACCCGAATTTGATCCTTGGGTTGGGAAAAGCCCCTGGAGAAGGGAATGGTTACCTAATCCACTATTCTTGCTTGGAGAATTCCATAGAAAGAGGAGCACCCATGGGGTCTCAAAAAGTTGGATATGACTGAACAACTAACACTTTTACTTTCACTATATTTCCTTTTGGGGAGTACCTATGTGAGGAACTGCTGAGTAGTAATGTAATATTTGTTTTTCTTTGTATAAAAAAAATAGTCAAACTTTTCCTAAAAATGACTGCGGTATTTCTATCCTACCAATGATATATAAAAGTTCTAGTTGCTCTGCGCCCTTGGTAACACTTGAAATTGTTGGGCTTTCTAGCCATTTGTAGTACAGGTATTGTGTATGTCATTGTAATTGTAATGTGCATTTCCATGGTAACTCAAAACAGATTGTAGATCTAAACAAAAAAATTCAAAAAAGAAAACTCCTAGAAGAAAACATAGTGGGTAATTCAATGATCTTGATTTTTCCCATATATATATATTGAAATATAATTGATAACATAACATTGGAGAAGGAAATAGCAACCCACTCCAGTGTTCTTGCCTGGAGAATCCCAGGGACAGGGGAGCCTGGTGGGCTGCCGTCTATGGGGTCGCATAGAGTCAGACAGGACTGAAGCGACTTAGCAGCAGCAGCAGCAGCAACATTGTATAAGATTAAACTATACAGGAAACAAGGATCAAGACCATTCCCAAGAAAAAGAAATGGCTGTCTGGGGAGGCCTTACAAACAGCTGTGAAATGAAGAGAAGCAAAAAACAAAGGAGAAAAAGAAAAATAAGCCCATTTGAATGCAAAGTTCCAAAGAATAGCAAGAAGAGATAAGAAAGCCTTCCTCAGTGATCAATGCAAAGAAATAGAAAAAACAATAGAATGGGAAAGACTACAGATCTCTTCAATAAAATTAGAGATACCAAGGGAACATTTCATGCAAAGATGGGCACAATAAAGGACAGAAATGGTATGGACCTAACAGAAGCAGAAGATATTAAGAAGAGGTGGCAAGAATACACAGAAGAACTGTACAAAAAAGATCTTCATGACTCAGATAACCACGATGGTGTGATCACTCACCTAGAGCCAGACATCCTGGAATGTGAAGTCAAGCAGGCCTTAGGAAGCATCACTACAAACAAAGCCAGAGGAGGTGATGGAATTCCAGCTGAGTCACTGCAAATCCTAAAAGATGATGCTGTGAAAGTGCTGCACTCAATATGCCAACAAACTTGGAAAACTCAGCAGTGGCCACAGGACTGGAAAAGGTCAGTTTTCATTCCAATCCCAAAGAAAGGCAATGCCAAAGAATGCTCAAACTATCACACAATTGTACTCATCTCACACGCTAGTAAAGTAGTGCTTAAAATTCTCAAAGGCAGGCTTCAGCAATACGTGAACCATGAACTTCCAGATGTTCAAGCTGGTTTTAGAAAAGCAGAGGAATCAGAGATCAAATTGCCAACATCCATTGGATCATGGAAAAAGCAAGAGAGTTCCAGAAAAACATCTATTTCTGCTTTATTGACTATGCCAAAGCCTTTGACTGTGTGGATCACAATAAACTATGGGAAATTCTGAAAGAGATGGGAATACCAGACCACCTGACCTGCCTCTTGAGAAATCTGTATGCAGGCCAGGAAGCAACAGTTATAACTGGACATGGAACAACAGACTGGTTCCAAATAGGAAAAGGAGAACGTCAAGGCTGTATATTGTCACCTGCTTATTTAACTCATTTGCAGATACATCATTAGAAACACTGGGCTGGAAGAAACACAAGCTGGAATCAAGATTGCCGGAAGAAATATTGATAACCTCAGATACGCAGATGACACCACCCTTATGGCAGAAAGTGAAGAGGAACTAAAAAGCCTCTTGATGAAAGTGAAAGAGGAGAGTGAAAAAGTTGGCTTAAAGCTCAACATTCCGAAAACGAAGATCATGGCATCTGGTCCCACCACTTCGTGGCAAATAGATGGGGAAACAATGTCAGACTCTATTTTGGGGGGCTCCAAAATCACTGCAGATGGTGATTGCAGCCATGAAATTACAAGACACTTATTCTTTGGAGGAAAAGTTATGACCAACCTAGACAGCATATTAAAAAGCAGAGACATTACTTTGCCAGCAAAGGCCCATCTAGTCAAGGCTATGGTTTTTTCAGTGGTCATGTATGAATGTGAGAGTTGGACTATAAAGAAAGTTGAGCGCAGAATTGATGCTTTTGAACTGTCATGTTGGAGAAGACTCTTGAGAGTCCTTGGACTGCAAGGAGATCCAACCAGTCCATCCTAAAGGAAATCAGTCCTGAATATTCATTGGAGGGACTGATGCTTAAACTGAAACTCCCAATAGTTTGGCCACCTGATGTGAAGAACTGACTCACTGGAAAAGACTTTTATGCTGGGAAAGATTGAAGGTGGGAGGAGAAGGGGACGACTGAGGATGAGATGGTTGGATGGCATCACCGACTCAATGGACATGGGTTTTGGTAGACTCCAGGAGTTGGTGATGGACAGGGAGGCCTGATGTGCTGCAGTCCATGAGGTAGCAAAGAGTTGGACACGACTGAATGGATGAACTGACTGACTGACTGAAACTATACAGCATGTTGATTTGATACAAAATTATTACCAACTTAGCATTAGCTAATACTTCAATCCCATCACGTAATCACCATTTCTTATTTGAGCTCAGAACACTCAAGATCTACTCTTAGCAAATTTTAAGTATAAAATACGATATTTTAACCATAATCACCAGGTTGTAGGTTCAATCCTCAAAACTTATTTAACTGGAAGTTTGTACCCTTTGGTCATTAACTCTCCATTTACCCTACCCAGCAATGGCAGGCTTTAAAAGACACCAAAAGCTCAACTATAAAAAGTTGGTGAATTAAACTTCTTTCAAAGCAAATATTTCTGCTTTTTTGAAAGGCACCATTAAGAAAATAAAAAAGCATGTCATAGACTGAAAGAGTATCTGCAGTATATATATTTGACAAAGATGTTGTTTATGGAATATATTTAAAAATTTTTTACAAACCAATACAAAAATGAGCAAGAGATTTGAACAGATACTTAGTGAAAGAAGATACACATGACCAATAAACTCATATCAGGATTAATTAAGTGATCATTGACATTCAACATTTTTAGCTATTAGGAAAATGCAAATCAAAATTACAGTGAATTCCATTTTTTAAAAAGCTCTTTTTAAGATCTATTTATCTGAATCTGATATTTGCAATTGATAGTATATCCCAAACTAAACTTGTCTTTCCCCCGCTCTAACAAAACACACACACACCAGTACCCAGAAGCTAAAAACCTTAACATTGTCTTTGAGTCTCCCCACTTTTTGTCTCCATCATCTAGGTAATTAACAAATCCAATGCTGTCTTCTCTCCTCTCCATTCTCACCACTAATGCTCTGTCTGGGTCCTCCATCTGAATTAGAATTGCTAGAGCCTCTTAAAGGCTCCCATAGTCATCTTTACCCATTGCTCTTACAGATGATTCCTCCTAGAGCACAGCGCTGAACACACCAATCCCTTGCTCAGAAACCTTTAATACTTTCCCCCTGGGTTTTGAACTCTGTTATTTGTCATCCAAGACTCTCTGTAGTCTAGCCCCAACCTACTTTTCCAGCCTCAATTCATCTTCTTTGAACTGCACTGTCCACTGTTCCCCAGAGATATGCCTCCATTTCCTGCCTTTGTACCTCAGTCCATGGGGATCCTACATCTGAAATGTCATTACCCTCATCTCTGCATATCCAAGCTTCTCTATTCTAAAAGATTAAGGCTCAATTCAAATGCTAGTAATGTTCCTGCTGAATAACCATATTATTCTTTTAATACACTTATCTTCAACTATGTAGTATTATGCTCATATCTCCCTTACTAGATTTTAAGTTCTCAGAAAATAACCTCAGACTTTGATCCATTCTTCCATATTCTAGACTACATACTATGTGCCTAACGAAGGATGGGCAGTAGATAAATGTGTGTGGCATGGATGAATTGCTTGGTGGTAGAATACCGAATAGAGTAGTAGTCATTCTTATAATCTAGTAGGAGAGAAGGTATGCATAGAGACAATAGCAATGCAAGGCAGTAGAAATGAGTAGAAGAGTCATCAAAGATGAGCCTGGAATTGCAATTTGGAATTAGGTTAGAGAGGGCCATCAATACCAGGCTAAAGAGTTTAGACTATTAAATTGTTACAGAGGAGCCAGGACCCATTCAAGATGTTTAAACATGGCAATAGCATAATTATAGCATTGTTTTAGGAACATTAATCTGGCAGTCATGTGTGGGTAGGAGGAATACAAGGGGAGAGCCTGGAGAGAGGGGCCAGGCAGGAAGGCAAGGGGAGGAACAGTGAAGATGATGAAAGCATAAACTGATATGAAACAAAAGAGACAGGTGTGATAGATTCAGTGAACACGCACTTGACAGGTACAGCCACCGGATCTGAGGGTGTGTAGGGGGAAAATGAACATTAATTCCAGGAGACCTGGGTGATCAATTCATGGTCATGCTCTGCAGGGAACAGGGGATGTAAGGGAAAGCTCAGCATTGGAAATTGAGGTTTGTGGAGTTGACCACATATAAACTTAGGTTGTGAAAGCAGATAATTGTCCTAAGTAAGAATGTGTGGGATCAGAGCATGGGGAAGTCAATGATAAATTCTTAAAATGTAAAAGTCTTGGATGAGCAGTGAAATTGATGAAGGGATAAATGAGCTGTCAGAGAGTAGTGGGTAAAAAGCAGAAGTGTAGAGTGTCACAGAAGCTAAGTAAAAAGTTTCTGATAAACAGTAGCCAGTTTGATTCAGAAGAAATGTACTAAGTGTACTGATTGAAGTTTGGAAAAATAAAAATGATGAAAGCATGCAATCTACCAATACCATGTTTTCAATATAGCTGGGGAGGGGAGCAGATACCATCGTCATCAATATTACCAATATTTTTGAGAGATTAGTACAGGGCCTCACCTATTTATTAAACTATTATTTGACCAATTATTCCTTATAACAATCTTGTTGCATTTATACTCTAATTTTATAAAAATTTTATAAATAAAATTTTTATTTTATGATTTTAAAATTTTATAAAATTTTATAAATTCTTTATAATTTATAAAGAATCTCAAATATATTAAGCAAAACATATTCTGGTACAGGGCATAATGAAATAAGTATTAAAGAAAGGTACAAATAAGCAAAGCACAAAAGAAGGAGAGATAGCATGGGAGTAACTGATGGAGTTAGTTAAGAAAGAGGTGCCTTAGAATTATGCCTTGATAGAAGGATTTGCATAACCAAACAACTGGCCGGAAAGCCATTCCATATTGAACAACACGAGTTGTATGCGCCAACACAGAGCTTATGGTTAACAGTTTAGTTTAGTGTGGTTGAGTTGCAGGACATATTGAAATCATGTTGATGAAATCATATGACTTCATTCTGGAGCATATTTAATGTCTGGCTAAGCAGGTCGTACTTTATTCTGCCAACCCTAAGCCTTTAGGTCATTATAAAGAACAGACTATGGGGCCAACTAAAACTCTCTTTTCTTTCATGACCATCAGAAGAAATAAAGAAACATAGAAGTCTATGCTGAGAAAAGGCCTGTGGATTTAGAGCTCTTTGTTGACCTTGGAAAGCCTCGTTTCATTAGAGAGCTGGCATTGGACCGCAGCTTGCAGGGTGTGAGGTGAGGAGCTAAGAAGTGAGAAAGGAGAGTGAGAAAGTGAAAGCAGCGGGAACTGCCCTCTCCCATGACAAGCCAAACAGAGTGATAGCTCATGCACTTAACAGGATGAAGTGGAACTGGATAAATGTTAAGGTGGAGAGCAGGATGAGACAAAAGTACATAGACTGTCAATACCACAGGCAAAGTGAGCTCTTTCACGGCTAATTCTGAATACCATCACATATCCATGCCCCTGGTATTCTCACAGATCCCTATTGGTGTGGATGGGGGTCGGGGGGCAACAGCAGTAACTTGTGAACCTGGTCCAGTCCACTGAGAGCTTCAACATTAGAAAGTTTAGAAACTCTTTCTGATACATTCAAATGACTGATTCGCTTTGACTATAAAGTGTTGCTGAGACCACATACCACCATGTTTGTACTATTTTTCCTGCTTCCTTGATCAGAGTCTCGCTTTCCCTGTTCTTTCCATAGGCCTCACGCTCTGGCACTTGCCAGTTTTTTCCTTATGTTAGAATTGTTTCTCTTATGCTTCCATGTTAGTCTAAAAAATTTTAGAGGGGAGGTGGAGATGGACATTCTTATATGTATTGTTCCTATAGTGAAAAAGTGAAAGTGTGAGTCCAACTCAGTCACGTCCAACTCTTTGCAACTGCATGGACTATAAGGTGCCAAGTTCCTCTATCCATGGAATTCTCCAGGCAAGAATACTGGAGGGGGTAGCCATTCCTGACCCAGAAATTGAACCTGAGTTTCCTGCATTGCTGGCAGACTTTTTACCATCTGATCAATCAGGGAAGACCATCACTCCTATAAAGTAGACACTAAATAATTACTTACTGAATTAGTTTTGTAGTCTATGTTTCACTGTTATATGGAAAAAATGGTTTGCAGAGAGAGATTAGTTTCCTACTCCTGCATGAAAGCTTATAACAAACTTAGTAGCTTAAAACAACACATATTTATTATCCCACAGATTATGTGGGTTGAGAATCCAGGCACATTTTAACAGTCCTCCACTCAAGGTCTCACCAAATGGCAATCTACGTGTCCCCTGAATTCTGGAAGAGGGACTCATGCCCCTCTTCTGAGCTCCTTCAGATCTTTGGCAAGAATTCAGTTCCTTGCCAGTGGTAGGACCAAGACCCTCTGTTCCTAGGGGCACCATTTTCACAAACTGTCTGCATCTTTGAGGTGAGCAGAAGAATCTCTCTCTCATATCAGGAAGGGCCAAGTCTCTCTTAAAGGACTTTCAACTGATGAAGTCAAGCACACCCAGGATAATGTCCCCCTTTTGATTAATTCAAAATCAGCTAACTTGGGACGTCCGTTGCATTGGCAAAGTCCCTTCACCCTTGCATATAAAGTAACCTATCACATCATAGTCTCGCTCACAGTTAAGAAGGTATTCCGCAGGATGTGTGCATGCAGGGTATTAAGAGTGGTGGGGGATGTCTTGGAAGCCACCGCAGAATTCTGCCACACAGATATGGAAAGGGAACGAGAGCATGTGAGAGAGAGAGTAACATAATCTTCCTCAATTAAAAAACAGTAGGGATTTCCTTTTCTCTAGTATCTGTTTCTACTATGCACATTTTTTTTTATAACATTGAGAAGATTTGAACTGGAAAGCATCATTCATTCTCATCTTGTTCATTTCTTTTTTGGCTGGGGGTGGGGGTGGGGAACATTCCATTATCGCCCCTGACATAGTGTGTTTTCGCAGGATTAGCAGCAGCAGAGCGGAAGTGTCGAGATGTTTCGGTGCACATGGTTTGCTGTCTGAGAAATGTTAAAGAGAGTGAGAAAGCTGAAGCAGTTTTTGCCCTTCAGAACTCTCAGTCTAGCAAATTTTTCAAAGGTTATCTTTTGGCAATGATAATGAGTTCATATCAACCGCTTCCATAATGTCTATGAGATGAAGCGTAGGGAGATTTAGCAGTCAAGGTCATTCAACTACCAAGGAGCCACTCAGGATGCAAAACTAATCCTGATGTTTAACTTGAACCAAATCCAAATCCACCTAGGTTCTTAACTCTTGCAAGATGCTCTTGCCTCCCAAAACATACTCTACAGAGTAAGACCTTATGTTGTATGTAATAAGTAACTGGTATATAAGGATGCTCATGTACACCCTCCTATCATGCTCCTGCTGCTGCTGCTAAGTCGCTTCAGTCATGACCGACTCTGTGCAACCCCATAGACAACAGCCCAGCAGGCTCTGCCGTCCCTGGGATTCTCCAGGCAAGAACACTGGAGTGGGTTGCCATTTCCTTCTCCAATGCATGAAAGTGAAAAGTCAAAGTGAAGTCGCTCAGTCGTATCCGACTCCTTGCTACCCCATGGACTGCAGCCCACCAGGCTCCTCTGTCCATGGGATTTTCCAGGCAAGAGTACTGGAGTGGGGTGCCATTGCTCCTCCTATCATATACATCCTCTTATTGCATCATCCTAGTGTAGCTATTAAAGTGATGCACTCAATATGTCAGCAAATTTGGAAAACCCGGTAGTGTCCACAGAACTAGAAAAAGTCAATCTTCATCCCACTTCCCAAGAAGGGCAGTACTAAAGAATATTCAGACTACTAGACAATCACACTCACTTCCCATGCTAGTAAGATTGTGCTTAAAAATCCTTCAGTCTAGCCTTCAGCAGTACTTGAGTCAAGAACTTTGATGTGTAAAGGCTGGGTTTAGAAAGGGCAGAGGAACCAGAGATCAAATTGCTAACATTTTCTGGATCATAGAGCAAAGGAATTCCAGAAAAATACCTACTTCTGTTTCCTCGACTATGCTAAAGGCTTCAACTGTGTGAATCATAACAAACTGTGGGAAACTCGTAAAGAATTGGGAATACCAGATCATCTTACCTGTCTCCTGAGAAACCTGTATGTGGATCAAGATGCAACAGTTAGAACCTTATATGGAACAACTGACTGGTTTAAAATTGAAAAAGGAATACAACAAGGCTGTATATTGTCACCCTGTTTATCTAACTTATATGCAGAGCATATCATGTGAAATGCCAGGCTGTATGAGTTACAAACTAGAATTAGGATTGCTGGGAGAAATATCAACAACCTCAGAAATGCAGGTGATACCACTCTAATGGCAGAAAGTAAACAGGAACTAAAGAACCTCTTGTGAGGGTGAAAGAGCTGACTTAAAACTCCACATTCAACAAGATCATAGCATCATAGCATCTGGTCCCATCACTTCATGGCAAATAGAAGGGGAAAAGTGGAAACAGTGAGAGGTTTTATTTTCTTGGGCTCCAAAATCACCTACAGCCACAAAATTAAAAGATGCTTGCTTCTTGGAAGAAGAGCTATAACAAACCTAGACAGTTTATTAAAAAGCAGAGATATCACTTTGCCAACAAAGGTACATATAGTCAAGGCTATGGTCTTTCCAGTAGTCATGTATGGATGTGAGAGTTGGACCATAAAGAAGGCAGAGCGCTGAAGAATTGATGCTTTCAAACTGTGTTGCTGGAAAAGGCTTTCGAGAATCCTGTGGACAGCAAGGAGAACCACCAGTCAATCCTAAAGGAAATCAACCCTGAATATTCATTGGAAGGACTGATGCTGAAGCTGAAACTCCAATACTTCGGCTACTTGTTGGGAAGAACCAACTTATTGGAAAAGACCCTGATGCTGGGGAAGATTGAGAGCAGAAGGAAAAGAAGGCAACAGAGGATAGGATAGTTGGATGGCATTACCCATTCAATGGACATGAACTTGGGCAAACTCTGACAGATGGTGAGGGACAAGGAGGCCTGGCGAGCTGCAGTCCATGGAGTCACAAAGAGTTGGACACAACTTGGCAACTGAACAATGACAACATACCTCCTCCTCAAATTCAAATTCATGTGGAATTAATATCTAATTCCAGTGTGACAGTATGGGGAGGTGGGCCTTTAGGAGGAAATTCAGTCATGAAAGTGGAGCTTTCATGAATGAGATTGTACAATGCTTAGTTGCTCAGTCGTGTCCGACTCTTTCAACCCCATGGACTGCAGCCCGCTAGGCTCCTCTATCCATGGAGATTCTCCAGACAAGAAAACTAGAGTAGGTTGCCATGCCCTCCTCCAGGAGATCTTCCCAACCCAGGAATCAAACCCAGATCTCTCACATTGCAGGCAGAGTCTTTACTGATTGAGCCTTTTTTGCTAAGTCATTTCAGTAGTGACCGACTCTGTTACCCCATAGATGGCAGCCCACCAGGCTCCCCCGTCCCTGGGATCTTCCAGGCAAGAACACTGGAGTGGGTTGCCATTTCCTTCTCCAATGCAGGAAAGTGAAAGTGAAGTCGCTCAGTCATGTCCGACTTAGTAACCCCATGGACTGCAGCCTTCCAGGCTCCTTCATCCATGGGATTTTCCAGGCCTTAGTGCCCTTATAAAAGATTCCAGAGAGCTCCCTTGTTCTTTCTGCCATAGAATACAATGAAAAGATAGCTGTTTGTAAGCCAGGAATTAGGCTCTAACCACACACAGTATCTGCTGGTCCCTTGATCTTGCTTCCAGAACTGTGACAAATTTCTGTGGTTTATAAGTGACCTAGTCTATGATAGTTTTGTTATAGCAACCTAAATGGACTAATACAGGCTATTTGCCACTCTCCCCCTTAACTTGTCCCCCAGATCTGAAGACAATCATTTTCCTACCTCATTTTTCAGGACTTTTTTTTTCTTTAAAGTGTGTTAAATAGAATTTGAAAAACTGCTCAAGTATAGCCACATGCTTTCTCACATTTCAGTATCAAGCACAACACCAGGTGGAGGATTTTGTTTCCCCACACTGGTGCAATTATTCTGGTAAATTAAGATAAGAAACATGTTAAATCCTTCTTGTATCTCTATTTATTAAAAATATTCTAAAACAAAATCAGTGCAACAAGAGTGCACTGGAGGCCCCTACTCAGGAGCAAGGATTGCTGAAGTTGGAGATGCAGGGCAGAAAATCTCATCCCTTTTCCCCATTTCCAAACTCAGCGGTCATGAAGATCTGTCAGCAAGAGGTCTCTGAAGTTAAGCCCATCCCAGAGCGGCATGTGTCATTGCTGCTAATGATCAGCTTTACTTGAAGTATTAATTATCAGAAGTCTACTCTCTACACGGAGAAGGCAATTGCACTCCAGTACTCCTGCCTGGAAAATCCCACAGACGGAAGAGCCTGGAAGGCTGCAGTCCATGGGGTTGCTGAGGGCCGGACACAACTGAGCGACTTCACTTTCACTTTTCACTTTCATGCATTGGAGAAGGAAATGGCAACCCACTCCAGGGTTCTTGCCTGGAGAATCCCAGGGATGGTGGAGCCTGGTGCGCTGCTGTCTATGGGGTCGCACAGAGTCGGACACGACTGAAGTGACTTAGCAGTAGCAGTAGCACTCTCTACAAGTGCTAAGTATCCTTACCTCAAGAAGGGAAAGCAAAGTTAATGGGGCCAACAGGAGTAGGAGGAAAGGCAACCTTACATACAGATTTAGTTAGCAGTGGAAAGGAAGTGGGGGGGAGAAAATGGAAGTAAAATTGCACCTAATAAAGCTTAAGAATCTAGTATAGGTTTTATGATGTAGCATCATGGTACTATACACTCTTATCACAAAGAAAAAAGAGTTATCCGTTTTAACCAGTTTCATAGTGGACTCTTATCCCACATTCTCAAATGTGTTAGAACGATTGATTGATTCATTTTCAACACCATTCACTGCAGTCTGAAGTAGTGCAACAGAGGTTACCTTCAAGTACTGTGAATTACCAGTGTTCTCTGCTCTTTCCCAAGCCTAAAATTGAGGTGTGTTTGTTAACATCTTCATCACTATCATTGGCTTTACATATCGTTGCACCCTTATTGGCTTTATTATTGGCTTTATAATTGCTGGTGTTTGTTCTGTTTGGTAACCTTGATTCTCAGGAACCTTTCACCTGATTTCCTTTACACAGCCCTTTAGCATTTTTTTCCTCTCTTCATAGAAATTCTCATTTCCTGTATACCAATGCAGAAAACACATATATTTGATCATAAAACTAAAGGTGTCTATATTATAATTACTTTTCCCCACTAGTTTTCAAACATTTCACTTTAATTCTTTTTGGGATTCTAATTTTACTTTTGAAAAGATTTTGTCCTAAACTAAGATTTCTCTCTTTAGTTTCTTTTCTTACATGGCAAAATGAAAAGACCACTTTAAAAGTTATTCTAAAACTTAGTCTGTGAAGTAGGTGGCAGTCTTAGCAAGGAAATGAGGTTACTGAATATTGTTTTTACTGAGTGCCAGCTGTTGTAATTACAAAATCTAGTGTAAGCAATGATTTTTTTTTTTTTCACCAAAGGAATGACTCTGAAATTGTTACATCTCTGTGTAGAAGCCATGCTTTAAAAAATATCACCTCCTCATTTCTTGGAAACTCAACTATAAATAACCTTTCACCTTGCTATGATTTCTCAAGTAGAACATTGTATTTTTGTGCCAAAATTTATCAGCAGAATGTTAAGAAAAATATAGCTGTAAAAAATTATGGTTAAAAAAAGAAAATAATTCTGAAAATGATAATCTTTTGCAATTTTGTTCATTTTTACCAATATTTACACAAAATTTTCTGAGGAATAACTCAGGAGAAAACCTCAAACTCATCTTTCACTGAAAATGCTACTTTATAGAAACTATAAAACATACCCTCTACTATGCAAAAACATAGTAGAGGATAAACTCTGAAGGCCAGAAGGCATATTATCAGTCAATCTCAAAAGATAAGGGTCCTGTTGTGAGTAGTGGTTATGATAAACATTTTATTTTAAGCATGGAAAGTGAAAATGGAATGAAAATCAGAGATGATTAACACTTTAGGCCCAGAGAAAGTTGAGAGACTGGGGGAACAATGCTAAAAATTGGAAATTTTGAGTATGTATTTCATAATGGGAAAAGGAAATAAGACTATAAAAATAAGTAGAGCCCAGTTACCAAAGGCCTTTAATGCCAAGTCTCACCAGGGACCACTGAAGTACTCTAAGTAGGGAAGTAACCTGGCCAGATCTTACGGCATTTCCTCTGGGCTTATAATTCAGGATGAATTAGGGAAGGGAGAGGCTGAAGAATGGGAATTAAGAGGTGATCCAAGTATTCCAGGCAGGAGGTAATGAGCGTCTGATTTGAACAGTGGAAATAGAAATTCAAAGAAGGAAATCTGTGTAAAAGGGGTTGTCCAGTTTTCCAATCAGGGACTTATTTTTGTCTCCATTCTTTGGTTCACAATGGTGGCCATTCCATCACCAGTTCTAAATATGTGAATTCTGCACATCCTTTGTGACACCAGCATAATGAGGTCACTCCAATTCTTCTGTACTTTCTCCTATTATTTATAAGAATTTCTTTTTTTAACCTTTATCTCTGAAGAAATTATTATGAATTCTATCTTTCATCACAGTCACCTGTTGACCTCTTCTCAACTACCATGAGTTTCTAGAAGATTGAGATGATGCTTTAGTTTCTATCACCCTTATCCAGCCCAGTGACTAGAACATAAGGGTCCAGTATAAGGTTGAGAGTATTTGCTAGGGGTGTTACATGGATAAAGTGACAGAATTAGCAATATATACTTGCTGGAAAGTCAAAGATTAACCACAAGGGTTTCAAAAAAGGTGTTTTGTGTAACTTAAAATTTTTAAATCCATCTCTAATTCCAGGTGTCATAAAAGATAAGGCAAAGTTAATTGAACTTACTGATTATTTTATCACCTGTGAACCTCCAGAGTACAGTTTTACAGAGAAAATATTAAGACTTCAAGGAAGCTGTACCAAAGTTAAAAACTAGCAAGTCTCTCTGCATGGCGATAAATCAAATCCATTCTAATCTCTTCTGTTTACCAGCACTTCTGCTTCACTGTTGTTAAAAAGATATCAAAAGCTGCAAATTAGCAACTTATGTGGTGCAACTTATTCAGTAGAAATGCTTTTCATATAGTTAGCCTGTACAGTATTGTTTTTAAACATTGTTAGCATAAACAGAACATATTGCTGAGATATATAGGGTATAAAGAAAAATAGCACAAACAAAATCAATGATTCACAACTCTTTGCTATGAGATAAACTATTTATAAGGCATTATTAAGGACACAAGGGATATTATTAGTAACATCTCACTAGCAAACGGAAAACATAAGATCATATATTCCCTTCTCACAAGGCAGAGTGTTTTACAACCCCCTGCACATTGGGAGGTGATCACTCAGTATTGAAGTGTTATGCCCAAGTCGCGAAATCTCCCAATGACCACCAGGGAGCCAGTATCCAATGCAAAGGCAAGAGAGTCTTTATTACCAAGCCCGAGCTGGGGCTCCCACTGACACCGACGCAGCGGCTGTAGAGTGGAGCCTCAAACCCTGGGTTTCATTGCTTATATAGGGTAGACATCTAATTGGTTAGGTGTTGGGTTCTGATTGGTTCCCATTTCCCAGGCTTAATTGCTTAATTCGAATTTCCCGGGCAGGTCATAAATCCTGTAGGTAAAGTCAGGAGATCCTAATCTGGGATCTGATTAGCTCGCAGGTGGTGGGGTGAGGTCAGGGGATTTCCAAAGACTCTTTCCTCAGAAATGGAGTCTTTTTTTTTAACAAAATAGGGTGGCTTAGGTCTTTCAGAAAGAGTGCCTGGGGTGTGTGCAGCAGTGGGGGAGGTACGGCACAGTGAATGCTCAGAGCACACAGACGTAGATGCTCATACGGCTCACAGCCATACAAGGAAACAGGACACCATCAAAGAGTTGGAGGACACTCTCCAGGGCAAGGGATCAAAAAAAGCACAGGAAATTTTAGTAACAACCATGAGTTTGCACTGGAAGAGCACACGGAAGAAAAGTAGCAAGAACCATCTTGTAGGCTGAAAATACTCAAGAAAGCACATTTTGAGTTGGGATTTAAGTAAATTAAAGTCAATAAAGATCTTATTGGTCAAAAAATTAGAAAGAGGTACTCAGACTGGTTGAATCAAATTTTTAAAGTTCACTGAGGCTGAAGCAAGCCCACTTGACCCGGTTAGTAATCAAAGAACACCCTAATCCCATCCAGGATGCCCCCTCCCCATTGTAGCAAGTGAATCAGTTTCCTGAACAGGATAGTGCACAACTAACGTGACCTCTGTGAAAATACTCAGATTTCTCCATTGATGGAGAACAGGATTTTTACTAGTGAGGGGAGTGAGATGAATAAAGTGTACAGCATAGTCTGATTTAAAAGTATGTTACGACCAACAAGGACTCAGTAGAAGGAGTTTAGTTGTGCAGCTGATGGAGAACCTCCATTGCACCTGACATTCTGGGAGGGGAAAGCATATATTCTGGGAAAAGAAAAAGCATTTGCAAAAGAATGTGAAAGCCAGAGACCTCTCTTGTCTTCTTGCTTAGAAATCATCACAGCAATTCAGATATGGAATATTAAAGGTGAGGAGAAGCACGATGTTTCTAAAAGTGAAGCAGTCTGCAGTCTCAAAAATGCCATCGAGGGGAATTTGGCAGAAGGTAGGATGTAAATGGGTGGCAAAAAAAGATAGAGAAGGCAGAATTAACCCAAGAATAAAACTAGGAGAATGATGAAATGATGATATAGCTAGCAAAATGCGAAAACGAAAACAAACAGCTGAGCGGCAGTTCAGGTGGGATACAGGCAGGCACGACAGGCTCAATTCTGGAACATTTATGAGTTCAGATATCGCTAAACACCACAAACACCTTTGGGTCAGAAGTTGAAGTCAGTTGGAGACCCTCGACAGATAGCAAATCATAGTTGGGAGTTAGGCTTGAAAAGAAGCTAGTTAAGGAGACAGATCAAACATAACACAAAAACTGACTATATTTTTAAAACTCTGAGAACCTAGCAAGAATGCATGAAATCTAATTCTGTTTTCAGAGGTAGAAGATCCTTGACAGAAAAAACTTACTTCACTTTATGTATATATTTTACATATTGTCCATCTCTCAAGCATGGTCCCTGGGGCTGGGTGACTTTTCACTTTTCCAGGCTTACAGGTTTTGAAGGATGACCACCATGCAACGTATCCCTTTTCCTCATGTTTTCCCAAAAGCGTTCCATCCAAAGAGTTGGGAGGGTAAATGGTGAGAAGACAAAGTCTTCTAGAGGAGACAGACCCAGGGGAACATATGCAACTATAGGGACTTGGTCCCTAATCAGATAGGTGGACAAAGATCAAAGGTCAGTTATTTATGCAAACGTCCAGCAAAACACTGAGCACAGTGAAGTGGTGAGTACTTTCAGGGAGAAGGAGGCAATAGCAGGAGCTCACCGAGAGGGATGATCTCACTCTTTCGGCTGGATCAGCAAGAGATTAGGTTCCTCACTCTGGAAAAACTGGAGTTTAAGACTTTTTATCCCAATAGTGACTTAGAAAAAGAAAACCCCATTATAGGAATTGAACTAGAATGTTAAGTAGAACGTTAAGGTTTTGAAGCCCAGACACTAGAAGTGGATCTCCAAATCAGAATGAGACCAATAGATAGCTAGAAAGCCTTAAAGCCCCCAAACAAGAAACAGGTGGGATTCTGGACCCTCTAATAATAACAATAATAGTTCCTATTAATTTGTAATAATTGCTTTACTCAAAGCATATACTCCTCATATAATCCCATAATATATGTATTATTTTTCCATTTTAGAAAGACTAACTGGCTTAGAATTTTACAGCTAATATGTAGCCAGGAGGATGAGAAAATCTCTAAGTGTGTGACAAAAAGATGCTGCTGTCTGGGCAAAAGGAGGATTACAGACAAGAATGAACTTGTCATAATAACAGTCCTTCTAGACGTTCTTCCAGGAAGGAAAAGGCCACCACTGAGTATGTTTGCCTTTCAGGGTGAGTCTTCATCCAGTTTTGATAAAGCTCATAGCTGCTGTTCTCACATACCCTTTATCAATTAATAAAATCCCAGTGTATAAACATAGACCAACTACTGCCATCAGGACATCTCTAGAATACTCAAGGTGAAGCTCTCTTATATATATCAACTCTCTTGGGTCATTTAAAAGATTTTAAATTTGAGAGCAATTCTCATGCACAACTGTGATATGTCTCTGGAGATGTTTTTATTCCTGCAGTATAGGTAGTTTCTAATAAAATATTTATAAATAAAACATACAAGTCAGTGACTTAGGGTACTACAATTTGGGTTATTCCACTATAATACCCCAGGGCTAGAAGAGTCTTCACACATAAAATGGCTGATGAGCATTATTTTGGAGGAATCCAACTCTAATTTGTATCCATGAGAGTGATTTTTTGGTTCTGGGAACTAACAAACACCCACCTACCGTGCCTTCCACTTATCTGAGTGCTACAGTTCAAATGATGCCATCAGAATTTGGTTTCTCTCTTTGCAACTTGTAGCATGAATTTCTTCACTTTTCACTTCCCTCCTAGGACGGCATTTTCCACGTGGCAGCTGCCCAGCAGCTCAGGCTAACATTCAGCGAGTGGAGCAAACTCCGCATAAGTGCCGTTTCCACTCATTCAACAAACGCATATGCTGAATGCTTACTGTGTTCCAGCATTGCTCTGAATGTAGTGAAACATCACTGAAGAAGACAGTAGGACCCTTGCCTTTGCGTTGCCTTTTCTAGAGCTACGATTTGTCAGAAGAGTTCCAGGCCTAACTACTTTAATACCACGTATCCAGCCGCACCCCAGTCATCACGCCCTGGGGGAATGGCATGTTCTTGTTCAGACCTACAACCTAAACCCAGGCTTAAAGAAGAGGAGACAGGGTAAATGCAGAGCACCTTAACGGTGGGAAGGAAGAGTAGAGATACTTTTAACAACAAATTAAGCTTAGGAGGAAAAATGTTCAGTTAAAATTCCAAAATCCAAATTCGGGGAGTTTATATGAAGCGATCTCTCCTGAAAGCAAGTAGAACTTGCTCAAATAGGAGAAAATGATATTTGAGTCCAGTTGAACTTCCAGAATCACCTGGTCTAGATGCCTCCTCATTTAGTCCACGGACACTAAGAGGAAACTAGTCTTCCAAGAGAGTAAATGGGGTGTAGACACACTTCCATGGATATGAGCTATCTGCATCTTGGTCTAAAGTTTATTTGTATATAGAATTTCAGCATCCACCAAGTGAATAGCTCTGGGCTATGGGCCCTTTCTTCTTACCACAGACGGTGGAAGTTATGTTCAATTTTGTTTCACCCCAGGTGAGGAAAGCTCAAGTTGTTAGTGATTGAGGCCTCAGGCTTAGTAATTTATAAAATTTATTTTGTTCCTCTGTACCATGGAAGAAAAACTGCCCCCACTCCCATGCTTTGGGAAAATTGATTCAAATTTTGTTTGTCCAATATACTGACTCCAGGCAACTGGATAATAACTGATAAAACTTCACTAGGAAATATTTGGTTTTTTTCCAACAATAGTGTTATGGTAGCTGAACTTGTATTTTTTTAACATGCTAGATAATTGGCAAATAATAGGTGTGTATTTAAAAAGCAAAGTTATTAGATATTTATGATGTGGTAGTTAGGAACTTTGAATTTTACACCTAAACTGTCTAAGTGAACATTATATCAACATCAATCTACTAAATGATCTTGAGCAAGAAACTTCTCTGAAAGTTTTTCAGAGAATAATAGTACATTCTAAGATTGTTGTACATGTTAAAGATATTAACATACATCAAAACTCAGCATAATGGCTAACTTATGCTAATTGTTAACATTCAGAAATTTTAGGCATCATTCACCTTTTCATACTCAGGTTGCTTTTTCCTGCAAGTAACAGGATTCTCATCTTAGGCTGATATAGGGATCATCAGTGTTGTTGGAGTATTTCTGGTCGTCCCTCCTTAGGAGGAAGCAACATCACTGCACTTCCCCACCCTAGTGTACAACTTAGACCCATGCTTAAAGAAGAGGAGACAGGGTAAATAACACTCAGAGCACCTTAATGGTGGGAAGGAAGAGTAGTGTAGGTGGAGCTGTGTCCTTCGTTCTGGGAGGTCAGGCAGTGGGGCAAAGTCATGTGTCACTTCTGAGCTACAACATTTGATTCAGATGTGTGAACATTCAGAACTCTTCCTTCTAGAACCCAAACCAGCAATTTTGGAGATATACTTGCTCCATTGACCCAGATCTTTGAGTGACTACAATAAGCAGAAGCCCGTGCTGATACACAAAGGCCTCTAACGTGAATGAGAAATAAGCCCTTATTGTTTTAAGTCCCTGAGGTTTGAACTGTTTGTTACTGCTGCATAATTAAACTTATGCTGACCGATGCAAGCAACTTAAGCAATAAAGCATTTAAGTGTCTCAGATGAAATAAAGTCTTGAAGGGCTTCCCTGGCAGCTCAGACAGTAAAGAATCTGCCTGCAATGCAGGAGACATGGGTTCAGTCCCTGGGTCGGGAAGATGGGAATGGCTATCCACTCCAGTATTATTGCCTGGAGAATTCTATGGACAGAGGAGCCTGGAGGGCTACAAGCCATGGAGTTGCAAAGAACTGGACATGACTGAGCAACTTTTTTTTGCCCTTAGGCAGTTCCAGAGCTAGTTTACAGCTGGGAACTCTGAGTTTCCCTTGGCCTTCTCTGCATGATTGAAGATGGCTATGGCAGCTCCAGACATCATACATACAACAATCCAGTCAGAAGGGGATAGTGGGGAGAAAGGGTCTTTTCCCCCAATGCTACCTCTTCTATCAGGGAAAACATTTTTCCCAGGACTCTCCTGCAGATTTCCCTTATATTTCATACAGAAGGTTGGCCAAAATGTTTATTTGGGTTTTTCCATAACATCTTAAGAAAAACTCAAATGAACATTCTGGCTAACCCAGTAGTATTGGCAGTAAGTACTGGTTATGTCCAACTCTAGCCCAATTAGTGACCCAAAAAAAGGAATTACAAAAACTGACCTAATTCAATTGTAAATCATCCCATAAGCCTGGGGAAGGGGCCTACTGTTCTTCCTTTTTAATTTTTATTAGAATACAGTTTATTTTCAATGTTGCATTACTTTCTGCTGTACAACAAAGTGAATCACTTATACATAAACATATATCCACTCATTTTAAAATTCTTTTCCAATATAAGCCATTACAGAGTTTTGAGTAGAGTTCCCTGTGCTATACATCTCCTTATTGGTTACCTATTATATATATATATTACTATATAGGGCCTACTATTCTTTAGTATACTAATCCCTGCATGATACATAAACAAAATCAGTGTTGCCTTAGCAGAGTAAGGAAGAAGAATGGTTGTTTGTCTAAGCAACCAAGAGTATATTTCCCAAGAGCAATGGCCTTCTACAAGACTTCTTATAAAACTGAAAGAGCACTTTTTAAAATGATGTTCCCCTGTACTTCCTGTCTATGCAATTGTCCCAGGAGAGAACTTCAAGTCTACTGAGAAGACTCTGGGGTATACTGGTAAATCTCCCTATTTACATATTTCAGTGGATAATGTGGATTTCTAAATAGGCTTGCTCAGCAACCTTCTTAGGCAGATACCTAAAATCTGGTGGATGCTGAAGTATGTTAATATCAAGAATGTGTTATAGAAACTAATCATTTAAATGATGATTATCTCAACTTCATATATATATATATGAACAATATATACCCAGAATACAAAATAAATAGTGACTTTCTTTGCTCTAAAGTGAGAGAGGTAGAAGAGAAGAGTTTACCAGAGAATGATGATCTACTCTCCAACCCCTTATGGCTTTGAAAAAATCCCACAATTTACAGTTTAACAGTTTGAATTCCAGTTCAAAGTGAAAAGATGGTGCCCTCCGTGTCTTTGCATAACATGAGCGTGCAGCATGCCAAGGGAAACAGCAAAATAAATTCCTTCTTGTAGCACACGTTTTCCCTCCTAATATTTTCAGTTCCAGTTTCTGATGGCACAGGTGTATTTAATTGCCTCTGAATGTTGGAAGGCAAACCACTTAGTGTTGAAAATAGGAGCCCAAAAAAGAATTGCAGGTTTCGTTGACCTGCAGAACCACATAGCTGCAATCTGGGGAATTTTTTTTAATTCTTTGCCATTGTGCTTGCTTTAGAATGGCACTTAAATTATTAAATCATTACCTTGTCAAGCATAAATGCTTTGCCAACACTTGTGATTTCTGAGTTATCTGTGCTAAAATTGCAAGAATTCTACTGAATATTTTGATCAAGTCTGGTGATGGAAATTTGTATTTTTCTCATGCTCCAGTTCTAAGATCTTTAAAAGGGGTTGGTCAATAAACCCAAAGCAATTTTTTTGTCCAAGAGATTCTACACAACTGTTAATAGTAAGTATCCTTTCAGAAGATTCCTAACAATAGGAATCCTTCCAAAAATTTAATGCCAATTACTTTCCCTGATACAAAAGAAAACTGCTATTCACTAATCAATGTTTCTTACTTATCCTGCATTTGAATTTTATCTCTGGGTAGCAACATTAGAAAACTTAAATTTTAGGATAGTATACTCTTTCCCTGTATATATCCATGATTCACCTTTAAATTAACTTTAGGAAATCTCAGGTCTAAGCGTGCTAGTATAACTTTAGTATTCTTTCCACTAGAAACCATTTTACTAACAAAAATAGCTTCCAGCAACTTGTTAGAAGAGTCTCTGTGTGGCCATAGCCAAGATAAATGACCTTGAAGCCAAAATAAATGACTTTGAAGCCAAGATAAATGACCTTGTTGAATTTTACCTTATCAGGTATGGCATAGCTTGAATAAAAATTCAAATTTATCTGAAACAGAAGAAAATGTATTAAAGTTTAGAATAAGACAATAACTCACTTTTAATCTTGTAGACAAAGGTGTATTAATTGACATGGAAAAATAGTCAACTTCCATCCTTCTAAAACTGCCAATCCAGCAGTCGTGCATTAAGGTTAAAGTGCATATTAGTTTCATGGCTGCTGCTGCTGCTGCTAAGTCGCTTTAGTCGTGTCCGACTCTGTGCAACCCCATAGACGGCAGCCCACCGGGCTCCACCATCCCTGGGATTCTCCAGGCAAGAACACTGGAGTGAGTTGCCATTTCCTTCTCCAAGGCATGAAAGTGAAAAGTCAAAGTGAAGTCGCTCAGTCGTGTCCGACTCTTAGCGACCCCACGGACTGCAGCCCACCAGGCTCTTCTGTCCATGGGATTTTCCAGGCAAGAGTACTGGAGTGGGGTACCGTTGCCTTCTCTACTAACTAAATCTACCATCTTGCCAATGGTTATTGCACGAGGTCACACTTTTGGTGCAGAACAAACAGAAAACAGGAATCTGTCATCATCCCACTGGAACATTATTGCTAAATGAACCAAGAAAGAAGAAAAGCATCTCACTATTAACCTCCAGAACTTTTGGAAATGGATGTTTGCATCTATAGCCTCTTTGATAGCCTGGGTTATGGCCTTGGAATGAAAATCCCTTGTTTTATACATAGTGGGTCAAAAGAGTAGGAAGAAACTCGAATGTTCACAATGACATCTGAATTTCCTCTGATGTTTAGCATTTTTTTTCCCTAAGGGTGAGACTACTAAAAGGAAAAAAGGATCAATTCTCAAGAGGAAGCAAACTGAACAGTTAATAGAAAAAGAGATTATCTTGTTTTGCTGTGAAAAGAAACAAGACATCCCTTTCTTAGAAGATAACCAGCTTAAAGTACACATTTTTCATATCCCTACGAATTGCATGTTTAAGAAAACCACAGAATAATGATTCTGATTTATTTGGATTTTGTTAAGGCCAAAAAAGATGTCTTTTTCATTATAGGGAACTGGAATGCAAAAGTAGGAAGTAAAGAAACACCTGGAGTAACAGGTAAATTGGGCCTTGGAATACAGAATGAAGCAGGGCAAAGGCTAATAGAGTTTTGCCAAGAGAATGCACTGGTCATAGCAAACAGCCTCTTCCAGCAATACAAGAGAAGACTCTACACATGGACATCACCAGATGGTCAACACCGGAATCAGACTGATTGTATTCTTTGCACCCAAAGTTGGAGAAGCTCCGTACAGTCAGCAAAAACAAGACCAGGAGCTGACTGTGGCTCAGATCATGAACTCCTTATGGAAAAATTCAGACTTAAATTGAAGAAAGTAGGGAAAACCACTAGACCAGTCAGGTATGACCTAAATCAAATCCCTTATGATTATACAGTAGGAGTGAGAAATAGATTTAAGGGACTAGATCTGATAGACAGAATGCCTGATGAACTATGGACGGAGGTTTGTGACATTGTACAGGAGACAGGGATCAAGACTATCCCCCTGGAAAAGAAATGCAAAAAGGCAAAATGGCTGTCTGAGGAGGCCTTACAAATAGCTGTGAAAAGAAGAGAAGCAAAAAGCAAAGGAGAAGAGGAAAGATATAAGCATCTGAATGCAGAGTTCCAAAGAATAGCAAGGAGACATAAGAAAGCCTTCCTCAGAGATCAGTGCAAAGAAATAGAGGAAAACAATAAAATAGGAAAGACTAGAGATCACTTCAAGAAAATTAGACACACCAAGGGAATATTTCATGCAAAGACGGGCACCATAAAGGACAGAAATGGTATGGACCTAACAGAAGCAGAAGATATTAAGAAGAGGTGGCAAGAATACACAGAAGAACTATACAAAAAAAGATCTTCATGATCAGATAATCCTGATGATGTGATTAATCACCTAGAGCCAGACATCCTGGAATGTGAAGTCAAGTTGGCATCACTACGAACAAAGCTATGGGGGTGATGGAATTCCAGCTGAGCTACTTCAAATTCTAAAGGATTATGCTGTGAAAGTGCTGCACTCAATATGCCAGCAAATTTGGAAAACTCAGCAGTGGCCACAGGACTGGAAAAGGTCAGTTTTCATTCCAATCTCAAAGAAAGGCAATGCCAAAGACTGCCCAAACTACCTCACAATTGCACTCATCTCACACACTGTTAAAGTAATACACCCATGGTGGATTCATGTTGATGTACGGCAAAACCAATACAATACTGTAAAGTAATTAGCCTCCAATTAAAATAAATAAATTTACATTTTAAAAAATTTACAAAAATAAAGTAATACTCAAAATTCTCCAAGCCAGGCTTCAACAATACATGAACTGTGAACTTCCAGATGTTCAAGCTGGGTTTAGAAAAGGCAGAGGAACCAGAGATCAAATTGCCAACATCTGCTGGATCATCGAAAAAGCAAGAGAGTTCCAGAAAAACATCTATTTCTGCTTTATTGACTATACCAAAGCCTTTGACTGTGTGGATCACAATAAACTGTGGGAAATTCTTCAAGAGATGGGAATACCAGACCACCTGACCTGCTTCCTGAGAAATCTGTATGCAGGTCAGGAAGCAACAATTAGAACTGGGCATGGAACAACAGACTGGTTCCAAATAGGAAAAGCAGTACGTCAAGGCTGTATATTGTCACCCTGCTTATTTAACTCTATGCAGAGTACATTATGAGAAATGCTGGGCTTGATGAAGCACAAGCTGGAATCAAGATTGCCGGGAGAAATATCAGTAACCTCAGATGTGCACATGACACCACCCTTATGGCAGAAAAGGAAGAACTAAAGAGCCTCTTGATGAAAGTGAAAGAAGAGAGTGAAAAAGTTGGCTTAAAGCTCAACATTCACAAAATAAAGATCATGGCATCCCATCACCTCATGGCAAATAGACGGGGAAACAGTGGCTGACTTATTTTGGGGGGCTCCAAAATCACTGCAGATGTTGACTGCAGCCATGAAATTAAAAGACACTTGCTCTTTGGAAGGAAAGTTATGACCAAACCTAGATAGCATATTCAAAAGCAGAGATATTACTTTGCCAACAAAGGTCTGTCTAGTCAAGGCTATGGTTTTTCCAGTAGTCATGTATGGATGTGAGAGTTGGACTGTGAAGAAGGCTGGGTGCCAAAGAACTAATGCTTTTGAACTGTGGTGTTGGAGAAGACTCTTGAGAGTCCCTTGGACTACAAGGAGATCCAACCAGTCTATCCTAAAAGAGATCAGTCCTGAGTGTTCATCGGAAGGACTGATGTTGAAGCTGAAACTCCAATACTTTGGCCACCTGATGCAAAGAACTGACTCGGAAAAGACCCTGATGCTTGGAAAGATTGAAGGCAGGAGGAGAAGGGGACAACCGAGGTTGAGATGGCTGGATGGCATCACCGACTCAATGGACATGACTTTGAGTGAACTACGGGAGTTGGTGATGGACAGGGAGGCCTGGCGTGCTGCAGTCCATGGGGTCGCAAAGAGTTGGACAGCTGAACCTGAATTGAACTGAACCGAAGGCCAATTTGACTGTAACACTGAAAGTTCAAATTGCTGTTAAAATTTCAGCATAATGTTTACTGCAGTTCTCTTAGGAATCAAGAGTTAAGTCTACAAAGTTCCTAAGAACACTTATGTAAAAGCATAAGGAAATGGGCAGAAATTTAAAAAAAAAAAAAAAAACCACTTTACTTCATGCAGAGTTTTCCTCCTGAGAAGAGAGGAAGTGCAATCAGAAGTGAGCCTGTGTGGCCTCCGCAGTCATCATCTCATAAGTTTTTCAGCGTGGCGTGAGGTAAATGGACCTCACACTTTATTCCTTTTTGCTTGACTTAAGTTGTGATAATGTTGGAAGGAATTAAAGTCCATGTAGTATCATGTGAATATTCGTAATGAAAAAAGCTGAATACAAAATTGCATGAGCTGTCACAGTACACACAATATTCCCTGTATACCGTGTACTGATGAGGAAAAGCAAAGACAGAAAGAAGTGACTTGATAAAGTAATAGAATTATGAGCCATTTGTATGGAAATTGATGAGAGAGGCAATTTGAGAGTTCAGTGATCAATAAAGGGAAAACAGAATCTGAAGAAAATGGAAACTTCTTTCACATAAAATGACAGAAATGTTCAGTAGAAATCAATTTAAACATTCAGCAGATAGCCAATTTGACCTGGGTGTTTTTCTTTCTCCTCTCCCCTGTCTCTATTCATTCTATCATTTTACAGTCTTCCCATTAAGAAAAATTCTTCTTTTCATATGAACACCAGGAGTGAACATTTAGAGTTCTACAAGAACATATAATTCAGACCTCTAAATTTAAAACAAGGTGAAAGTACATCCACAGATTTTATATATTATAAACACAATAAGTGGCATTCAATTGAATTTCCTATTTATTATATATTCTGAATTTTATATATTCTAACACTTGTAGGCTTAAAGCTTAAATGAGCCATGTAAAATAAGAGAGCGATTAAATAAAAGAATTTCTCACTTCTGTCATAACTGTGCCATTTTAAAAAGCTCAGCTTTCTTTTCCAAAAGGACTTGATTATATGGAGATATAGGAGGCAAGCAGCAAAAACAACTAAGATTTAGAAATACTTATTTTTCCTACAGGGATTCACAGCCAGAAACCAAAACTTGCTGAGTCCAATTGGGAAAAGGATTTTTCTTTGTTTTAATGTCACTGTTCCTTATTTTCCATGGCCTTGGATAAATTCAAGTGCAGCGTTGTTTTGGTAAAATTCGGAGTAGAACTTCTCATTTATCCACTATAGTTCTGTTGCATTTACTTCATTTTGATCAATTTTAGTCAAGTTCTCTTGAATGCTTTGAATTTGGCAAGTATTCTAAATGAGTATCTTGTCACGACTAGTTGAAATAAATAAGCAGTTAGAGAAAAAAGCTATATCACTGAACTGCAAAGCAAAGAAATCTCAAAGACTTTGTTGGTATTCTCCTACTCTTAATAATGTAATTATAAGAGTATGGAAATCTTCTGAGAAGAAATTGTTATTAGTGGCTTACTTCACATGAATATACACCAAAATGCCTTCAGAAACTGATGCCCAAGGTGCTCCCTCAGAAAACCACAAACACCATAAAATTCCATTTGGATGCAATGCTACTTAACAAGGAATTCAGGTTTACTTAGGAGTTTGGAATTAATATATACACACTAGTGTACATAAAATAATCAACAAGGGCCTGCTGTATAGAAAAGGGAACTATCCTCAGTGTTTTTTAATAACTTACAAGGGAAAAGACTTTGAAAAGGAATATACTTTTCTATAACTGAATTACTGTGCTGTACACCTGAAATTAACATGACATTGTACAATCAACTAATACTTCAATAAAAAAATAAAATTTAGCTTAAAAAGTCATATTTACGGAATCAAAATGTAAGCATTTTAAAATCAGTCTTGATACCCGTGAAGTGACAGCAACTCTCCAAGGTTCATCAAATGAACTGTAAGAGAAAATTCTGCTTTGTTCTGGTAATCCCATTTTTCTAAACTAAAACTGTCTCATGCCTAGGATGGTGCTAAGCCATGAGCACCTCACCTTTCCCAGGTTTTAATTCTCTCATGTGGCTGAGATCCTTCTTGTAAATCCTAAATCCCATTTTATTTTCCTCTACTCCATACTTCTCAATGATCAAATATTCAAAAGCTGAAATTAAGGACCCTTCATATGTAAATGCTGGATCATTTTCCTAGAGGGAAAATGTAATATTCTGTTTTTATAGAAATATCTTATTTTTCCCATAAACCTAGGTCTCAAGCCCTCCTGTTAAAGGGCAAGAGAAGTAATTATATTATATTACAATATCTGACCATCTTATGAGATCAAAGGATAGAGTCTCACTTTGATGATCCTCTAGTAATCCCCTCTAGCTGGAGAAACTCTGCATATTGAAATCATCTTGAACCACTCAGCATGGCCCAGGGGTCACCCCACTGTTAGGGCCTGAGCCTCGTGGGCAGTCCCTCAAATCCCCTCTCCTGCCTGCCCCTGTTCTCTGAGACGCCAAAAGCCTTGGTGCTCAGTAGTCTTCTAGTAATATGCAGTTTTCCCTGGGAGAGGGAAGGAGTGGGAGTAGGGGTTAATAGAGTCAATAGATGGGGTTATAGAGAATGGATAAAGCAAGATCCTACTGTATAGAACAGGAAACGATATATTCAATATCCTATGATAAATCATAAATGGAAAATATGAAAAATGTATGTGTGTATGTATGTAACTGTATCACTTTGCTGTACAGCAGGAATTAGCAACATTGCAAACCAACTACAGTTCAAGATTTTTTTTTTTTGTAAATATGCAGGTTTCTCAAACAGGAATTAATATACTTTAAGACCACATGCTTAAAACCCAGTGAGACAGTATAAGTGGTGTCCAGGCATCATTGCTTGACAGCCTTCATTGCCTCTAAGATTTCATGATAGGTCTCAGATCTACTCTTTTTAAAATTTTCAGTCTATATCGATACTTAAAGCTAAGAAATTTCTGCTTCTCTGACCCCAATATGTTCCATCTCCTCTGTTACATTCTGTTTATTTTTGTCCATTCTCCCTTCATGGAAAACAGAAAACAGGTCCTTAATTCCCTCATAACTCCCGCTGACTAAGATTTAAATCTTCTTTATTTGATGCTGGATTAACTCCAAATTATCTATATTCCTTCCAACTTGTAGCAATTACATTGAGCCAATTTTCTTTTCCTTTAATTTTTGAGAGGCAAAGAGAACCAGATCCTTAGAGGGAGCACAGCAGGTTTCATATAGTTTTATTACTTGGGTCTAATCATTTTAAACATGTGACCAAGAAATACTTTCTGAATGAAAAGTATTACATTTTTTGAACAAAATTTGATATATATTTCTTTTCATATAAAATGGGAAAGAGAATTAGCATTTAGTAAACTTCATCTGTGTGCCAAGTGTCAGATGGTGATATCTCATGGAATTTTCTTCATTTTTACTGTGGTGTTATTAGTCCCACTTCTCACATAGAGAAATATAAGGCTCAAAGAAGAAAAAGACTAACAGTTCTTAAAACACAGTATCCTCTGACTCTAAACCTCAACTACCTTTTAGTATACCATTATGAGTTGAAGTAATATATAGCATCATAACTGATATTCCATGATTTTACTGTTTCAGTTATTACATCTCACATTTATTAAATTTCACACAAAAACATTTGTCTTAATGAAAAATCAAATTATATTGACATATAAGCAGCCAAAATAACTGCTCTATGAGGAAAATTAATCCAAATCTATCCGCATCTAGAAAGGTAAAACTCTTGGGCGTTCCTTTAGAACAGCAATCGAATACTCAATCATTCTGTTTCAGTCATTTCAGAAACTTATTTTCCATTATTGTATATTAATTGTGATTCTGATTAGTTGTGTTAACAAGGCTTTTTCGCCTTATGCTTTGCATTTTTTCCAAGAAACCTATTTTGTTTTATACCATAGTTGGACCTTGCCTAGAGAACCACAAAATCACTCAAAATGAACACCATCTCATCGTTCTGAAGGAAAACACTTCTGTCTGATGCCAGCCTCATGGCTCTCCCCTAATATTTTCTCAGCCGTAGGTGTTAACATCTGCTCTTGTAAAATCTTTGGTTTTGGTTGGGATAGACTGGGGTGAGGACCAGAGCCAAGATCACTTTTTACATTAAACGTTATGTGATCATGCCACATGTCCAATTACAAAGATGAATGAAACTTTACAAAACAATCTACTTCTTTAAGCTCATTTTCACATTTGTATTTCTGCAATTTACCTAAGATTCTCGCCCAAACACCCCTTAAGTAAAGCAACTGACACCCTTCTCACAGTTCAGGAGCCAGGAGGTAAAAACGCTTTTGACACCTCCTTCTTTGCACTGTTGAAGCCGAGATGGCTCTTCAGCTCTTCCCCTAGAAATGCACACAACTCTTCGACCACTTACAAGCTCCCCACCTCCCCACCCCACCCCCCATTTCACTATTTCGATGGCTGCTCAGAGACAATCAGAAAAAGTGCCAAAGAACATATCGCCCCAAAATAGCTTCCCCAAACTCTGTACTGTATCCTTCCCTCTCTTGACTCCTCCACATTATCCCATATGCACAAGAGGAGGTGAATGGAAAAAAAGGAAAACCAAGGCACAAGGCAGCTTCATGTGCTACAGGAAGGACCAAGGGTGACGTTAGGATCCCTGGGCTCAAAGCCGGGGCTGACGCAAGTTGTCATACACACGGTCACTTACTGCCCCTGTGCAATGTCCATAAAATGCATTCCTGGTTTTGTTCTAGTTGTCTCAACGCATGACAGAACTTCTAAGACCACTGATTAAAGAAATGACTTAGTGCAATCAATGGCCACTTTTAAGTAAGTGAGCTATCCTTCTGAGATGAGTGGGATGCTTTTTCAGTAGGAGATAGCACTCTCCATTCTTTATTTTCCCCCTCAAGATACTTCTTCTAATGATCTGTTTTGTGTTCAGTGCCATATTTTCTTCCTTTCTGTCCATCAATATTTAATTTAAACATCTTTTTCAGAGATAGTAGTTTGACCTTTAGTCAAAAAGATTTACCCACATCAGTTCACAGATTTCTCCAATTTTTATAATTTCATTGAAATTATTGAGATGAACTTCAAATATAAAATGTATATTGCTTGAAAGGCATTTGCCTCAATATGTTAAGTGATGGATCTAGTATCCTTTTCCAAAGAATTGTCAATGGCCACTGTCTAGTAAGATAATTCTATTTCTTCCAGGCAGTATCTGGACTTAGTGACCCTCCAAGGGTACATGTTAACACTGCAATATTTGCACAGCAACTAGGATCTTGATTTTGATGGTTACACATAAGCAAAACATTGCGGGGGGTGGGGAACACAGCCATCCCTTCCATTAAGTTCCATAGCTTTCAATCTTTAAAGAAAATCCTCTAGCTATTTCACTATCTTACTAAATCATAATGTCAGCTAATTTCAATTCTAGTCAAAATCATAAAAAGAAAACTATAGGCTCCTAACTTTATTTTCTTGAAAATAATGAGCAAAGCCAGAAGAAAATAAAGGTTTTCTATAAATGAATATGACATTGGAATGATTTAAATAGTAAAGGACCAAAAATTATGATCCTAGGTAAGTTTAAATCCTAACATTGTTGACTGATTTGAAATAAGAATTATCAACAACTGGATTAGTACAAACAGCTCAATGTTCAAAAGACTGAGCTTGAGACTGGGTCATGTTTTTTCCCAGAATCTCAGGACAGTCACATTATTTTGGGTCCTTCAGATTTACCATCTACGAATGAGGATAATATTGCCTAAATTAAATAATAAACCCAACTGTTTTATAAATTATTCAGTGGAAACAAATGGTGTAAGATCAAAGTTTGTTCTTGGTAGAAATTGATCATTATAATTTAAATGTGTATGTAAATAATTACTGAACATAATGCTGAATTCAAGATAGCTTTTCAATCACAATACTTGGCTAATTTTTAAGGAGAAAGAAAAACAGCATTCAAGAGCAAGTTGTTATTAATACACAAGCACTATAGAATGGAGATTGAGTTCAAGCAAAATCTTCCATTCTGCCAGCAGAAACAGTAAAAACTTCTTCCACTGATTTATTTACTGCTATATTAAAACATTTACCTCAGGAAGCGTTGGCTGGATTGACAAATTATTGAAAATGCAAAGTAGTACATGTTTATTTCCATTAATACAAATTTAATATTATCCTAATGCTGCTTGCAATATTTGAATAGCATAACCATTTGTTGGCCACTGCAATTCTGAGGGACTATTATTTATTCTCCCCCAGAGTATGATTTATGCATTCTATTATTTACCCATGAATAGCTTGATCACTACCAAAATGCTTTGCCTTTCCGTTTTTTGACAGCAATCTTGATTTTAGAATGTTACCCTGGCAGTCTAATACAGTGTTAAGGCAGAAAACATTGAGTATACTGGGAGTTGTATAATGCATACAAAATTACTTGTTTTTCATCTTTTATCTAACCTAAATTTTAGAACTTGTTTTCTCAGCCAAGCTTTAAGCATTTAAGTTGTGAAATTTAATAGGAATTGCTGGCAAATAATACTAACTGACATTTTAAACTTTCCTTCATATTATTTACCATTCTAAGTACTCGGCATGTCATAAATGTACATATCACAAATCAGAGTTTATTTCCTTGCTTCACCCAGCTTCCTTGTTACAGATAGTGAGGCTGAAGTTCAGGAAGTCTAAATAACTTGATGAAATTGGTTTGGTAATGTAAGTGGCATGATCTTTGTTATATGTGATGTTGCCCAGTTAGTATAATTATTATCGGTATCTTCTGACACATGATTTTCATTGATTTGGTATAAACAGTTAAAAATTATTTCAGTTAAAAGAAGCCAGACAGTAACATATAAATATGTTCACAAAACTAAACTCTTAGCAGTTTAGTGAATATTTGCTCATTTTTAGATAGAATGCCAGAATATATAAGAGAATGAAAATTAAACCCCAGTGACTTAAGTATTATCCCACTCTGAAAGAAATCACATCACAGAAACCATAGTTCAAATCCTCAGTGTTCTGATCTATAAAATGGAGATCTACTTACAGTGTCTACTTTAGCTACTCTACAATTTGGCTTTTAGGGTCAAATTAGTTGAGGTAATGTGAAAGTGTCACAAAATGCAAGAACTTTATAAATGAGAGGCTGAATGAGGAGATACTGCAGAAACTGGATATAAGAAGAGGAAAACCACATCCGCATCACTAGTACAATTGTAAGAGAAACCTTGGAGGGGATATACAACATAAAAATTATTTAGCAAAAATAATTGACAGGAAAAAATGAGCCAGTTTGCTGCTTTTTCCATAGTCTGCCTAGAATAAAAAAATAAAGGATGCTTGCACAGATTTTCTAAATAATCTAGAAAAGCTGATACGTCTTTGAAGTCTTGACAGGATTTAATCTATAATTTTTTAAAGTGTGCGTTTTACACATATATATGGAATTTAGAAAGAGGGTAATGATAACCCTGTATGAGAGACAGCAAAAGAGACAGAGATGTATAGAACAGTCCTTTGGACTCTGTGGGAGAGGGCGAGGGTGGGATGATTTCGGAGAATGGCATTGAAACATGTATATTATCATATGTAACACAAATCACCAGTCCAGGTTCGAGGCATGATACAGGGTACTCGGGGCTGGTGCACTGGGATGACCCAGAGGGATGGGATGGGGAGGGAGGTGGGAGGGGGGTTCAGGATGGGGAACACATGTACACCCGTGGCGGATTCATGTCAATGTATGGCAAAAACCACCACAATATTATAAAGTAACAAATAATAATAATAAATAAATAAAACTGAAAAAATAAATAGAGTGCGTTTTAGTTTCAACAAGGTGTCCCAGGAGCCAGGCCCTCACTATGTGTAAAAAGTATTTGAAGAAGGTTGTCTCCGCCTCTGATTATACTTTTATTTATTCAGTAAGCATTTCTTAAGACTTACCATGTACCCAACCCAACTGATACTTCATAGAAGGCAAAGGAAAAGAAGAGAATAGTATCCCTCTTCATATAGCACCTTCATGTTGAAGAGACAAATAACAAAGATACTAGAAACCATGGATCAAGATGTGATAACGCAAGTCAGAAGGCATAAATGAACGTGGACGAGAGACAATGTAAATGCCTCTGCATGGTGTTACTCAGGTGGTGGACGTTTGGAGGGAGTCTAATGGTCGTCACTCAGAAGAAGAAATGACTGAGTTTAACTGAGTTTAATGAGGAGCGTAAAGGGAACTCTACGTTCTTAGTGGAGATTTGTCAGAAACTACAAAAACCAAGATCTGCACAGGACTTTGAGGTCACATGCTCACTGTTGCAGTGCTTAAAAGCACGAGCTCTGCACAGAAGAAAAATCATAACTAAAAGGGGAAAAAGACAAATATATAAAAAGTCACCATATACGCAACTGGCCAGCATAGGGAAACCCCGTCAAAAGCCAGAAACAGGAAATCAAGGATCACGGGAGCTGTAAACTGAAAATGGAAGTTCACATCCAAGAACCAGGAAACAAAAAGATAATGCTACAAATTGAGAACTGGACAGATAAAACTGCCATGGGGAGAAATAGATTGAGACAAACAGAGAAAACAACAGTTGGAGGGGAAAATTAATAGGTGTAGTCTGCAGCAGCAGCCGTCCGTGGGATCATCAAGGAAAAAATGTCCCGTGGAGAGCCAGACAAGCAAGCGGCTTTCTCTTCACTGCTGTCTACCTGTCAGTTTGTATAGTAATGAAATTAATGAACCTGACTCTTTCCTTTCATGACTGGAAAGCCTCGAAAGTCTTGCCCTTCTTTGCTCATGCATGGCAACCACACAGTTCTCCTGTCAGTACAATCAAATCTCTCCAAGTTACAGGGAATTCTAAAAATGCAATGTTGCTCCTAGAATACTAAACAGGAAGTATGGGGGAGGAGGGGATCCTTCCAAAAAGCAGATAATAAAGGCAACTGTCCTTTTTGTTTGTTTCTTCTGTTATAAAAGAGCATAGGGAAGCAGGGAACACATCTGCCCATATTTTATCATAATTGTATTTCATCCTAATAATATTAAATTGCTGAGTAAAGAAACAAATAGACTCTCAACTATTGAATTATGCCAAAGTTAACAACAGGTGCCATATTCAATTCTTGGAATAGTCTTTTTTCTTGGCCATCTTTGACAAAGACAGAAAACAGATTAAAGACATGGCTGACCTAATTCAAAGCATCAAAATAAAATCAAATACTAATTGGACTGAATCCAAGAGATGCTTATTTTGAAGCCTTTATGTACCAAGGTCAAGAAGAAAGTTAGCTTCTACTAGGGGAAGAACAATCTGAGACATAATTCTTTATTAGTTTTGAACTTAGAAATCAAAACTCAAGAAAGGCATGCTGCAAATGTTACAAGATAAATGGATTTCCCTCTAGCCAGGAAATTGTGTTGTCCACAGCATGATTGAAAAATGCTACGAACTTCCAAGGGCTTCAGCACTGATTAGCCCGTGAATTGCTTTCACATCTGCCAACTTACCTGGCAGCCTTCCATGTTTACCAATACACTTCTCCCTGGAGCCAGCAGACAGCAAGTTCCTGAGCTGACTCTGGAGCCTTATCTAAATCCCCTGAAAGTTGTGCAGGGGGCTTATCTCTGCCTAAAGATCCAACATCATTTTCCATGTCAAATTTCAGACAGTCCAATATCAGGAAGATATGGATGACTTGGCCTTATCATTGATAGCTGACAATTATTGCCAACATTTTATAAAATTAGTTATCTGATTAATATCTGCGCAGATAAAATGGCCTTGAGTCAACTAACTTTTGCTAATGACCGAGCCTTGCTAAAGCAAGAATATCCATGACCTTAATCAGTTGTCAGCAGGGACTGAATTTGTTCACTAGCACAGTACATTTTAAATCAACGAATAGAGATTCTGGTAAAAAAAAAAAAAAAAATCAATGTGTAGGTTGTGATTTCCTGTCTATCAAAGCAATGTATTTTACTGAAGTCTTATTTTGTGTTAAGTTTTTAAGCATATATGAACAAAGAAACTGATTTCCTATTTTATTAAGTTTTAAAGTTTTTAAAAGCAATTTTAAGCTAGTGCTCATTAGACAAGTAGAATAAGATTGCTGTGACCATATAAAATTAGAATCTAACAAAAGGCATCATTTAATTTGGCATTTAACATGCTGATATTGTTCACAATTGCTTCACTTCTATTAATCAAATCTGCCCAACTGGACTGTAAGTTGATTAAGTAAATTATTTCAAACTTCTTCACTGTTCCTCCAATGGATTGAGAATTACTGCATTGAATAGACATCAAGCAGATGAATGAATGATTGAATAAGCCTCTCTTCGACATTATTTTTTCCACAATACATCCCCCTCAAAAAGCCACTGTTGGTTGACTCCTGGCTTCCCTGGTGGTTCAGATGGTAAAGAATCCACCTGCAAAGTGGGAGACCTAGGTTCGATCCCTGGGTTGGAAAGATCCCCCTGAGGAGGATATGGCAACCCACTCCAGTATTCTTGCCTGGAGAGTCCCCACGGACAAGAGGAGCCTGGCAGGCTCCAGTCCACGGGGTCACAAAGAGTCGGTCTCAACTGAGAGACTAACCACAGCATAGCTGACTCTAGTCGGTGGCTTGGATCATTGTTACAGCATATTTATACAGACACATTTCCCAGTTTGCTCTTGTCAGGGTTCATATGGAAAAGCTAAACAGAACTAAGTTAGAGGAAATGTGAAATGTGTTCTAGCAAAGGTAATTCTGAAGGTTATTTGTGTTTACTTCAAGGAAATGTCTTTCCATTTACTATGATTTTTAAAAATCTAAACATACGTTTATGTCTGTGTCTTATTGAGAATTTTGTTTACCAAGATAGTCACTGGGTAAGAAGTTTGATTAAAAGGAGTCTAAAACTCGAAGGAAAGGAAGGAGAAAAGAACAAAGAGAAAGAGGGAGACAGATAGGGAGGGAGGGAGTCAGGAAGGGAAACAGGGAAGGAGAAAACAGAATTCCCCAAGTGCTATTTTCACTGTGTGACGTTCACTGTGTAACTCACCTCCCTGACGCAGCCGTCCTTGAACACTAGGACTTTTAACGTACCCTTCTCTAACCTGCCACCTACAGAGCTCATCTAATGCAGTGAGCTCCTGTGTTTAACTCAGTATTGCCTCCCATCTCATATAGTTCTTTCCTGGGAGTTAGTTTTCATAAGCTCCTGGAGAAAGGGGCCCGTATTCTCTGTGTTTTGTTTCCCCCACCACTTCCAGCATTTATAAGCACACAGCAGGTTGCCAAGAAGAAATAAGTGAAATGTTGTGCTCAGTCGTGCCCAACACTTTGTGACCCCACGGACTGTAGCCCACCAGGCTCCTCTGTGCATGGGATTTCCCAGCCAAGACTGCTGGAACAGGTTGCCATTCCCTTAGCCTACATACACTGGTCAGTCAGTTCAGTTGCTCAGTCATGTCTGATTCTTTGTGACCCCATGGACTGCAGCACGCCAGGCTTCCCTGTCCATCACCAGCTCCCAGAGCTTACTTAAAATCATGTCCATCAAGTCGGTGATGCCACCCAACCATCTCATCCTCTTTTGTCCCCTTCTCTTCCTGCCTTCAATCTTTCTCAGCATCAGGGTCTTTTCCAATGAATCAGTTCTTCTCAACAGGTGGCTGAAGTATTGTATGCATACATTAGTACGCAGATGGTAGGCATATACTGATATGCAGATTTTGTAGGCAGATTAGTAGGCATACATTGGTAGGCAGTATGCCTACATTGGTAGGAAGATTTTTCTTTTACCACTAGCACCAGAAATAAAAGGTTAAATGACCAAATAAAGAATACATTCTCCCTAACTCACTAATCTTGAGCTTTATTTTGATGCTCTAGAAAAGGAGTTTTTAATTCAGAGTCCAGTGGTCTCGTTGATCTAGGGAACTGTGATTTCCACAAGGGTACCACACTCTCCCAATTGTGTGGAAATTTTTAAACATACATATACATACTTTCCCATCAAGAATTCAAAGCTTTAGTCATATTCTAAAAGGAGAATACAACTCAAAAGGGGCTTACAACCACCATTCTAAAGACTGAAGAAAAATAAGCTTAATACCCAGAAGCCAAAGATGGGTGATCTTTGAAGCCATTTCAGGCTATAATGAGAAATTCTTCATTCTGATCTTTGAGTGGTGAGTTTAATCTTAAGTCATATTCTGAATCACTTCATACACTATTTCAAATTTTGCATTTAACATTCTGTCTCCAGAGGTGGTTAATGAGTATATTAATCCACATATTTTCAGAACTTTTTGCCATTTGTATTCTTTAATTTAGGAAAATCTTTGAAATGCAAGACTTCTTTTTTTGCCAAGTTTTGAAAAAGTATCTTTTTATGTTTTTAATAATTACTTATAGTCTAAAAGCAAAGCTTGAAAAATATAGGTTATTTTTCTTGCTGATTAGGAGCAGAGTTATTATTTTTCTATGATATTCTGCATCTTACATCAATATATTATGATATAGAAAGATGGCTTATATGGGGTAAACCTAGAAGTTGGCAAATTCTTCAATAAATGTAAGAATTAAGTTTTATATAAATGATTCATAAAATGAATTACACAGACCTTAGGGCAGTGGGGAGGCACTCATATAACAAGTAGAGATATATAAAAGGTAAAAAGTTCTGAAAAATATTGCTGAATTTTTACAGTGCCCATAGCAATGGTATCACCTGTGTTTCTTGAGGCTCTTGGCTCAAATACCAAAGATGGATGTAAATGTATAAGCTTACATTTCTCAGAGAGGAAAATATTATCCGTCTTGTAAAAGAGATAAGTATTTAAGGTTGTTTCTTAATATGATGAATGGAAATGGAATGGAGAGAAAACGCAGAGCAGCCCTAGAACGTGAAATCAAGGCAGAAAGACAAAAACAGTTAAGTTTTGCCCTTGATTAAAACTTGAAACCAATGGGCCAATCCACCAAAAGTTTGCCAGCCTAGGTAATAGCAGTAGCTAACTATAAATAAAGGAGAGAATCAGAGCCAAGGGCATGGAATTGAGTAACTGACCTACAGAAAAAAATGTGGGAGTATGGTGGGCCTCAGGAACTGTCCAGTTTTCTCCTGCTTGAGCTCAAGAATATAGAGTATAGTGACCATTTTTTCTAGTTCAAAATGGGAGAAATAATGTATGTAAATATTTACATACTGTAGAGGATTTGTTTCTTTTTTTTTTTTGCTTTTGTTTGTTTTTATAACAGAACAAAAGGAAATAAAAATTGAGATTAAAACCTTGGTCTTACATGGAATTATATTCAATAACATGTAATAACCTGAAAGGAAAAATAATTGAAAAAAGATATATGTATACATACACACACACACACACACACACACACACACACACACACACACATATCTGAATCACTTTGCTGTACACCTGAAACTGACATGATATTGTAAACCAATTATACTTCAATACAGAAAAATTTTAAGAAAAAGAAGGAGCATAGGGATGTGGGTTTCATTTACTGAGCACCCTTAAGCATATAGTACTGAGCACCATTAAGCATATAGTACTGAGCACCATTAGGCAGAAAGTACTGAGTCAGGTATTTAGAGAAGCCAAAAAAAAAAAATCTCTTTGGTGGTGAGAGCTCAGAATTTAGGAAAGCTTGAGCAAGCCACCTCTCAGCCATAAGGGCCTTCCATGTAAATTAGAAAAATCCCTTTTCATCAACTGCTCATAGCGTAAGTCTGAGGCACAATGCACGTCTGATGCACGTCTGATGATCTGGGAGCATGAAGTTGACACACGTGGTTGCTATCAGTAATGCTAAAATTTTCTCTTTTATAAATGTATTCTGTGCAATACCCTTTTTCATCTTTGATTTTACCATATATTAAGGAAAAGAATATTTCTTGTTCTATTGAAGAAAAGGATATTTGGAGTGTCTACTTTTTTAAAGTATATGTCAGGTTCCCTTAAGTAATTTAAGAAATTTATTTAGGGCCAAAATTCTCTGGGGTGGGGGGAATGAGACTTTTCAATTTGAGTGTTACATTTTTGTTATAGAAAGAATATTTACTAGTTGAGTTCATCCATAAACGTACCCCTGGAGTTCTAAGTTTGTCCACAGGAGTGTGTTAAGCCATGCAGTTTTCATCTGAAAATGTACTATATTATGTTCTGAGGACTGACCTTAGCAACTTTTAACAACTGGGAAGCCAAAAGTAAGCTTCATGATTACAGAAACCATGTTTACCACTGTATTCCAGACCTGAGAAAAAAGTCTGACACACAGTAGATCCTCAGTAAGTAATTGTTTGGTTAAATAATTACTTTTTTAAACTACCAACTTCTCATAAAATAACAGCCTCTCTTGATAAGGGAAAATAGTTGTTTGGGTTTTTTTCTCCACCAGAAGACTTGCTAATGAAAATTTATTTCTAATGGGTTCCAAATTATTTTTATTATGTTTGAATTAAATATCTGTGTCATGAATAATCTACAAAGAGCTAAGCTTTAAGTCAGCAAGAAGTTAATTTCATGCATAGGAAGGGGTTTTTTAAATATCTTTTACACATTTTTACAGGTTTGTCTTTTTATCTTTGCATCATCCATCTTTTTCTGCCAGTCTAACAAACCACCCAGTGTATACCACATAGTCCCTATTCCCAACTAGGTGAGAGAGGGGAATTTTAGCAAATATATGCAATATTTGTATTTTAAAATCTGTCAACATTCAGTGAGGCTTGTATTGAGCCATGGGAAAAAAAGTATTATTGAAATGACTAAAGAGGGAAAGAACAGCCATTCTGAAAAAGAATGAATCTGCTTTAGAAAAACATGGGGGTAAAATTGAGCAAAGCCCAGTAAGTTGTCCAGTCTGATGAGACTATAGGTGGGTATAGAAGAGCAGAGAGAAAGAAAGGCGTACAGATGGGCTGGGCCGAATCACAGAGGGCTATGAAAGCTATGCACAAAATAACTGAAACTTATGTATTAGAAAATTTTGTTCACAAACAAGGTCCTACTGTATAGCACAGGGAACTATATTCAACACCCTTTAATAAACCACAATGAAACAGAATATAAAGAATATATACTACATATATGTGCAACTAAGTCACTGCTGTAGAGCAGAAACTAATGCAACATTGTCACCCAACTATACTTCAATTAAAAATTTAAAAAGAAAGCTTTGTTTGATAACAATGAACAGATAAAATGGAGAGAAGCGATAATTGAAGGGAAGGGAGATCAGATGGGAGGTAACATCAGGCCTTCCAAGTCTAAATATATGTTTAAAAAAAAATAGAATAAAATGCATCAAAATAGAAATGACAAGACACTCCAATCAGTTGCATATGGAAGTTAGAATTTCCACATGGTTCCAATATCCAAGAGGCAGGACTTATAGAAGCGATGACAAAAGCCACATAGCTTGAGAACTGGTTTGAGAAGATAATACAAGAATCACAAGGAACATCTTTCTAGGCAGTTGAGAGCACAGCTCTGGAATACAGAAGCAAGCATGGTAACCAGCCTAAAGTTCAAGGCATCACCAACAGTTGGTGCTGCAGGACAGAATCCATTTTGTTGCTTTTTCCAGCTTCTAGAGATCATCTACCTTCCTTGGCTTGTGGTCCTTTCCTCCATCTTCAAAATCAACAGCACAGAATCCTCACATGTCTCTGATTCTGAAACTCTTGCCTCCCTTTAGAAGGAACATAAGTCCATCCAGATAACCCAGGATAATCTCACCATCTCAGGATCACATTTGAAAAGTCTTTCTTTTTTTTTTTTTTTTTTTTTTTTTTTTTTTTTAAAACTTTTATGGGT